>VZRR01010231.1:12506-142262 GCA_013398015.1 Oreocharis arfaki
GGGGGGGGGTGGGTTTGGGTTTGGTTTTGTTTTTTTTTTTGGCCATGGCTTCTGCAATCTTTCACTTCCTGATAATTTTGTAACTTGTTTCAAGGTAAAAAAGAAGCACTTGAGTCAGGAGGATTTCTGGTGTGGTGTAGTGTGCTCAAATATCTAGTAGATACTTCTTTAGCAGAGAAATCATCCAGAAGTCTGCTCTTTGGTAATGCCAGACGGATTTGGAGTGGTAGTGCTTAGATGCCTGGCTGTTTTGAGGGGGGTGTGCCTGTCATGTTAGGGTGTTGGTTTACTTGAATTACAGATGGCATCCAGCAGAACTTAGCCTCCTGTACTCTCCCGAGGTGTGGTATTTTATCTGTGCCTGACAAGTGCCTCATGACCTCTTCCTGCTCATCTCTTAGATGAAGATGTCGTTGTCATGGCTACATTTAGCAGAGAAATAAACATTGCTCCCAGCTTGGGTGCTTGTGTAATGGCTTGGTTCCAGGAAGGTGATGTTTTTATCTGGATCCGTGCTCGAGGGTGGGCAGATGTTTTCTGTGACCTGGGAATAGAAGGGCCCGAGCTGGAGCTGGCCGGTCACTGGGCGCGGTGGCCGCGGGTGCCGTGCCCCCCCCGGGGCTCGATTTCAGCTCGGTGCCACTCTGTCAGCAGCACCACGCAGCACTGTCGGTCACACGCTGGGCTGGGGAACAAACCTCTGGAAGCAAAGAAAACTTTTAAGCGTTGTTTCTAGAGGTCTGTGTGTAGCTGATGCTGCTTGTTTGTTGCCAAGAGAGGCAGGGACTGGGACGTGTTGGTGATGGGAAGGGTTTCCCTCTGCTGGCGTTGCGGTCTGTTCAGGGAGGAGCCAGGCCAAGTGCCTTCTGTTCTTCCTAAAGCTGCCCCACCATTAACAGATCTTTGCATGTGAAAAGAGCAGCTTGCTCTTTAGGAGCTACTGTTGGAGTTATTGCTGTCTGCAGCTAATAACTAATGCTTCAACTAACGTATTATGGTTTTAGGCTTCTTTTTAATCTCTGTCCAGAACTTTTTCCTTTCAGTGGTACTAATACAGGTACTAATACTAATCTGGTGTCAACAGATGCCTACAGGAGCCAGATACTGTGGGTGTGAGCCTGTTAGGCAAATGTTTCAAAGTATATTCTCATAGCATTGACCATTTCCTCTGGTTTTTATTCCTGCTTTTCTTGAATGCCCTTCTTCACATACTGCTTGTGTATGTTGCAGAACATACAGGTGAGCTAAACTTGCTGACAGACTACCTCTGTATTTTACCCATTTAGTGCATTTTTTGGGCTGTTCCCATATTTAAATTAGCTTTTTTTTTTTTTTTCCAGAAGTACATATCTGTCATTTGTCACTTTTTTTGTTAGCTGGAAAGCTTGGGCTGGCAAGTTCCCACAGCTGCTGTCTGTGGCTTCAGCTTTTTTTTTTTTACTGCACTAGAAACATGTAGCAGCCTGCTCTTGGAACCCTTCAGCCTGGTGATGGGTGGGAATCAAAGCATTACAAAATCACATTTAAAGGGGAGAAATTATTTTGCAGTTTTAACCAAGGGTTTGAGGTCATTCTTGAAGCTTGCAAGGAGTTGGTCAACAAATTACAGCATTTAGTTGTGGCTAGGTAATTGTGACATTCTGAAAGAGCGTGTGCTTTTTGATGACAGACATTTGCATGTGTTTTGCTTTTGGGGGAAGAAAAATCTTTCCTGTCTGCAGATGTATAACCAAAAATGGAGGCTGTTGAATGAATTTCTTCCATGCAGTGCTGAACCTCCTGGCCTAGCAGGCTTGTCTGCTTGATGTTTGTTCTTTGTGTTACGAGCTGGTTTTTATATACGGACGTGCATTTTTGTGCTGGAATTATTTGTCAAGGCTTGCTCTTTTGTTTTTAAAAGAGTACTTGGGGAGAATGCCCTCACAAAGCCCTGCTTCCCCTTCACAGCTGCATGCTACTGCATCTTTGTGAGGAAGTAGGCAAAACCAGAGTAGCTGAATGCTGCATATGGTCTATCTGATGTACCTGATGGCATCTATTTCCTGAGCTAAGGCTTCAGCTCCTTTCCATAAAGGGATTGGTTTCTTGTGGAAAACCCTTGTGCTATTGAATTACGTGTGTGTAGGATTGCTTCAAGGGCCATGTGTTGATATCCTTAATGGCACAAATCTGCAAATAATCTCTAGTGATGAATAATTTGCTGTATAAGTGTTAGGATTTTTATTCTGACATTTTTTTGGATCTTATTATCTGGTCTGTTTTTCTCCCCCATCTTGCAGCCTTTGTAATTTTGTAGACTTGTTGCTTGAACAAATGTCTTTTGTCCATGCAAAAGCTGTAGCAAAATCGTTTTTCAGTGTCTACTTGGTTGCATACCTCTAACTACACGGCTCTGTAAATGAAGTATTACCAGAAGCAAAGAACATGTAACTTACAGAAATTTAAGAGTAAAAATGTAAAACTCAAGCATTGCTGTCTACAGTGTATCAGCTGAAGAGAAAGTGCCAGTCAACTGCACCATTAGGTGCACAAGCTTTCACATTCTAAATATGATCCAATAATTTCTGGGAAAGGAAATGAGTGTGAACATTAATAAGCTTTTATATGCAGTTTGTCATTAATAATGTAGATAATACCATTCAGATGGAGGACATAATCCATTTTATCATAGCATCATTTTAGCATGATAGGCTCCTTGCCTTTCCAAGGTGAAAGGGCCACACATTGCCTTCTGAAATCTCATCCTCGAATGAAGTTTTGCTTTTGGCTGTATCAAATCTAGACCAGCTTTGCAGGAATATGGGGAAGCTGCTTTATATTTGTAGTAACACACTGGTAGCGTCACCTGCCTTGCTGTGCTTCAATGTATAAAGTTAATTTTTCCCATACTTATGAGAGATAAAGGTGTACATCATGTCCTTTTCACTAGTGGTTTTAATCTTTCCTCTGTAGGTGTTTTTTTTTTTGTTTGGTTTGGTTTGGTTTTTTTGGTTTGGGTTTTTTTTTTGTTTGTTTGTTTTGCTTTGTTTTGTTTTGTAATAAAGGTTACTTCTTTTGTCTTCTGTGCAATAAGGCAGCACAACAAAGTTGTGCCTGTGCTGTTGGGCCTTCCTGGCAGCAGTAGGTGGGTCCACAGGCCACCAATGCTGGGCTGGTGTCACTGCTGGAGCCAGCCCTCTTGCCATAGGAGCTGTTGCCAGCAAGGAGCCTGGCATCTTGAAGCTAGAATCCCACAGTATTATCTGGTAAAACGCTGATTTGTTCAGTGTGATCTTTAGTTGTTTAACATGCCAAGGGTAAAAAATGAAAGAACAAGGGCTTGAAATACCCCATACTGTCTTTATGCTTCCAGCTGTTTTAATGTGCTTGCCAATACAACATGCCACACTTATCTCCAGTTTAAAATCAAGAGAGGGATTTATTTAGTCATTGACTCCAGGAACATTTCTAAAGCGTTCTACCAATTAAGTAAATGCAGTGTGCCAGATCCTGCAACCATTGCCTCTGAGAGGAGCAGGCTTAGGTGAGTGATCTTGTTGCACCCTGTGTGCCACAAATCAAGCCTAGTATGAGGAATGTTTTCTCTTTTAATGTAAACAAGCCTTGATCCTTTAGCTATATGCATCATCCTGGTCCTCTTTAGGAGATGTGGCCCAGCTTCTGATGGGGTTTTCTGCAAGTGGAGCCTGTGGCTCACATAACCTTGGCTGGTCACAAATCTGAGGTTTTGTGGGAATTAACAGCAGGTCAGAAAGCCTGTCTGAGTCTGACATTAGTCTCAGCACAGTCCATTTCTACCTGTGAGAAATCTAGTTGAGAGAAGCAAGAAGTTCAAAATAATAGAGGGAGTAAACAGCAACAAGGCTGCAGCTGGCTTCTGTTTAGATTCTTGGGATGTCTGTATTGTAGATAACTAATAATAGTATAGTGTAGTTAAAATAGCCAGTGAACCTGTTGTAGTAGTTAAGTAACCAATGAACAATGAACACGAATGATAAACATACAAAGTGTATATATATGACACTGGCTTTTGGAATAAACGCTTTGTGCCTGCACTTTATGTTAGAATTAGTGTGTGTTACGCGTCTGCCTCAACTGCGACAAGGTTGTTTTTTTTTTTAGGAAGCTGCCAAGGTGACTTTAGAGTTCGGAGAGAGGGAGGTGGAAGGAGAAGAGTCGCCCTGGGCAGCTGAGGCAGAGAGCAGGAGAGATGATAGGAGGAGGCAGAGGAGAAGGCAGGCACTGTGTAGCTGGAGGTGCAGTGCTGCTGCCTGATGCCACTGCCAAGAGAAAGTGCTTGTTACCCTTTTCACAGCTGGAGAACTGGGGTGCAGAGAAACTGTGGCTTGAGGTCAGGCTGAGAAGGGAGCTGGTGACAGTGCAAGAGCCAAATCTTGATTTGCCTCTTTCAGTGGCTGATTCACAGTGATGCCCTTCCTTTCTGCAGGTTGTTTTAACAGTGTTTACCATGTGGGCTGATGCCAGTCTCATGATGTTGCAAGGTGAGAAATGAGTGGTGGCATGCGTTGCCATAGTACAGTGTTAAATTCAGTGAACATATTGGGCTTTTTAGGTACTTGTTCTATAAAGTGTAAAATCAGCATTGGTGCTGCTTAAGAGCAAGTGCTCTGTTAGGGAATGATTTCTAGGTCACCTGGTAGAGACTTATTCTGGATGATTGCTGTGGGTGGCTGTCTTTGGTCACTAATCCTGTGTCGTAGGCTTAGCGTTGTGTCCTGGCAGCGCAAATGGTAAAAGTGAGATCAGCTTGTTATGCATCAATGCTGCTTGTTTAGCCTAAATGTCCTAATAATCCAGGACTGCCTGACTCTGCCGTGGAGCACACACACCCCTGAAGCTGGGTCGTTCAGATAAATGGAGATTAGCCTTTCAAATCTGAACACTTACTGTCAGTGGATTAGATGGTGCCCTTTGGGTACATTTCACACAAGGTCTGTTTCATGTCTGGCTCAAACTCAGCAGTCTTAGAATCATAAAATCATTTAGGTAGGAAAATACCCTTAAGATCATCGAGTCCAGCTGTTGAAAACACCATTAAACAACCGTCACAGCTGGCACACTGTACAAACTCATCAGGATACAACACAGTCCTTCAGCAGAAATGTTTGTGGTGTAACATAGAGCTTTCCATACCATGTGTGAGTCATTTAGATACCTCTTCAAGTAAGGTTCAATACATTTAAATTCAATTCTAACACAGGTAACCCACTTGAATACAAAGCAGGCATTTTAAACCCATTCAGAAACCCCCCCCATGTCTTCTCACTAAGCTTTGCTTATTACAGGTAAATATTTATAGACATATAATCTAGTTTCCAATTAGAAGAAGTTGACCTTCCAGAAACATTTTGAAGAAGACTGGTAAATTCGTGCATCACCTCTGCTTCCCAGAGGAGTGTTAATTCTTTTCTGCAAACGGTAGCAAATGGAGCCAAACAGATTCGTCCTCCTCCACAGAGAAGGGTAAGACTAGCTAAACCAGCCATGTAGCCTGTATAGCTCCGAGAGTGAATTATCCAGACCTGGATTCTCTGAGGATGTGCCCACTGTTGGCGGGGAGATCACACAGCCCAGGAGCACCTGCAGGCTGTGCTTGGCAGGTGCAGCTACCTGGGGTAGCTGGTTACGGAAGCCTTGCGTTTATCCTCTTCCTGCAGGCATAGGCACAGCTTCCACATTAATCAGGGATTGCATTTGGGATCTCCTAGTTCCTGTTCCTGGATAGAGTTTGCATGTCTTTAATGGGTTTTTGTGCATGCTTCATGCCCTCCAAGGCAGATCTGTGATTCACCAGAGAGCTGTCTGGAAAAGGAGAGGCAAGTGACGGCAAACCACAGAGCAGGCACATGATCTCCAGCACTTCTTGTTCCCAGGGGGCTGGCTGAAGACAGCTCCAAACAACTGTCTGAAAACCCTTGTGTGACTCCTAAGGGATGACTGTGCAGACACATGGTCTCCAACCCTTTAAAGACCTGCACGCTTTCAGACAGTTGTCTGGGGAATTCTTCACTTGGCTCTGTGGTAGGGGTGAAAATTAAAAGGAGGTGGACAAGCAGGTGTAATTCAGTGCCTGAGGCCTCCAAAATGCTCCAGCATAGAGCAGGCTTTCTCCAAGGGCTTGTGTACAGCTGCTTTTCTAGAACCTAGCAAATAGGGAAGGCTCTGACCCACAGAAGCAGCAAAATCTCTTTATGTATTTTCCTTCCCTATGAGCTTATTGAGCTGTTCAGAGTCTGCTGGACTGAATTGCACTGCTGCTTTCTGGGATACTGTAACATCATAAAAAAAAGTGCAGTGAAAATAACTGCTTCACCTCTGTGTATACAGTCCCAGCAATAGTGTTGCATTTGTTTTATTCCTGATGCTGCTTCTGTTGATGTATTTTCTTTGCTTTTAAGCAGTAGGCTTGGAGAGAACACTCCACAGTTTTGCCTGTTCTTAACAAAGTGTTCAGCTGATATGTTAATTGAACCTTGAACATGTGCAGTAATATTATTAAGCCATGGTAGATGTTTCAGCAGTAAGGTAATTCTCTCCTCAGAGGGATAAACAGTTTGCTCAGCCAGAGGAGAGCTTGCTTGCTTGTGCTTTACTGCATAAATTCATGTGTGTTGTATTGCCCCACAGAGTTGTGCTGAGCTCTGGTGTTCATAGCTTGACAAGTGGAATCAATGTAAAAGCCATCTTTCTGCTGAGGTCTGCCTTAACCAAGCTGAAAAACCAGTCAGACCTAGTTTGTACTGCCCATGCCCCATTTTTGGGAAGGAAATGTGGTTGAAGACAAGCTTTGTATTACCAGCGAGCCCTTAGAGGGTAGTAAAACCTCCTACAGAAATGTAAGTAGACGAGACTTTACCTGGTTGGGGTCTGTTCCCTGCTGGACTCCTGAGACCTGATGCTCTCCTTACCTGTGTGGCAGAGCCAGGCTTGGGATGCTGTCTCTGGTTTCTTGCCCTACCACCAGGCAGGCCTGGGGGCTGTCTTGCCTTGAGATGTGAGGAAACTGCCACAGGTTGGGTAAAGCCAGCATAGCTTTAGTGGCAGTGACTGCCCAGGTCCTGCTTCTGGGAAGGGGCCATGTGTGGGCAAAGCATTTGCGTCCCCATCCTGAGGATTAGGGATCCAACCTGTGGGCTTCTTTCTTTCACAGTGGGGGTCTGCTTTGTTATGCTGCCAGCCTTTTCCCTACGTAGTGGCTAACCCTGGATTTAAAGATCCCAGAAGGGACAATGAAGTTCAAGTGTCTTTTTGATCTTTGTTGCTGAGGTGGAGTTGGATCATTTGCTGATTTCAGTTGTCCTTGGAAAACTACTGAAACAGCTACTCTGAAATAACTATTCTGAAGAGATATTTTGGTGTGGGCGCTCATATTCTTGCATAAGAGCGTAGTTTGCTGGTCTGTTTTAGGGCACCATGGAACTAGAATAACTGCTGACTGATTATTCAAGAACAGTGCTTTTGGTAAACGCCTGAGCACAGAAAAGGCCAGTACAAAGAACAAAGACACCCCCCACCCCACCCTGATTCCAAAGAGGAGGTTCTTCCCAAGGTATTTAAATAGTTCTGTTCATTCATGTCTGTTTAGAAAAGAGCAGTGGTAAGTTTTATGTTGCATGGTTTAAAATATCTCATATTAATTAACAAACAAGTACCAATTAATTTTACATTATGATGCTTAAGGGGTAGACTGCAAGGAATGGTATTTAGCTGTGGCTGTTTGGCAATTATGACCTTGTATATAATAACAGACTCAATAAATTCTTGATGTGAGAGAGCACCATTAATCAACACAGAGTTAATTAACTGTGCTGCTTACTTAGGAAGTGCTGTGCAGAACGGTCTGAATCTCTGCAGTGCTACAGGCTGAAAATGTTTTATTTGTCTGATACCTGCCTTGTTTTAGAAATTTCCCTCAAAGTTGGTGCTGAAGAGGGAGCAACACTTCTTCCAGGTGACTGAACAGGGTCCCACAGGTCATTCTCTTCTGTGTCTCTGACACTCTGCCAGACCTTACGGGGGTCACTGTGTCACTCAGGCTTTCTGTCACCTTCCTGAAAATGCTGGAAGCATTTGGAGGAGTGCTGCTGTGCTGGTAATAGAAAATGCTCTTGCATCAGTGGTTTTGTTCAGGTTAATCCTATAGGACGGCCAGGAAATTAGGAATCAGTGTGATAATTAAGAGTTATACTCATCGGATCTAATTTAGACTTTACACAGGACTTTTTTTTTCTTGTGTGTTTCTTTAATAATTTGAAAGGTAGTTCAAAAATGGGAAAATGAACAAGATTCAGTACACCTTCAGAGACAAAAGCATTCCATGTCTGTACCACTCGCCCCTCCACACTCCAAATAGATCTTGTCATTTTCTTGAATATGTGATTCTTAGAAGTATGAAACTGTCTCAGCCTTTTGGAGTGGCCATCTTTTTGTTGGCTCAGTGCGCATATTAATGTGAAGGATGGATTTCTACCCTGGCATTGTACATTTTTAATCATCTGGCTTTTTTGCTGTCCCTTGAACCACTTTCATATCTGGGGTCACTGTAGACTGTCACAGAAGGATTCAAAGGTCTGAGCCAAGCGTTGAGCTTGCTGAGAGCAGTAAGAGCCAGTTTGGAGAGTTTGAGTTGCTTCAGTATGAGAGAAATGAGTGAAAGCAACTGCTTTCTTGCTGATGGAATGTGAAGCCTCCTGAGTTCATATGCCCTATTTTTATTATTGAAGTTAATTTAACTTCGAGGTGTAGCACAAACGATCTTCTTTCTTTTACTTCTTTTTTTTTTTAAGGAAGTGCAGTTAAGTGTAATCCTTCATCTTCTTTCCTCTTGCTGCCACCTGGGCTGTTAGTCTTAATTAGAGCCCGTTTAGCAAACAGCTAATACAAGAGTAGCTTAATACATTAACACAAGATATGGCAACCAAATACAGCCAGAAATAGATGAGTAAAAACTGTGTAGTCTGAAAGTGTAATGGCATGCTCTTAACTGTTTGTAATGATGCAACTAATTATAGGGGCCTGAGAGGGGGGAAGGGAAGGAGAGAGGAAGAGATTTTCACTTTAGATCTCAGGGCAGAGGAAAGTGATGGTTCAGCTAATCTCTCTTCTGCAAATGGGGTTTTTCTGCCACAGCCACACAGCTTCTGTATTTGATACAAAGGAAGGCAATAATTTTTAAATGATAGAAAAACAACTGTTCTTTTTTTTCCCCTGCTTTTTTACTACCCACTCTGGGAAACAGAAGTCAACTGACACCTCTTCTTATTAACCCCAAAGTGTAGCTGGTGGTTACAGCCTGGCATTCCTACTTTCCCGCCCTCCCATCCAGCTCCCTCTTTAAGTGGCTGGCGTGGCTCTTGCTGGCTCTGGCGGCTCATCCTGTGCTCCAGCTGCCGTGCAGGCAGCTCATTCAGAGAGATGGCTTCACTTAGGTATGTAACACTTTCTCAAATTCAGGCTTGGGCCTGGCTCTTCACGAGCCGCCGGGGAGTCGATCCAATGAATGGGCAATACTGTACTAAGCTGGTATTAATGACAACTCTTCCGCTTGAGTGCTGTGGCCAATGCTCCCACACACATGTGTTTTAAGATATGCCCTACATAGTACATGTATAGATCCTTAACCTATGTTTTTTTGGATTCCTGAGTTGCCTTCAAGCATGGTTTTCTTTAGAGCCATGCGTGTTATTCCTTGTTTTGAGAAGCCCTTTCTCTCTTGCCTGTATATTAGTGCAATTTTTCCTTCCTCATACCTCTTGTGTTTTCAGAGTGTGGTAATAGATGGTCTGTGCTTTCCCCTGTGCCCAGCTTGTGTCACAGAGTCCAGGCATTGGACTTTACTCCTTGATTTTACCCACTTTTATGTTTCTAGCACAGTCTCTCTTTTCCTTTTTTTGCCAACTGCCAGAGTGTCTTCAGTGCTGTGAAGTCAGATGAAAGGTAGCAGTTAGAGCTCCATTTGCAGCAATCCTTCCCTTGGATGTGCTGATAGAAATCCCTTGGATCTCTGCTGAAGTTTCATCATCCCCTTCATTCTTAGCTTCAAAACTACTGGGATTGTTTTCTCCTGACACCACCAAAAAACCTGAGCTAGGGGCAGTACAAGCAAGAGTCATTAGTTTTCAATAGTTTAAGGTATTGTGTGTCATTTGTGGTTCATCATTTCTGATGATTTCATGAAGAGATTTTTCTCCATTTGTTTTGGCCTTATAAACAGCCCATATTTTTTCTCTTACAACAAAATGCAAATGATTTTATGAATATGTTAGGTATAAGTTGAAGACGATGAATGATACTAAAAATTGGTGATATGGATGTGGAAGGTATGCAAGTAATGGATGCAATCAGAAAAGGCTGAAAAATTGAAATGTAAAACAGCCATAGCACTGTGAAATTTTAGATTATTGTTGATTATGTGAAGGATGGGGAAGATACAAGATGGAGACAGGCAAATGTTATGCCTATTTTAAAAGCAGGGAAGTGAGAAACCAAGGAATTAATGTAATGCCAACATTGTGAAGTATACAAAGCAAGTTGCTGGACAGATTTATAGGTATCTGGATGATATTAAGGTACTTTAAAAAAAGAAAACCACAGAAAAGCACAGAAACAAACGTTAGTCCTAATGAAGGGCCCATATCTTTACTTTTTTGTTACAAAGATTCAGAGAAATGGGAAGGCTGGTATTATTTCAGATTTTGGAACTACAACACCGTTTGTTATAGTTGATTTATGTTTTAAAAGCTCTAAATATGGTGAGGTGCATCCTGGTTCCCCAAATTTCAGTAGCAGTTGGACTTCCATGTACTTAATGGCATCCAGCCTCTTTGATAATATAAGAGAAGGAGGATTGTGATGTTAAAAAGTCGTAAAATGTCTTGTTCCCAGAAGTCTCTGGCATGACAGAACTTCCATAGATTCTTAGAATCTCAGGGCTTCTGAGAAGTGAAGTCTCTGCTGTTGATTTTTCTACTCTGTTCAGGGAAATGGGACTTGGTGCACATTTTTTGAAACTTGCACACCACCAGCAGAAACTTCCCTGAAAAGGCCCCGGACTTTGGCGAGCTGCTCCAGCCGCGAGGGGAATAACTGGGAACAGTAAGTGCTAGGCTTGTTCCTCATATGAGTGTGATGAGAGAGACCGACACCTGGGCAATTTTCAACTGTTTCTAAATGGGAAAGCTGGTAAAAGAATCCACTGTATCTTCACCACTCCCTTCTCGTGACTCTTCTTTGCAGACCCTCAGAAGGGAGCTCTTCACTTTCTGCCAGTGACGCAGCTTTCTGATCAAGCTTTTGCCATGGCTGCAGCAAACTTGGTCAATAATACAGGAAGAAGGACACTTTTGGCATGGATAAAAATTACAGGATTTTGTTGCCAAGGCAAGCAATTCCAGTTTCAGCATGCAAAGGGAAAAAATATTTCATTGTCTAGTTTAGTGTCAAGCTGTAAAACTGAAGGAAAATAAACGTACTCTAAAATATGTAAGGAATTTGACAGTGTCTGAATTTACCCAGCATTATAAGGTAGCAATGGCTTGTAGATACTGACTCTTCTCTTTGGAAGCATTTTTAATCCTTAAATGGTGCACTGAAGTTGCTTTCTTGCATTCCAGTATAAATACTTCCAGCATGTTGCAAGACAGATGAATGAATGGAAGAGAGAGAGGTAAAGTGATGTTTTCTGATTAAAATGTTTCTTCTTAAGAGACCTAAAAGAGCTGTCTGTTATGGGCATTTTGATTCTGTTGGTATAGCTGAAGGATGATTGGAAGGAAATTTTAATATTAGGGTGTGACATGGGTCTCTGTATCAGATTTCCTCATTGAAAAACACTTTCGCTTAATGGCTCACCAGATGAAGGAGTTAACCTCTTATAATATTTGTTACATATATTGGAATTTTGAATATTTTATTCTTCTGGCTGCAGATAGACAAACCAGAATTTCTGCTGCTTGTATGGATTTTAAAGATTTGATATATTTGGCTCCTTTCTAGCTTTATAATAAATTCCATCTGAAAGGAACAGTGATTTAAGAGAGTTAAGAGGATAAATATCTGTACACAGCAGATTTGAGAGTACATTTACCTGTTTCTCATGATTGTAGAACAGACACTGTAATTGCTTGAGAGGCCTTCAAGGTGAAGAGAATTAAATCTAATCTTGAAAACAAAGGACAAGTTAGATGAGGAGAGGAACAGTAAGGAACGTGATTTCCGCGTGCCTCAAATACCTGGGATAGGTTATTTTGTGATTTGAGAAGCCTTTGTGATAAGGTAGGAGCTCTCTGTGGCTGATGCCAGTTCTTTCTTTGAACCCCATGCTCTCAAACCACATTGTAAACATTACCTTTACCTCAGTGGGTTGGCTGTGTCTCACAGATTTAATGCATTCTTGAATGCATTTGAGCTTGTTGATCTCTTTCCCATTCCAGTCAGTTCCTAACGAAACCACTGCAGGTGCTTGTTCCAGAGGGATCTCCTGGGGGGACTGGAGCAGAGAACAGGAATGATACACTGCTGTGTTGCCTTTGGGAAGAAGCAATACAGACATCATGCTTATAGCATTTTCTTGTGCAAATGTTAGGAATTGTCTTTTCAGTGACTGTGCTGTTCCAACATGGAGTCTTCAGCTTTGCTCTTCATCTTCCCCGTGAATGTAGAACGAATGTCCCATCTGGTTTTGTAAAGGTGTAGGTTTGCACACAAGCAGCCACACTTCCCTGGTGTTCAAGGAGGCCCTGACCTCCCTGCAAGCTTGCATTGCAACCAGTGACCCCAGTTTGCAGTTCTGGGGCTGCATGGCTGAGGTGAACCCACTGTTCAAAAAGGAACGCTGCTGTTTCTTCCTCTCTTACTGTGTTCCTCCAGAGCTCGTTAAAGTCAGTATGCACTGTTTGGAGTTACTGTCTTTGTGTTGCCAATGCCTGAATCTTTCATAAAAAACTTAACACCATCTTTCCCACCTCATCCTGGCTCCAAATGGTTATTAAATTCAGTGTGTTGATCCCCTGTGACATTTCTCTCCTTGTTATCAGAGTAGCTGAGACCCTTTGGCTGCCTTTGCTTTTCCCTTCCTGAACTTTGTCTTGCTTCCTTTTAAACCACCCAAAGACTGTCTCTGAAATTCTTATAATTATTTTCATCTGTTTACTTTCTTTGAATTTTCCTCCTGCTGTATTCCTGTCTTCTGGAGCTATTTTTTGCTTTATTTTCTGCCGCCTGTGATTTTGCTTGGCTTATGCTCTTGGCACCATTGCTGCCTTGCAGGCTTTCTGTAGAGAGAGGGGGCCTCTGCAGATGGCCTGTGGGCAAACTGCTGTGGCCAGGGGTATCAACGTGTGTCCCCAAAACCAGCACTCAGATGGAAGGGCTGGCAAGGCAGAGCAGGTATTTCTTGTTAAATGAGGAGTGCATTGTGTGACTGTGCACTCATGTGCCAGGGATGATTTTACACCCAAATACTTTGTGAACACTGAAACTTCCAGATAGTTTCCCCTGTTTCCTGGTTGAAACTGTTTCAGCAAAGAAATTCCTCATTGAAAGTCATTCTCTATCACAGGGCCATAAATACTGTGCCTTGCATTTTGTATTCTGTCTGGCTTTGAAGTATCTGGTGCTAAAATATGTGTGTGAAGCACTCTGTCATGCTATTAGAAGGCATCTACTTTTATAGCTGCAATTAGGTTTCTAAAAATGTTGACTATTTTATTAAAAAGATTTTATTTGGGTGTGTGGCTTAAAACAGCAATGAAGCCATATCCTGTCTCTAAAAGGTAAGTGTTATTGAATGTTCAGGAATGTGTTCAATATACAGATATAAATTAAAAATTCAGTCCCTGACTGCTGTAATAAAAGAAGTTAGGACTAAAATAGTGATAGGCCTGTGAGTTTTATTATGTCATTGCAAGAATTTCTGTGAACAGTGCATAGAAGACCTGGATTATCTGAAACTGCTGCCCCAAACCAGCCAGGGCTCCTGCTCCCTAGTCTCTAGGAGCCAGGGAAGTGAGGATCAGTTCCCTCTGCTGGCTCAAGCACTGCCTGCCAAAGGAACTCCCAAAACTGAGTGATGTTCCAATATAGCTGCTCTAGCAAGATGCCTTACAGCTGTGTGATTTCACTTTAATGGTCCTATCTGTTTTAGTTCTGATGTCTGTCTTCCGTCTCCTTTAAATCACAATTATTTTCCCCCTGAAGGCTGTGTTGAAAAGGTGACAATATTTCAGTTTGTACAGTATCTCTTGCAACCTTTGGATACATATGTAAAATGTGAGCTTGCTTGTGACCCTGGCAGCCAGCAGAGGAAACGACTTGCAGGGCAGCTCGGATGCCTTGCTGCCGGCCCCTCGGCCCAGGCTGTGCCCACCTGAGCAGTGGTGCTGCTTCCTGGACTGCTTTTGAGCACCTTGGTCTGAACTGCTCCATGGAATAACCTGTGCCTCAACATGTGCCGTTCTGGGATTTCTGAGACCAGCTGGCCTGGCACGCTGTCAGAGCATGCAGAGGCTCCTTTTTATTTGGAGGAACAAGTCATGGGGAATAGTGATCTTCTGAAAGACATTCATTGCTCGTTTTCTTTGATGCCTGTTTCGCCTTTCAAGGTGAATGTGACATGGCAGGACAAAGTAATGGCTTGGAGGGCTGTCTGGGGCTTGTGGGCCCATCTGTTTTGCAGGCCTGCTATTAACTCCCTGCATATGTGTTGTTGCTCTACAATCTGTTTATACAGTATGTGCAGGTTCAGAAGAAATGTGCAGCAAGCAGAGGAAATGCATTTATCTTCTGCTGGCAGAGACAGCAGCCCTGCAGAACTGACTTAAAATATGGTTGTTTGCTAGTGGGATAAGTAGAAATCTCTCTTCTCTGGTTGTTAAACAATTTCTTTGAATGTCACTTGCTTTTCACAATTAACCTCTCACAAAATACCTTAATGGCATTTTTAACCCCCAGCACAGCTTACTGAGTTTATGTTAGTTGTCTTTAACAATAATGGCAAATATTATTGCCATTCAGGAGCTACCTTTTAGATGTGCAGACATAAAAGCTTGGCTCCACCAAAATTTATGGGCATGTTGCCATTACCTTGAACAGACTAGTATTTCCCCTTTGGATGTTGGCTCCTGATCCTGGGAATGCTCAAAAGACAGCCTTGTTTGCATTTCATATGTGTCTGTTGGCATGAATCTTGGGCTGGAATCACTGTGCTGGTGGAGCATCTCTTGGAGGTTTCATACTGAAGTTATTAATCCAGATGAGTAATTTAATACAGATTATATTTAGAATTTTGGAAGATTGCCCCTAATTTTTAACTTTATCTTTAATTTAGGTGTTGATGCTGGGATTACTGAAATAGACTGTTGAAATTGACTGTCTTGAGACTGCATGGTGACAGCACAGACAGATCTTGGTCCTGCTTTTAACTTAATGCCTGATAATTTCCTTATGTTAGCAAAGCATGCTAGAGGAGGCACCCTGGTGCTGGCAGCTGGCTATGTGAGGCATCTTGGAGAGGGTGGAAAAGATTTGATGAAGGGTTGGCATTCGGAGTTCACCCCCTGAAAAGACCAGGGTGCCTTTTGGGATAGGCATCAGTAAGTCTTTTACTTGGTGGGTGATACTGAGAACACATACAGAAATGAGTGGGGTAGAGTGGTGCTGTAGTACCACATAAAACATGGCTCTGCTTTTCAGCTGGCTCCTCCTGGAATGTGCTTCTCATGTGCTTCACTGTGGTGGCTGTGCTTGGCCTCCATCCCTAAGTGGGCACATGGTGACAGTCATGGGGTGGCTGAGTACCCTGAGCTCTTTTTCTGGCTGGAGCAGTGGCTCAGTGCCGTGACCAGCCTCAGCTGTGACCCCACTGTGGTGGCTGCCGTGTTGTGGGATGTTCAGGAGATGCCCCTGCTCTGAGGTGTCTGGTCCCTGCTGTAGGCACCCTGCCAGAGGCAGATTTTGGCACAACACTCACAGGTACAGCCTTGCCGTGTTGCCTTGTGCCTACACCCTGATGGGCTGCCTCTCCTTCCCAAGCCACAGGGGTTTTGCTCCCTGTGAACCAGGTATTTCCACTCTGGTGCCATGGCTGTGATCAAGGTGTCCTCCATCGCTGTGCCGAACGGCTCCTGCTGGGCCATTGCACCAGCTTTTCCCCTTGCCAGAAGGAAAAATAAACTCTGAACACAATCTTGCACTTGTGGTTGAGTCTGTCTTTTTTTGTGGCTGCTGAAATAGCCTGCAACCGGAGTGGTTTTCAGGATGTTGCTGGAAGGAATGGAATGGAAAATCATGGGGGTGTATCACATGGCAGAGGTTCAGGAATTGTCTGGCACCTCTTGCTTTAATGTGATGAGCTTTGTTGCATTCGTTATGCTCCTGGTGACTCCATGCATTGGGCATTTGGGAGGACACGAGGAAAGGGTGTTCCTTTGGTAAATAACATTTACCATGTGTGTGATGTATCCTTATTTTCTGTCTAGTCTTGTGTGGGGATGGCAGTGCTGTTAGTTTCTGACTAAGTACTTGATACTCGCTTTCTGCCCTAACCTCTTCAGTGATGTTTTCAACTGTTACACAGCTGTCTTTGTGCACCCAACCATGTTTAGAATAATTTATATCCCTTTAAAATCCTTGTGAATAGCTTTATTCTGATACCAGTATATTTGACAGCTGTTGCAAACAAAGCCAGCCCTTCCTGAAGGACAGGACTGGAACTGACAAATACTGTCCTTTGTATTCTGTATACCTGGTTCAGAGCTAGGAAATGTTCCTTTTTGTGTATTATATGATAATAAGATTTAGTTTAATTTATTATTAGTGACTAAGTTCGGGGATTTCTTTTCCTCCCAACAAGGCTTGAAGAAGTACCTGCAAGAACCTACTCAGGTAATCTGAAGATGAAATTATATAAATCTAAAAATGTTATAAGAAAGGGGAGAACATGATATAGCTGCCAGCTACTTATTTGTTAACTGTATTATTTTAGACACTAAGGAGGGTTTTATTGATTTTGTAATTAGTAAAAATACAATTTCTTCATGTCATGCTCAAGATGTTAGCTGCAAGTTTAAATGAATCTGCTGTCTTCAGTTACATGTAAGCTTCATATCAGTTTGCTGCACTTAATAGCAAGGACATGCTGTAATTGAGGTATTCTGCACTGTGACAGGCAATTTTATATAAATAGGTTTTTATATACCGCCATCATTTCTAGTATTGAAGGATCAGTGGTCCATGAAATCAGATCTATGTGGCTATTCCTGGTGTATTAGCATTATCTAATTTTCTGTGACAAACTTGGGGAATACGGTGTGGTGGAGGGTTTTGGTTGCCTTTGTTCATCTGGAAATGACCTTCGTTACGTGTTAACTTGGCACACTGCATGACATTCTGTCCTGGTTGCCTAGATGTACAAATAAAGATGATAAAGTGACAGCTGCCTGTTTTTCTAGATGGACAGGTAGCAATTCAGAAGAAGAATGAGAAGCCCAGTGTTCAGCAGGAACAATGAAAATTCCTGTCTACTTACTTCCACATCATATAAGTGAAAAGGTACATGTTTAGGTTGTGTAGTTTTAGCCAGGTAGTTTTAACAGAACTGTAAGCAGATTTGTGCATATACTGATAATAATTTTATGTTTTCTAGTACTCTGTACAAAATTGAAATACAGCATATGAGCATACACCTCATGTGACAGCTAATGTTATCTTTAAGAATGAGGAGTATTGTAAGCAGCATATGCACCTACATGAAATATTAGTAAGCTGGGAGTAAACTCTTTCCACACTGATGCAGTATGAGAGGTACAACTCTCAAGTGTAACATTGTGTTGTGCTTCTGTTGCAAATGGAAGGATTTTGAAGCTGCTTTCAAAATGCAGTGTTTAATATGACACCATGTATGTCAAAATACAGCTGGAGTAATTCCAGGAGTAGTACAACAAAAGATGAAACAGAAACAGAGACTGGAAATTTTCTACAGAGAACAATAGCGTGAGCAAGTTGTCACACATCAAAGTAGGAACAGAAGCTTAAGCTTGCCTGCTTTTGAAGGTTGTATTGTATTTCTGATTTGGAAAACAGTATTACAACATCTTAAATCAACTCTTATATGAGCTGTCTCACTAGTTCTTGTGGCTTCTGTGCCTGTTGGTATAACCTTTGTTCCTTCCCTAAGCTGTGACATTGAGAAGGTTTTGCTGCTTTCTTTAGGTCCCAGCAAAACGCACCGGAAAGTCTTAGACTGACTTGGCGGAATGTGTTCATCACTTCACTGCTGATCAGGAATGGGTCCAGGCCCTGCTTCCTTACCCACTGCCACCAATTCTCCCTGCCATCTTGAGAGGAAACATCCCATTATTTCTAGTCAGTGGGACATTCCCACCAGCAGCCCAAGAAGCTCGGGAGTGAACAGACCTTGCTGGTCACACACTGAAATAACTGTGCGTGAAGTTAAGAGCTACAGACGTTTATTCTCAGATGTGTCGTTAGTTCAAAGCAAACAGTGTTAAGACAGAAAGGGATTGTATTCAAGGAGCAAGGTTGACTTCTGTGCTTTCTCACAAGATAGCTTACGTGGGTAGGTTTTGGATATTTTCCATGCAAAGGCAAACAAACCATGTGGGCAGCAGTCAGGGCCCCAAAGATAAGGCAGCGTAGCAGTGTTTGTGCCATGATTTCTTTTGCTGTGCCTCATTAATAGTGAAAGAACTGAATGATATAATGTGGGCTAATGGCTGGCAGGAGAAGCAGTGGCCTGGATTTGACATTAAGTTAGTAAAAGTGAGTGAGACTCTCTGCTTCACCCCACTCATTGTTATTCCAGTTGAATTGAAAACTACTTTTACTGTCTCCTGCTGTCTCCTCTTCTGTCAATCAGATGGGAGTCACAAACGAAGCTGCACAAGTAGAGGCTTTTTATCTGGAAAATACTTAGCAATTCAGAAAATTCATGAATGCTCTGTTTAAATGTTGAGCTTTTTTTGTTGCATCCTTCTGTCCTCCCTGTTCTTAAGCATTGTGAGATCCAACCTTTGATCTGACTGATCTCTCAGAATGTGATTAATTTTGGCAGGTAGCAGCTAACCTCTGTCTTCTGTACTGAGGATGGAAGTCAGTCTAGGTTTCAGGCATTGTTACAGAATTGTAATGGTATAACATAGCTTTCAAATACTTCACTTGTTTTCTGCTGAGATAAATTCTGGGAACTACTTCTTCAGCCTGTAACAAATTTCAATTCTGTTCAGAGTATGAGTTCTCCCTCCTAAAACTTCTCCGTTTTCTCTTCTATTCCTTGTTCTGTAGCATGTTCAGAGGATGCTTACAAGATGAGGTTTGGAAAATGAGTGATGCTTTTAATCTGTGTAGAGACTTTTCAGCCACAGATGTCCTGTCTGCATTTTTTGTGTGCTCTTGAAGATTGAATTTTTCAAGGTTTGCCAAGTGATAAAGTCTCTAAGCTCAGGTAAAATGAATTGGATGCTATAAACATCCTACTTCCCTCCTTCCCTGCCTTAATGATGATCTCATTCCTCTATGCAGTGAAATTTAGGATTGTTATAAACAGGAAACATTACCAAAACAAATTTGCTGCACTCACCCCTAGAACTTCAATTATACTTCAAGATCTTGCTTGAACAAAATAGAGTGTATTCGTGCAAAAGCATCGAGCTCTGATTATATCACTGTATTAAAAAAAGGGATTGTAATAGCATGGGAGAAAATTGCGACTTTCACAAGAAAAACTGGAAGACATCTAGTTCTAAACTTGGCAGGGTTAGTTGGATAATTGAAGGTCTGGCAGGTCAATCTGTTCCATGCTACAGTCTAACAATTATATAATTAAAGCTGCTTCCACCTTCTTTCTCCCAAATAAATTTGGCAAAATGGTGTTCTCTCTCTAGCATGGGGAATAATGAAAGTTATTGACTGTGACTATGAATTACCTGCAGGAGCAAGAGAGATACTGTCTTTGTGAGTATCTTCTCCAGATTTATTAGAGATCATTAAATATCAGTGATACTGCCCAATTATTGTTTATACTAAGGTGTGCTTGCAGGTTCGTTTTCATGAGGCACAGAGATTAAAAAAATCCCCAACACCGAAAAATGATAAAAAAACACCAAACAACCCAACCAGCTTTTGGTAGCTTTTAAAAAGAGATATTATGGCTAAATTACAGCTGCAAATGTATTTTAATTTTCTAAATCAGTTTGCATGTCTGCAGATTGCCTGTACCTGGGGACAGTGACTCCAGCTGGCTCCTAAGAAGGCTGTCCGTTCTGTACCTGGGTTGGCTTCATGCCTGCATGGCCACTGCCTTCACTGGGATCACGGGGCTTGTGGTTGAAGTTCTTGTACCTTTGCCCCTTTTCCATTATGTACCTGTGCTGTGGGCCATGGGGAAACCTTTTTGTTGTTCTTTCCATCCATTTTATATGATACTTCACTGATGCACTCCTGCACAAACCTATTTTTCTGGTACTTTTTGAGCCAAGCAAAAGCACAGCTAGTAAAAGCAGGTAGTTTACAGTTTGGAAGCTTGGGAGCAGTGAGAGGTGATGATGCAGAAAGGAGATGATGAGCCGTGATGGGGAACGGTGGAGGCTGCTGACCAGAAGCTTGGGCAGGGTCTGCTGCGGACATCAAAGCTGTTCATCTGGTTTTGCCTTGCTTGTTTGGAGGTTGCTATTGTTAAGCTGCCTGGCTGTTGTGTCTGGAAGCTCTGCTGGTTTCTGTTTGTGAAGGATGAGTAAGAAGCCTGCAGGTAAACCCAAAACCTCGATGAGATGATCTTGTTTTGCTCCACTTCCTGATAATTTTTCTTTCCTTTGCTTGCCCTTGTGCTAAAGAGACTTTTGGGGTTACTTGAGGGGAAAGGTAGAGGAGCAGGATTGGTCTGGGATAGCTAATGGATGCACACAGGGTAAGTGGTGCTGAACGCAGGGCGCTGGCGTGCCCTGCCCCTGCTGCTCACCTGGGCTGTAATTACAGCAGGAGATGTTTCAGCAGAGGAAGTTGTTTGTAACCCTGGTGCTGCATGTCACTGCTGCTCGGCTGTTACTCATCCAGGCTCTTAGCGATCCAGTATGGCAGGGAGCTCAGGAAGTCCTGGGGTCAAGTGCCCTGCAAAGCAGGCATCCAGCCAAACCAGGTGGTTTGCATTTCTGTCGCTGCTTTTCAGAGCAAGCTGGTTATTAAAGCTATCCCAGACAAAATAGCACAGTTCCTCTTTCGCTCCTGGTGCATCCAGGTGAATGTACTCATTCATGTTAGTCATGCCAATCTCTTAAATCTTTATACCTGCATAAGCAAGGCTTGACTTGTAATTGGAGTTCAGCAGGTGCATAGATGTTAAAAGCACTATGTCTTCTGTAATTTTTTCCTGATGTGCAATTTGGCCTTTACCAATAGCCTTAAGTTTAAACAGCACAGGATATAAAATGAGTTAGGTATGCTGCTATGCTTGTTTAAGAATAATTGTAAAAAGTGCCTTTGAGTTTCTGGGAGCACATATTAACAGAAGGTGCATTTCAGTGGCTTTGCATGGTACCTGACACTCACAGTGGTTCAGCTGCTGTTCTTAGAAAAAAACCCCGAAAAGACCACCTTAGCAGGAGATTTGTGGAAATGCAGTGGATTTTGCTAGTATTTGGTTTTCCCCACATCAGCCTCAGGAGACCCTGATGCTGTCTGTCTGCAGAAATAATATTAGACAGGGAGCTTTGACATCTTTAAAAAGGCACATAAAACCTGTGTCTGCCTTTAGAGGAGGGCAGCCCTAAGGACCAGTCTGTGGATCTTGCCCTGTAGCCAGTGAGGGCTGGGAGTGTCTGGTGCAGAACTGGCTGCTCTGTGACGGAGCAGGGAGCCTGAGTGCCCAAAGCACCCGCAGAGCTGCTCCTCCCTGCCTGTTTAACAGCACCACTGGTACACGCTGGAGCAGCCCAAGCTAGTTTTTCTGGCATGGTCATGATATGTTGTGCCAGGGATGTGGTGAAACTATAATATATAATTTTCCCTTGAATACTGTATACTATATATACCCTGTACTATGCTGTCCTTGCTCTGTTGTGATGCAATAGCATCACCATGCAGAGTGATGGGATCAATAATCAGCTGCTGGATATTGTAGTAGAACAGAATCTGTTACTTCAAATACTTGCTGCAAAACAGTACTTTTTACACAGGAAAAGGGTGTATGTGGTGTTATTTTACAATAAGGTATTTATTTGTAATAGTTGACTGCAGCTATCTTTTCCAGTTATCTTTGCAGTTTAAGTATCAGCAGGAAAAGATACATTTCAGCTGAGTATCTCATCTATTGACTCATGAAATTTGAATACCAGAGAGCATTAAAAAAGCCTTAACAATGCCATATGTATAGTAAACAGTTTGCTTGTTTTAACAGAAACACAGTTCTCTGGTCAGAAAAACTGAGTTTTCTGTTCAATTGCCTTTTTCTACCACTCAGGACACGACAGTGCTTTATACCTCAGCCTCTCCCTTCAGCCATCCTTACCCTTTTTGTGTGACACCAAGTCCCAGAAGAGACTTGGCAGAAGAAACCCCCAACAGCCTGTCCCCAGCAAACTGCCCCTGCTCTTCCCTGCAGAAACCCTCATGGATGAAAGTGTGTTAGAAGCATCTGATGGCATTGGATCCACTTCTAATCCATTGTCCCACTCCTAGTAGTGGTCAAGTTCTGAAACTGTGAGGAAGGTGCAAGGATGCTGAAGGAACACAGATGGAGGATGATCTTCCCATCCAGAAAGGTTTTCTCATATGCTCCAGTTGTTTGAATTGGTTTTAGGCCTGAAATCTAACTTTGGAGATATTTTTCAAAATATGTTTGTGGTATATATAACACATGTATGTGTTTATATAGAATATATATACATGTATAAAATGTTGCACATGTTATTGATAAAGTTTTGACTTCTAGATACAACAAATTTCTTGACCTAAGGAAGCACAGTGAAAGGATCCCAGTAATTGCTGGCAGTTCTCAAAACTGTCTGCCTCCGTCCATGTTGAAAGAGAAGCTGAGTTGTCCACCCCAGCAGAAAGTTAGAGGGTAAATTCTGTTTGGCATCATTTCTTAGTGACTAAGAAACTCATAATTGGCTCTGTGTGGGCAGAGGATCTGTCTGTGGTGAGGCGAGAGCTGCGCAGCAGGCATGGAAAGTGTATGGGAGTGACTAGGTGGGATATGGCATTTGTACAGATGCTCTGTGCTCTGCTGTGTTAATTGTTGCTCTTCAGAAGCCCTGTCCAGTGTTTAGATCCCCCTTCATTGTGCCAGGAGGAAGAGGGTCATACTGTGGATGTTAAAGGTTAACATACTTCCTGAGAGACAGATACTTCATTGTTTCCTTCCTATATGAGTTCAATTGACAATGACCTCTCAGCAACATTCAGCAGAATTGGCTAGTTTCAAATGCCTTCAAAATAATTAGCCAAACTGTAAATAAATAAATAAATAAAATAATAGTAGTAATGATAATAATAAAAATCCTCAAGCATAATAAATAATGCAACTCCAAATTTTGCAGTTCAATCTTCTTAGTCGTGATTACCTGGTGTTATCATTCTTGAGGCTACTTTGTTGTTAAAGACTACTTTGATGCTGTTTTACTTCTGTCTGTTAAGCTTAGATGCTGCCCTTGCAGCTATTTGGTTTAAATACAAGAAAATTACAAACGAGTTCTGCCCATTCTTGTTTAAATGCCAACTCCATTAATGTTGTTGTTGTTGTTGTGATCCTAGTTTTACAGGCCTTATGTGAGCATTTATTCATATTTTAAAAATATTGATCCTTTTTTTAGTTGCAAAAGGAAGAAGGCATGACTTCCAGAAAAAAAGTTGACTTCTTCGTGCGTGTTTACTTTCCTTTAACTCTGGAAAACTCAAGCTTTTCATTTGAGACTTAGAAGATGTTTTCCATCTGCCTTGTAAACTTAGTGCTTGCTTCAAAGCACAAGTGCAATTTGTAGACTTGTATTGCCTAGGGAATTGTTGGGAGTCCCTGCTTGCTGTGTGGAGATGAATGCACACAGAAGTTCAAATAACTACTCTAATTTTTTTCTTTCACCAGAACAGAGTTGTGTTTTCTTCTTTTTCCTGCAAACAGACCTGAGCTCTTACTTCTCCATCCCTTCCTTTCTTCTCATCTCCCCTCTTGATTCCTATTTCTCTTTAAAATGCAAGTGAGTAAAAACACAGGGGTAAGTAAATGGCCACTAGAGTTGCAATGGCATTAATATTTCATCAGGTAAAAACCTCCTCGTGCTGGTTGTCACGGTGAACACGCCACTGCTCTCCCCGGGCTGTGGTGCCGACGCTCCATCTCTCCTCCTGCACTGTGAAGGCCACTGGCGGCCAGAGGTGGCCTCTGTGGATGCCCATCCCTGTGGATAAACCATCCCTGCTCTCTGTGCAGAGCTGCACAGTCTGCACAGAAACAGGCAAAAACGCCAAGCTGCTACCAAGCCTTTCTTCCAGATATTAATGAAAACCAGCTCAACCAGCAAGGTATTAGATACGTAATTCATTTTACAAGTATTTCCATCTTCAGCTTAACAGGCAAGTACTTATTAGTTAAAAAGTTTGCCAGTGCCTGAAGGAGCAGTTTGAACAAGCAGACTTTTAGGTGCTGAATGAAGCCCAATCCCCAGGCATCAACTAAATGCAGCTCCCTAAGGACTAGAAGTGAAGGAAGAGGGCTGTCGGGAGGAATTTCTTTCAATAAGCAAGGGATAAAACCCAAACCTGTGCCGTATTTTAGTTTCTGCCTGCCTCCTGGAAAGGGAGAGCCTTCTGGTCTTTGTTTTGCTCTCATGTGTTTTTTGACATGATTTGGGACAGCTGAAAGCGAGCAATGACCTTTGGATCACCATGAACCCTGGGCCATTGAGCTGTGGCACGGTGGGAGCTCAGCAGCCCTGCCAGCCTGGCGCGATGTGTCCTGGCATTGCTTCTCAGGCCGGGCTTGTTCCGGGATGGAGGCGGCGCTCTGTGCAGTGTGCACACGTACTTCCCACAGCCACTGTCAGCCATGGCAAAAGGGGGAGGAAGTGGAAAAAACCAACCCAGCAGTGTGTTTGCAATCCCCAGTTTGAAATACTGACCCTGTTAGATAACACTCCATTACTTGCAGGGGAATCGGGTGCTCTCTCTTCTCGTGGTGACATCTCAGTGAAATGCAGAATTATTTTTGGCTCTGCCATATAATGGATAACAGTCTCACAGTTCAGCTCTCCGCAGTCCTCCTGTGTGACGTGCAGTTGTCCTTCAGGTCCTTGGTTTCCCTGCTGTGCAGTAGGGATAGATGGGAATGAGTGTGTGTGAGATGTCATCGAGAGAGTCTGTGGACAGTGTTTGGAGCAGGAACTGATGGAAACTTTATGTAGCATGAGATTCTGCTACGGAAAAGCTTAAACTTTATGGGAAATGTAGTAAACATGGTTACGTCTAGACAAGTCATTTGTTGTTATATTGAAACTTTTCCATTTTTCCCAGAACACATTGCAAGACGACAAGATGCTGTTTGAAAGACGTTTTTAAAATTACTGCTGGGACGTAAAAGCTCATGTGTATGTTGGGAGAGGGGAAAGACTGAAGCACAAACCCAAGCACATTCATCTGCAAAGGCTACAAAGCTGCGTTTTCTTAAAATATGGTTTTTTATGTTTAACTTGAAACACTGATTAATGCTTTTTATTTAACACAGGAATTCAAGGATTTACAAACTTTAGAGCACTGATTTTTTTTCCTCAAATTTTATCTTGAAAAACGCGAAGTAGATGTTTATTACTTGAAGAGTTCATGGAAGACTTTGGGATTTGCTCTAAAGAAAATTAGTCTTTCTCCAGACAGCTTCATACTGTCAGATAGCCTCTCCATGTAGGCTGTGATAGTATCAAAGAGTGCTTTATTTTTGCCTGCTTCATGACCTCTGAAGGGAAGAAACAGAAGAACATTAACCTTTTCATATGTACATGTTTGAAATGATAAACTTAAAAATCCATGAATGTGCTTCTGTAAAAATTTCTTCCCAGCTGGGCTCCTGGAGTCCAGCTCATTTCACTGTTGTCTTTTGGTAGTGAAAAATGCTTGTGCTATTTACAATGCGTTTTTTGGCTAGTTGCCATTGCTTGCTGTTTATCAGAATGCCTGATGTTTTTGGTAGAGGAAATACTCATGCTTTTTTGCTACATATAATCAAGTTAAGCATAGTTTAATTTACTAATATTTTACTTTGTCTTGTTTTGTTTTTGTTGGTGGAGACCTGCAGACATTTGTTTGGTGTGCTGGACCTGCTTAGGGCATTTGTGAACGTGTCTTTTACATTTCCTGGTTACTGTTTACCGAGCTGGAATCTCCCCTGGCATTACTCAATGAAATTTTAAAATTCAACAGCAGCTCTTTTTTTAATTATTATTATTCTTGTATAAAAACTAAAAGAGAGACAGAGACTGAAATTCTCCTATGATTTCAGTTTCTGAAGGAAAAAAGAAAAAATGTATGTGATCAAGTGATATAATGGTAGGCCTCAATTTATTAAAAGATTGGTTTAGCAAGCTTTCAGATATAGGTTACTTTGTGTGTGATACAATCTATATGCTCAAAATAGTTTTTCCTAAGTAGTGATTGTTAACTTCTTTTTAAAAAAAGCCTTCATTTGGAAAAATGAAGGATAGTTTTTCACATGTCTGAAGTAGGTTAGAGATCCAGACAGCAAATGGTGGCCTCTGTAGAGCAGACTGCCTGACTTGATTCTCTTGTTTTAAGTCTCTTGATGAATGTCAGTGTCTCTCATCCTTAAATATTTTATGGTTATCTAATCTATGAGTCAAATAATTTATTTGTTCTAGGCCTTCTTAGAAGTGAGTGTTTTTAGCAGGGCATCTACCAGAGTAAAAAAAAATACTTGAGAAACTACTTTGTACCTTTTCCCTGTCCATTTCTATAGCTGGGACTGAAAGTAAGAAAGCTTATGGCATGTGAAAGTATTTGTTGAAGACTTTTCCAATGTCTGGAGAAAGCTCTGAGCTAAAGTTCTGTTCAAGCTGGAAAGAAATACAAGGGTCACTTGTAAGGATTTTAGGAGTTGATGGTGTTCATGCAGGTTTTGGATGTGAGCCTGCCCTAAAATAATGTGAATGTTACTCTGGCAATTTGACACACACAAACGATGAGCTTTCTTTTCTCGCATCCTAGTATAGCAACATGATGTTTTTGGGGTGGGACCACCTAACAAGTAGTTTGTAATGGAAATTCTCATCCTCCTTTTGCCACCCCTTAGATGATTTGTCACCTCCTTCCTCCACCCAGGATGTTTTGCTAATATTTTGAAGCAAACAGATAATTGCAAGTAGATGTGACTATATTGCAGCACATCCTTCCTTTTATGCCAGCCAAGCTGTGCTGGAAAGGAAGCAACTTGAAGACCTTCAGAAGAAAGTAAAAATCCTGGCTACAGCACATCTCATTTTGTTTTAGGTCTGAAATGGCTGCCTGTGAAAAGTGATTCTGTGCTGTCAGGCAAGAAGTGGTGGCAAAACATTTAGAAATGACTACGTCTTTCCTACTGCTGTTTTCCAGCATAATGAGGTGATGGAGCTGCCACACGAACCTGACTTTGAAAATTGATGTGTTTTGTTTGTCTTGAACATTTTCTTCATGCAGATGAAGCTTACTGAGCAGTTGCACTTCTGGAGACCCATATTTCCCATGAGAATTGTTGCTTGAATTTTTACCTGACACTAACATATTGCTCTTTCCTGTGGCCTTTCACTAAAGATTTCTGTTGTCCTCTAAGTCCTCTCTCCATCACCGCAGAATCAACAAGAAATTTTTATTTCAACAAGAACTTTTGGTGTGGTTTTGGTTTATTTAGAAATAAATGGAAAAATTTTCAGGCAAGGGTCTACATCAGTGATTTTGTCTTTCTTTTGAAATAATGTCCTAGCTACTTGTTCCTGCACAAAAGTCTGTGTAAACACAGTTTGCCTGATATTTTCATTTTATTTTGTAGAGAAAGCAGTAGATTTTTCTTTCTTTTTAGATAAAATAGACAAACAAATATGGACAGTTTGTTATATCATGCCCTCGTCATGAATTAGGCTGTTACTGTGCCAGCTGGCATCCAAATACAAAACACCCCAAGAGCTTCTCTCAGCAGGACACACTCACTATTCCCTGGAGAGGAGTGTGTGTTGTGGGACAGGCAGGGTGGCAGGTAGCTCTTGCTCTCTTGCCTGCCGTGGCAAGTGCCTCTGTCCTAATGTAGGTCCCTGAGGGTTCTGTAAACATCCCTGACAGCACCGCTGCTCTTGGCCACGTCTGAGGAAGCAATTAACTTGGATCTGGGCTGGGCTGTGTCCGACTACACAGCGTCCCTGTAGCTGAAATCGTATGAGCGTGCTGTGGCTGAAATTGCTTGCCAGTGGAATGGGAAATGTTTTCCCTTTTCTCCTTTTTATGTGAGGGATGCCATGATTCATTCAGATGCTGATCTCCATGTCTCAGAAGCACTGCTTTAGATAACCCTGGGTTGCACAGTGCTGCATGCAGATCCTTCTGCGGGTGCTGGGCTCTGCCTTCGCCCTTCCTGGGACGGTGTCCCACCCTCAGCTCTGTGTTTCCCTGCCTGCACAAAGGGGACGAGGCTCTCAGACCTTTGGTGTTTGTAAGGGCAGTAGAGAATGACAGCGCTGCGGTGTGGTCTCCACTTCCCTTCTCCTTGCCCATTGTTTACGCTGAGCTCCAGATAAGATCAGTATCTTTTGTTTTTCCTGTAGATAATAATAACAACCTGTCTCTACCAATACAGGATTAGGTTCTTCTTTCAGGAAGGCGTGGGAAGAGAAAAATGAATGTGGACCCTGTGGAGCACGTGTGACAGAAAAGGTCTCGGGGCAGGGAAACAGCAGGCTGCACTCTAGATGGGAATGCAAGGTGGCTTTGCTGAGCACTGTGCCCTTGGAGAACCTCTGCTTCAGCCATGTCAGCCATGGCTTACTTGTTCATCACCCAGCAAGATCTCCTCAGTGTCAGCCTTTTCCCTTCATGAAATACTGTCTTGCTGCTTAATGGCAAAGAGCAATTGTCAAGGTGTCTGATAACTGTGACAGATAACAAATACAGGTGTTGCTCTGTGGGTTGGTGGGTTTCCTTCACTGATCTGATCAATCTTTGGCATCTTGTTACCTTTCTTTTTAAAAGAATTTTTTTCTCTTCCTTATACCTGTCAAGATTTTTGTGCATCTGTCAATATGGAAAACCGATCTGCTTGTTCTATTAATGACAGTGGCCTGGATTCAGTTTCAGGTCTAACAGTGAGATGCTCTGCTAACATCATTTTGGCCACAGCTAACAAGGCAAAAGCTTTCATTTTGACAGTGTTTATGGGAGTGTTCAGATGCCAGTCTAATGCTCTGGATGTTCTTGGATATTTGTAGGAATGCAGGTGGGTGGATTCATGGATGAACACCTGAAAGGAATCTGAAATCTTCAGACTTGTCATGTGTTAATAGGAATGTAAGCTGGGACAGAGCCCTCTTGTCTTTACACTGCTCTGTGCTGAAACGCGGGTGCTGTAAAGTAAAGGGGAAGCATGTGCAAAGTGGAAATTCCCTGGAGGGTATTCATAGTTTTTGATGTTAATTTGGCTGTTGTAGGGGGGCCGTGGTGTGTGTCTCCCTCTCACTGATTCATTTACCAGCTCGAGGTAAATATGTCCTGCAGGAGTGATTTTGTCAGCACATACTATAGAATTGTCTCTTTGCTGTTCACATGATTCCTGTCTGCAACGTCTTCATCTTACGGCTTTGCTTAAGGAAGAATTCCGGGAGCATGAGGATGTTTTGGTTCCGTTCTGCCACAGCCTGTGTACATGCTGTTTGGAAGCAAGACCAGTATTTCCTGTGGCCTCCTTTATCTCTTGCTCTTCTGTCTCATGGAGAATTCATGCTGCCTTTTTTTTTTTTTTTTAAATTTGTGTATATTTTGACTGTCTTATCCTATGAAATGTCCTGGCATTTAGCTTTAGCCCGCAGTTACTCAGATGATTTATTCCCTCCTTGTCTTCAGAGTTTAATCTTGCTTTAAATGGGACTTATTTGGATGGCAGCCTCTTGCACTGCAGTTACCCTCTAAAAGGCCCTTTGGGGCCTGTTGTGATAGGACAGATGGTCATGGTTTTAAAATGAAATAGGTCAATTTAGATTAGGTATAAGGGAGAAGGTTTTTTTGTAATGGGGGTGGTGAAACACTCTCACAGGTTGCTTGGAAAGGAGGTACACACCTGATCCCTGGTAACATACAAGGTTAGGTTGGACAGGGCTCTGAGCAACCTGATGTAGTCGAGGCTGTCCCTGTTCATTGCAGGAAGGTTGTACTAGAGACCTTTAACAGTCCCTTCCAACCCAAACTGTTCTGTGAAACAGATTGCTCGATCTTATTCTTACGCATCAAAACAGGACTTTGGAGCAAAGTGGGTGGATGGGTTGTCCCTTAGTACTGCCCTCTGTCTTTTGATATGGTTTATGTTAGTTCATCATGTGTTTGGCTGCTTTCTTTGATGTTTGCTTTACCAAAACCTTCTGAGATGTCGCCTTTTGCAGTTCATCTTGCCACTCTAAAGGATGCTAAACTGTGTAGTGGATACATTTTCGTTACCTTGCCAACAACGTCCTGGGGAGAGACTTTGGGCTGGAGCAGCACAAACTATCTGTTACAGCAAGGGTAATTTATAGCAGGAATTTTTTACTCGCAAACTGTCAGAATCAAGGGATTAATGTTACTGCCTACTGAGAGGGGCACCTGTATGAGTGGAGAATCCTGATGGTGTTGCACAAAAAATTAAATTGTTGATGATTTGGAGACATGGTTTAAGGCTCAGAATATCTTTTCTTATAACATATTAATGAGATACAGGATGTGGGTCGAACTTGCAAGCTGAGGTTTACCTTGCTTTTTCTTCAGATGCTGCATTTTCATAATTTCTTGCTATCTATTTGGAAGAGACTGTCTCTTATTCCATAAAGACTATGTGACAATTAGGTGTCCTGACATTCTTTTCTCTTCTGGTTACATTTATTACTTTTTCTTGTCTGAGAGTGTTTGTGAGTATTTTGCAATGCCAAAATACCAAGGCTTCAAGCAAGCAAAAGCAATAGAAATTTTTCATCATCCATGCGACTTGGAGATGTGTTTATCCTTCTGATTTGTACAGTTGAGGCCCATTGTATCGCTGGGTGCTCTCAGCAGCACTCTTACAGAGGGGTGAAGTTTTCAGAACTCTCTGTTTGGGCTCCTGGTTGTATCCTGACCCTGCAAACACGCTTGTCCTGGTTATGCTGTTTATCTTGACTGAAAGGTTATCTGGTGCCAAGGATACTCCCTGGCTGGGCTGTAACAGATACCTGCCTTCAGTAATACAGCTACCCCTAGCTTCATTTTGTTCTAGTGTCATCTGAGACATTGTGATCCTGTGTTAGAAACTGGAGGAGAAAAACCTCCTCCCCAGACCTCTTAGGCAGACACAAGGAGAAGCTGTGGGAGACCTCACGGCTTCAAGATCTGAATGCTGTTGTCTAGAAGTTAACTGTGTCTTTAAGAAAAAAACTGGGTATTTATATTTGGTCTCTATCTGAAATCATGTTTACCCTACAGTGTTTATTAAACCTGAGTTAATTTTCCTCCTGTCTTTCTATGGCTGCAGGAGCTTTGCCAGTAATGCATTACAGTAACTGGTAGTGGAAGGCGGTGCAGGCCACGTGCCAGGTTCCGGTTCCCACTCCGTGGGCTGGCCTGGAGACTCACTGCCCAGCAGGGCCATGCTGCTCTTGCCCACACTGCTCTGGAGCCGTGGCCGGCTGAGCCCAGCTCTGGCAGTCCCTGCTGAGGAGCCCCAGCTGCCCTGGAGAGGCTCAGACCTGCAACTGAGTGCTCTCTTGGTTAAAAATAATAATTATGAATCCTTAATTACTCTCTGTCTCTCTGCTGTCTCCCTTCTGTCCATTACTCTGAAGCGTTCTTGAAGTAATTAGCATCACACTTTCACATGGTAGTCATGTGCTCTTTTTAAAAATATAAGATCTCTGTGTCTGTTATCTTTTGTTTTGTGTGATGAGCAAGGATTACTTGCTCTTTCTGGTCCTGTAAAGTTTTTGTCAGGACTGTCTTGGCTGAGGTGAGTGCTATGAGCCTCAGCTCTGCCGGCACTGGCTTTTCATCTCATCTTCCTCAGTCCACCAGCGTGCAGCCTGAGGCCCAGGTGCTGATGGGTTTATTGTCACAGGGCTTTCAGGGGCAGAATTTGATGTTGGTTCAGATCTGAAATCTTGTTTGGCTTGGGTACTCGCAAGTGTAATTTGCAGAGAAACTTGTGTATCTGATATGCATGTCCTTGGCAAGTTTGGAAGAAGTTGCTGCAGTCTGAACTGTCTGGAGGGGTGGATGCCTGACATACCCAGCACATGCAGATAGTACAGAGGTGCTGGGTAACTGTGTGAAACTGTCTGAACAGCAGAGATTTCTGTATTGATGTAGTTGGCTTCTGTTGCACATCTTCTGGTACCCTTGCATTTTGCTGGCATTCGGTTCCTTTGTCTCAGTTGTTTTTTCTATGAGTTATCCCAGGGGTTTTCCTCAAGCTCTGAAAAGCATCTAAATGAAACATTAAAGACCTGAGGGTCTGGTGACTACAGGAGTTGTTCTTGGGCCAGCAGTAAATCACAGATCTGGGCTGTGAAGCATAAGTTTTTGAGGAGGAATAACATGTTTCTGTAAAAGTAAAAGCAAAGATTTTTCCTGTAGGTTAATCCTACTCCGTTATTGTCTTTAGCTCAGCTGTCTGGGCTGGGATGCTTCTGCGGAATGGGATGAACATACACAGTGCATATCCACATATGCATATATCCACATCTGAATCACAATATCTACGTGATACCCTGCTTCCACGAGAAATTTCTGTTAATGTGTCAGCCCAAGGCACGTGGAGGTTTTCTGATTTTAACCTTTCTTTTTTGGCCTCCCACATTTAGTGCTGCTGTATTTCGGTTTGTTCGGTGAACTGGACAGACTAAAATCAAAAGGAAACCCCAACAAAACCATTTAAAATTCTTCAATTCCTTCTAGTCTTTACTAGGATGTTTTTGTTTATGCAGTCACATCAACAAAACTAAATGTGGAATATAATTTTCTTTCTCCCTCAGCTGAATGTTTCATACATAAGAGATTATTGTCTTCAGTGCCTTACAGCATTTTTAATGCTCAGCAAAGCATACTCTTAGAGTGTTTGTAAGAGATGAGTAAATAAGAACCATCTTTTCTGTAGATAAAAACATACTTTTTTCTCATTCTACTACTCTCTTCTCTGCTGCTTTATTTATTTAGCTATTTCATATTGGCAAAATCTGGTTAAATTTAGTTACCACCTAAGAGAATTGCCCTAATGTAGCAGTAATTGTCACTTCTTGAAAATGAGATTAGTGCTTGGAACCAATGCCAGCTTTGTGGTCTTGGGCTGTAAAGTCACCCAAACACGAGATGCTTGCATGTAGACGTGGTTTATACTGGTCACAAGCATGCAGAGACAGCACCACGGTTGTTTCTCATTTTCCACATTTTGCTTCTCTAATAAATTAAGCTCTGTTTTGGTTTGAATTTTCTACAAAGAGATGTTCTTTTTAGGAATATGGATGCTGATCCAGGTCTAACTCTCATGTGATAGATCTGTCTGTCATTTGTATGAGCTGGATGCAAGCTGGATGTTCTGACAGGGAAGAGCTCAGTGTCCTGTAACATGTCTTGTGCCTTCCTAGTTACTTTGGGAAAATTAATTTTCACCACTTACGAAAATGTGCTTCATGTGGTTTATTTTGTCCAGATTTTATGCCTATATGGAGAAGAGAATGCAAACTACCACTGAGGGGTTTTTGTTGCCTTTCATGCAGTTTATGCTGGGTATTTTCCCTCTGGGGTTAAACTGGGAAGCCCTGATGAAGCTAAAGTTTAGTGGGCTGGGGCTTTTACTTTCATGAGATGTGTGTCCTTTGCAGGTACTGCTGCTGCTTGGTTTTTTTAAGGTTGCTTCGTTTTTTCTGCTGTTTGCCTATCTTTCCCCCAACCTCTTTCCCGTGAACCTTTTTGGAGATCTCAAGTGAAGTTGAGAGAGTTGCTGACATGGAAGAAAATGAGATAATACCAGAAAATAAATGTCCTGAAGTTGTCCCAGACAGCCGTGAGCTAGGTCAGCAGTCATCCTTAGGGCTTTAACTCCTCCAGGTACTTGAGGTTATCTTGATGAGAAGTGTGTATATAATTTGCATCCATTTTTGGCAGGGGTTTTTTAAGCAATCAAAGTAATAAAATGTTGTTGTTTAAGTGTTTTTTTAAAGAAAGCAGAGCTCTTAAACCTGCTTTTTGTTGTATCTTAGTCCTTGAAAATATTTCAGGTTCCTGGTCAAAGTGTTTCCCCTTTTTCAAAGCTGCACTCTGAATGCAAAGTTGTCAGTGAACTTCGGTGTTGATTTTGAAAGCATTAACAGCAATCCAGCACAGGGCATTTGGAGCACTTTACATTCTTCAGTTTTTCTTAACACTCATTTTAACTGGGTTGAACCCTTGCAAGAGAGGAATTTTTTTTGCCCCATGTAAGGGCTCTGATGGACAAGTTCTGGCAGATTTGATTGTAGTGTAAGGAATTCCTCCCTTTCAGCTACAGGTTCATGGCTTGCCTTAAACATTTTTCCGGTGGATTTTGCCCCAAGACTGGTGAGAACAGAAGGGATGGCTTGCCAGTGCTGTTGTCACTCTAGCAAAAGCTTGTCCCTGCTGGCACAGCCCAAATGAAGTGCCAGTAAGGGTTCATATTAGCAGTGAGCTGATGTGCTGGCTGGCTGCAAGGGATGGGCCTGGGCCCTTGCTTGCTCCTTGCCCTGCATTCCTACCTCATCCTGCACACCAGTGCTAACGTATGCTGGGCTGCTCGCTGAGCTGCCGAGGCTCAAACCAGCAGGAAAATACTCTCTGTCTCCTGGAGAGTAGGATTCAGCTCCCCAGAATTGTTTTCTGCAACCCTCATGGGTGTCAGAGGAGTCTGTAGGGGAGCTGGTGGCTACAGAGCAGGTTTGGGGGGAAGTGGGACTGTCCCTTGTCCCAGGACAGCTTTGCTGTGCTGCAGGTGGCTGGGAGGCTGCAGATGTGGCACGTGCCTTGTTCTGGTGTCTCTGCTGCTGGGGAGGTGCAGAGTGGGTGCCTGGGGACATCAGCACCTTAGGCTGTCACAGCTCTCCCCCACCATGGCTTGCCAGAGCCCTAAGACAAAGTGAGTCTTCGACCTGGGGAAAAAAAAATGCTGAAACACTCTGGCAGTTCAAATCTCCAGAACAGAGGCAGTTCCTAAATTGGAGGTTTCAGTCTTTTTTCAAGTCCATGAAAGTTAAAGTGACTGAACTTTCATAACAGCCTCAGTGTGTGTGACTATGACCTGACAGCTTCCAATTTAGGGTGGTTAAGGCTCTCTGCTTTAATTTCTGGAAAGCACAGAAGGCAAGGTAAAAAGAATTGAAGCTATGCATTCTTTAGGCTACTAAACGGAGGAAGCTGATGGATAACAAAAACTTGCAGTGTTTTCTAGAGAAGCCTTGTCTGAAAATGCAGTTAATGTTATATATTTTCAGAGGATTTATATGGCTGCATCAAGTTTAAATGTCCAAAAACTATTTGACAGTAAATGAAAAGAAAAAAAATCTGAAAAACCTGAGCAGTAACTCATGCTTTATGAAGCAAAGCAGCTACCTCCTGCCTCGTTTAAAAAGAAACTTCCTCTGTAGATAGGATTTGATGAACAACATGTCTCTACAAGACAAGAAATAAGAAGCATTAGAAGTTTGGTCTACGCACAATAAGCAAAGGCAGTTACAGAAGACTGATGGTGCCCATTAAAAATGAGTAATTTCTGCAGGAAGAAATGGCCTCACCAGTGACTACCGCAAAGAAAAAGAGGTGCAAAAAGAAGAACTCCAAACCAGAAAAAACTAGGGGAGAGAATATATGTGTTACACAGTCACAGCCAGGAAGTACTACCTGGAAATACATAGGAAGTATATAATTCTTATGCAGCAGGTTTTACAGTAAAATTGCCTCTTTTCTAGTAACCGAGATGTTTGGTCTATAATAAGTTTTCTTTTGAATAATCATGGAAAACAAAGTGATTCACTGTGGGCAAAGGCAAAGTGAAAGATGGGTAACAGTGACGACAGCAGGAGCAATGGTTGTTATCACTCAGCTTGTGCACAGACACTGTCAAAAACAAGTTTTAGTCCTTCCTTGCACTCTTATGGAACAGAAGAGTTTCGGGTGATGAAGAATTGTAATGTTTGTACTGGAATAACAAAGACTAGACTTCTAGTCTCTGACCTGGTGCACGAGTGATGGGGCCATGTAATGGTTCTGATACTGCTGTTATGTGGACTGGTGATTCCACCCCCAAAGCTGGCACGTTTGGATAGTCACTGGTATCATATGGGTGAAGCTGGGATGCACTGAATGTAAATTTATTATTTGGCTTTTATTGCATCTTATTAAGGAATGAATGGCTCCCTGATGCTCTCTAAAAGGTATGATGTTTTAATCTTCTGGTTTTTCATTTTTACCACTATTTTGCTCATTTTCTCCTTGAGGGCTTATTATTGAGTTCTTCATTCAGTGACATTGTTGCCCTTTGTTAATCAAGTTTCTAGAATTTAACATACGATGTTGCATATTAGGATGAGAATGTTACTATTTCATTCTTTTCACTCTAGTAATTTTTGTGTTACAGTGAACACCCTGGTTAAACATTTATCTGGAAAAGGCCATAATGAAAAGAAAACATAATTAAATATAGGAACTAAATACTGAACTCCTGACTTGAAGCTGAACTGATAAATAAAATTAAATTTATTGGGGGGGGGGGGAGCATTGTAAAACTCATCCAGTATTGCATTTTAATGTTTTATTCCACCAGATTCATGAAGCAAGCTGTATATATCAACTACAGTAACTGCTAATTTTTCAAGGTCTTACTTAGAATCTGCTTATTGTAATTGTATAATGCTAGAGTTCCTTGGCCTTTGAAAAAGAAAAAAAAATCATCTGCATTTAAAATTCAAGCAGCACTCAGGCAGAAGAGTTGTGTATGGCATAGTTTGGTTTTCCTAGAGAGATTTAAAAACCAAAGCAAACAAAAACCAGTAAAGGATTATACTTTATAAACAAGATTACTAAAGATAAATCAGTCTGTGTCCCTCATATAAATTCAGGTGTCAGAGCAGACTTGCTTTTGAAAGCTGTATGTATCTGCCCTCTCTGAATGTCTGCTCAGACTTCTTGGCACTCACTGTCCCTGAATCAGGAAGACAGAACTGACTTTCCTGTTGGACTAATTATAGTTCTTAAAAGGGATTAGTTAACCCTTCTTTTCCTACAGAGGGACTTTATCAGTGACTCCCATGTCAGAGGGAGGCTGCAGAGAGTTACCTGCTGCTTGGGATGGCTTTCAGGGCTCAGCAGTGGCAGTGCAATGATGCTTACTGCCAGTCTCCTGTTGGATGTGTCCTGGTGACCAAACTTTGGGTACAAGGTAGGGCTTCCAGAACTGCAATCTGAGCCTGGAAATACTGCTGAATCCATGGCTCTGTGAGATACAGTTGCAAAAAACAACTTATGGTTAAAAGGTTTTGGGTATTAAAGTCAGTATACATTTCTTCTGTTTTGCCACCTTGCACAAAGTGCTTTTCATCTTCTGTATCTATAGCATGGTAAAAGTGCCTATTCCTTACCTTCCTTCCTTGCTTCCTTCCTGTGTTCTGTGGGTCTGAAAAATGGTTGGTTATGTCTCTGATGTGGTGCTGTCTGGTTAGATATGGGGTGTGTATTGTCCTCTGGGGATACTGGGCAGCTGACAGCTGTGGTGCTTGGTACCTGAGTGATGGACCCCGTGTAGTGTGGGTGTTAGGGCTGCAGACCACCTCACCACTCTGCTGCCATTTCTGGATCAGTCCCATGGGTAGAAGGGGCAGGGAGGAGAATTTTCCCCCAGCACTATGTTAGTTGTTGTGCCATCTGTGTGACTGAGGGTGCTGGTGGCATTTTTGGTGTGATACGAGACAGCAGCGCTAGAAAGGGAACAATCACTGATCCAGTTTCTTTACTGGGGCTAATTCATGACTAATGCTGGCTGCTTAGGTAGGAAGGGAAGACAAGTGCCTGGGCCACTCAGCTCTCCCTCAGTCTGGGTTTCCAAAGCACAGGTCAGTGTGGGAACAGGCAGTGGTGCCCAAGGAGCCCAGATGAGGGTAACAGGAATAAAATGTTATCTTGGCAGTAGGAACTGTGTGTGCATGGAGATTCCCTGAAGCAATTAATTTTCGTTTCCTCAGTGCCTGGGTCTTCTCTCCTGGCTTTTGATTAGCTGTGATTAACACAGCTGGGCTCTTGACTCCCACAGGTTCCTCTGATGTAACTGGGATGCTCTGTGTCCGTGTAGGATGAGGTGCCTGAACAGCCTGGAGTTCTCTGTCCCTCATCCTCCTTTTCTATCCTGTCTACAGTGCCCGAGCTGTGAAACTCCCCTGTAGTGGATTCTGAAAACCATGGATGTGGTTTTCAGTCATTGATGCATTTTCCCTTTGGAAATCTTTGTGTCCATTTGGTGCCCTGATGGACAGCCTTTGAGGAGAAGTGTTTTAAGTATGTACATTTGCATCTTTGTTTTTGCAACCCAGTTCAGAGCTAGGTGGCATTTTTCGTGCAACCTTGACTTGATTTTATGGCACCTACCTTGCAAAGGGACCGGACTAATGTTTACAGCCTCAACCCTTGCTTCCACATGAGAAAGAAGACAACTGGGAGTGAGAATGAAAAAGTCATCATGGAGACCAAGCGCAAACAAGGATTTTGAAATTCTTGCTTTTTGAGTGAATGGTGGGAATGCAGCTGCGACCCCAGTGCTGTGATGCCATGCAGGTTTATGAATGCCAGGTTCTCTATTAACGTAAATGCCTTTTGTGGGTGGAACAGGATGAGGAGGAGAGCACAAACATTTTTTTCCTTGCTTCTCATAATTCCATTTGTTAAGGTCCTGGGAGTTCATTTACAGATCTTATCACCAATTCTTTTATAAATGCCAATTAACTTAGGAAATTTAATAATGCTGTCACTCAACAAAAAATATTGGAGGAATATCTTCAGTGCTTTGCAAATGTTGAAAGCATGAAACCTGAAAATACCTGAAAGGAGAATGAGTCCTATAACAATTTTATACATGCATCTCTGTGCTTGTTTCTCAGTCTGTGAAGTTGAGATCTGCCCTTATGAAGGGCTTTGAGGGAAGAAAAAATGTTTCTGTCTCCAGCTGCAGAGTGGTGGCTCTGAGCCCCAGTTTGCAAAAGGGAGATGTGGCAGTTCAGCTGGCTTGTGCTGAGATGCTGAGCTATTACAAGGGAGATCTTCAGTATGCAGCGAGTATTCAAACCTCCTCAGTAGCTCAGGCTGGTAGGTCTGTGCCTGGAAGAAACAAGTCATGGGCCATTTTTGGTGCTAGGAGATGTGTTTAGAGCACCTGCAAATTTGCCATACTTTGTAGATGTATTTTTTTGCCATGTGCAGTCCTGACAGTTTTCTGCTGCCTGTCTAGCTTGCCCACAAAGGGCAGTGAGTGCTTTATTTAGTTTGAAGGCAGCAGCATGCACATTAACCAGACACATTTAGCAGCACCAATATGACTTTTGTCACTTTTCAAAATGAACAGTGGAAATAAGTAAGAGCAGTGTGTGTCTGTGCTTCGATGAGCCAAGGCCTGGGGATGGACAGCTTGGGGGGAAGTGCTTCCTGACTCCTCTGCTCAGCTGCTGTAGCACATACTGCATATAAAATGTGGTCTGAGACACCTGCAATGGCTTTGGCAGAACAAAATAGCAGAAGTATAAATCTGCTTGTTTATTCTGATTTATGGATTTCATTGTAGTTGTCAGTGTCACCTTAGTGGAAGTCTGGAAATGCAGCATTTCACTTGCCTATTAGCTTTAATTGACTTTAGGTAATACAATTCTGAACTGCTGTAAACCAGCAAAATTACCCCTTATAGGCTTCAGGAACCTCCAGCTTGTTCAGTGGGGGGGGGTTTCCCCTCGTCATGCAAGCGGACTTCGCATTTGTTCATGTCTCCAGAACATCTTAATTACATTTTAAACGTGTGGGAGTGTTTGAGCAGCAGTATTTGTGAGAAATGATTATGAGAAATGAATGTGAGAAGTGGCTGTCTGACTATGAGAATAAAATTTCTTACCAAATTTTCTTAAATTTCTTTAGAAAATAGCACAAATTAGAGACTCTAAAATAACCTCCAAGCAGAGGTGTGCAGGGACATCACCATTATAGGGCAAGCTTCAGGCATTACTTGAAGGCTGTACTTCAGGCTGTAATTCTTGACTTTTTAGAAGCACAGTTTTAAAATCACTTGGAGTGGTTTGAAGTGAAGTGATCATTCTGGGTGCTGGATACCATTGTTTTTGTAAATCCATCCTTGACAGCTCCAAGAATTTGCTTATGTTTTAAAGCTATGTGATCTTTAATACATACATTTCTTAATCTCCTTTTCATTATGTTCCTGAATTTCCAGTTGAGGCTTGTGGGCATAGCACTGGGAGTTGTTCTTGTGCTAGAAAAACTGCTTCAGCTTCACGACAGGCCATGAATTTTTTTTTTTTAAAAGCTGAGGTGTGTGACGGCTCTTCACAAAGGAGTACAAAAACTGAGTCATGTTTCATGATAACAGCAAGAGAGCATCTCGCTGTCAGCCCTGAGTCACGGTGCTGCTGGCACAGATAATAATTAATGGGTTCACATTCACTAGGCAGGACAGGCCTGAGTTCAGTCTGTGCACATGGTGAGCTTTCCTTACACTCTGCACTTCAGGACTTGGTTTTAAGTAGCCCAAAACCTGACTATTCTACTTTTGTCCAAATATAATTCTTCATAATTAAAAATCCCTAACTTGTTGCAGTGAGCAAGTAGCCTGGCCTTCATTTTTCCAGTTAATGCTGCTGTATCATATGCAAAGGACAAATTCTTTTCAAGTGATACTGCTCTGGAAAGGTGGAGCCTGTGTCTCTGGGATTGTAGCCAGGAGGGAAGCTGCAGAGGACACGGCTCAGAGAACTTGCATGTTTGGATAGGTACAAGTGCTCATGTTTGTATCGAGGGAGAACACAGGATTTATTCCTCTTTGCTTTATAATGTCTGTTACTGACTTATCTTTAGCACCATTGATTCTTTCCTGAAAAATCATAGCTTCCTGGGCCTCTTCTCGCCCTGTGCTATCCTAGCCTTCAGGAAACTTAGCAAGAAGGACCCATTTGACATCTAATAAAATAATTCTTCACTATGAGGGTGGTGAGGCACTGGCACATGTTGCCCAGAGAATGCCCATCTGTGGATGCCCATCCCAGGAAGTGTTCAGGGCCAGGTTGGATGTTGCTCTGAGCAACCTGGTCTAGTGAAAGGTGTCCCTGCCCATGGCAGGAGGTTGGAACAAGGTGATCTTTCAGGTCCCTTCCAATCCAAACCATTCTATTATTCTATGATTCTGTGTTAATTGCCGGGAGAGAAACTTGGTCAATAGGAAAGGCATAGCAGTTTGTGGCGATGGAAAAATGTAGGATTTGCACAGCAAAGGACATGTTGGTTTGGTAGTGAAGGTAACTGCACATATCCAGCCTGAGTTCAGCGTGGCTGGAGGCTGGTGAGTGACTTCCTCCTGTGATTTACTTCCTCCCTTATCTCTGTTAAACACTGCTTAGCAAACTCAGAGTGCGCTGCAGCCAGCTTGTGCTCTCTTAATACAGAAAGCTGAATGGAAGCTGGAGTCAGATAGCACTCCAGTGAAAAACTGCAAAAAGGCTGGCATGTTATCAGTTGTTACTTCCTACAAGAGCAAGTGTGTTGTGTGGTTCCATTATCTGAAATTGAGCGGGCTGGTGGGGCTGGGTGCAGCCATTTAAAAATGTGATTTGTGTTTTTCTTTCTTCGCAGAAATCAGCCTGAAATATTTCCTGGGGCTTTTCTCAGAATCTGTGTCAGTGCAGTGAGTTAACTAGTGGCAGCTCTGTCTCAGGAGAGAAGAAATTTAGCATGGTGACACTAATGTCTTTATAAGATGACCTAGATTAGAAATGTCTTGTTCTTGGTTTGCAGAATTCTATTCAAATATTTAATATGACTTGGAGATGTGGGGTTTTTTTTTCTTCCTGTAGACACAGAAATATTACTCAAAATGCTTTTCGGATCCAAACAGTTTCAGCGATGAGAATTCTAGTTCAGGAACTGGAATTAGAATACATCAGATGCATGCTGTCTGCTCTCCTGGTCTACATACTGCTGTGGCATGAATAGGGATGAGAAATACCCTGTGTTTTGTGTGCTGCTTATGCCTGTATGGATTTTGCCTTCTGAATTTTTCAAGATAACCAGCTTACAAGTTAGAAGTCAGAATTAGGTTATAAATGAGACTGCTGAAAGTCCGGGTTGCCTTACTCAAAGCATGTAGGTAACTTCTTGAAGCCTGGAGGGGCAGGACCAATGCAGTCCCAATTTTGGTCCAGTCAGATCTGAAGTCCAGACAGAGACAGACAGAGCTGGCTAATCCAAAGCAGGAGGGCAGGTGCCAGGGGTGGCTTGTCCTCAGCAGGAAGAATTTGCTGCTTTTTCCTCTCCTCTCTCTGGTTACTCCTCAAGATTCTGCCTATGTTTAAAGAACCTGAAATAATCAGTACAGGCATATGACTGGGATGGAGAAAGGTATATCCACTGTTTTTGTTAACATCACCATTTCCCCCATGGCCTAAAGCTCTCTGCCAACCATCGTTTTAGCTCAGTGCACTGGGACTGAATTCCTTTTGGGCAGGGCCCCATTGACGGTGTAGTTTCAGTGCAGATAACAGAGATACTATCATCTACTCATCTTACCCCAGAGGGGGAGGGATTCTGGACCCTACATAAAGTGGCTGCAAGCAGAAGAGTCCTGGACTTCCCCATGCAGAACTCTCAGAGAAAGCAGTACGGCAGGCTTTTGGGAACAGCCTGCTTCCTTTTTTCAGTTTCCTTCTTAAGGTTTTTTTTTTAACTCCTTGCAATCATGGTGAGATGGCACAACCTTTCCCACCCCTCTGAAAACTTTTCCATCTCTCGGAAAGATCATGCAGCTTCATATGTTTGGGGTTTCTGAAAGCACCAAGCATTGCTATCAGTCTCTTAGCTTAGTTGAAAGTTTTGGCCCTCAACTTAGATGTGAACAGTATTAGGTGGCCCTTAAATTCATTTTGTTTATCTTTTTCTGTAAAATCCAGGGTCTGTGACACAGCAAGACTGTGCTTTTCTATATTTTTTTCTGAAGTGTTAGGGTGAGCTACATCCACCAGTGGAACAAGATACCAGAGGAGACCTACACGTCTTAAATTAGGATTGTTGTTATAAAAAACAGGCGAGGGCTTCTCAAGGACTAAGGGGAGGAGGCTGTGAGACACCGAGAGATTTGCTTTGTTTAGCAGATCAGAGGGGCGGGGTAGCCTGAGAGTGGTTAAACCATGCAGCAAAAGAGGACAGTGGTTTACCAAACCAGTTCCTCACAAAAGGGTTGAGTAAGTGAAGGGCTGAGCCTGGGCTTAGCTTAGATGCTCTCAGCTTCTCATACATTACTTGAGTCACTTGTAAAAATCTATGAAAATTAGTGGAGATGGTTACTAATTTAGTTCTGCAGGCTCTGTTTTGTAATGTACATGGGATTTAGAAGGAAAACTGTCAGGTCTATACCTGCTTCTTCTTGAGTTCATATATGGGGTTCATATCCGATAACATGATTCCAGAAAGACATTCTCTTTTCCAAGAGGCCATCTGGGATATCTGGTGGCAGTATAGACATTTTCCCTGAGCTCTTCCTCAAACATTCTTCTCTCTGATGAGCAAAATGCCTCGAAGAGCTCCCTGTCAAAAGGAAGTGTTCAAATACCACAGGCATCCACAGTGGTGTGGCCAAAGTGGGTGGCCAAGGAATCGCAAAAGAACGGTATAGTCAGACTGGATTGGGAAATCCTCTGGTTTGTTTTGGCTTTATCATTTAGCTAGGTTACTGTAATTCAGCTTTCCGGATCTCATTAGGCAGTTGATCAAGCTGTCACCAGCTCTTTCTGCTGTTGTTATTAGAGAGGTGGAGAATAAAGCCCTGCTTAACAGCACAGACAAAAATGAGTGTTAAGCACATTGCCACTGCCCTGACAGGCAGCAGTTATGTGTGTTAGCTGATTAAGGGGTGTTTTGTAGTAAGGTCGCATATTTACTGGGCTAAATTTGACAAGACTAATACATGAATATTCATGAAAGAACTAAGTGGCTGTGTTTAGGGTCTCAAGATAGAGATTTGTTGTTTTTTAATATAAAAACTGTTTTTAAAAAGCCCCAACTAATTACTTTTTAGCAAGCTTACGTGCTCTTTTTTGCAAGCATTTCTTTTGGTATCAGACTCATGGTGCATGACAATAACACAGAATAGTAAGCTTTTCACTACTGAAGTGAAATAGTTCACAGAAAATAAATGAGAGTCTGAAGTGTTAAGCTATGCAAGTTTAATTAACTTTCAGCCTTAATAAGCTATGGCCTCTCTTAAAATTAAGCAAAATTAAAAATGGGTTTTGGATTACAGATGGCAGCTACTGTTTGGCCTTAAAAAGGCATTTGTAAAAACTGTCTTTTTTTTTCCTCTCTCTGACTCTGCTGAGCACTTTGTTTTGCAGAGGGCCATCTGAAGTGGACTGCCCTCTTTCCCTCTCTTGTGCTCCCTTTGGTTTGCTGGATGATTCTTTGCCCTCTGTTGCAAAGAGGCTCTAATGAGATGGCTCAGGAATGAGGGGGGGCTTGCCTTGACTTTGCTGGGACCCTCACTCTGTGGCTGAGCCCCTCCAGGCTGAGCCTTTGTCTCTGGAAAAGGAAGCCCCATTTGGGCAATGGTTATCCCAGACCAGAGGGGATCAATGTGTCAAGATGTGACATGGACAGAGAGAGGGTCTCTAACATGGCTGGGCTGTGTCTGACTGCCAGCCTCACCACTTGGATTGTGTGATGAGAACTGGAAGTAAGCATGGAGAGACAGCTGCACTCACAAAATCAGTTAGTGCTGGGAACTGAGATGCTGTGCCCTTGTCTTGCCTTCCTTCACAATGCTGAAGGGTTTCAGCAAGAGATTGTGACCGTGGCTGGAAGCTACTTGAGAAGAAGTGGAGTGAGTAGGATTTGTATCCTACTGCCTCAGCCGATGAGAATGCACACGCTTACCCTTCTGGCTGGCGCTGCACATGCAAGGTTAGCTTTTCTCACTTATGGAGATGTATCTGATGCATGGGATTGAGTGTGGTGAAGGGAAGGCTCATATTGAGTCTCAAAACTGGGACAGTGGTCCCAGAGGCATGTTGCAGGTTTTTCAGAGGGTATCCAGACAAAGCTGTTCATAACTTGGAATGGTAACTTGTTAGAAGAAACAGTGTAATAGCTCATTATTACTCTTCAGCTCATCTTTCTGTTTAATTTGTGTCTGTACAAAGTAATTTTGACACTGCTGGATTTGTCACAGTCAGATGCATCATGCTTTAAAGATGCTGAATTGTTTTCTGAAGTGAAGACAATTTTGAAACCTTTTAAAATTTCCATTTAATTTCTTTGGACTGGCTGTCTGACATTGCACTCATCAGCAAAACTTGATTTTTTTTTTTTTTCCCCCTGTCAGCTTCAATAATTTGGTTGAGGCTGAGAATGAGGATATTATCAGGATATGTTGAATCAAGCTAACTTTGCTAATCTGTTCCAGATTCAAAATAGAGGTAAAACATCTGCTTTGGTTGTTGAGCAGAGCTCTATGCCAACTGTAGCATGCCTAATGTAAAGAAAGAGATGAAGTGGTGTTATGAACTGATCTTCATGTTCACACATAGTTCTTCTGCTATTAATGGAAATAACCCTGTCATCAGCCTCAGTAGTTAAACATTTTTAATCTGAATTTTGTATCAGCTATGCAGAAAGCAAATATCAGTGACTAAAATCTGCAAAGGATTTCAGTATTTTATGAAAGCAGTAATAACTGACTGTGGTGCTCTTCAAGAGCACTGTGAGCTCCATGACCTCTAAGAGAAATCAGGAAACATCAATGTTAGTCTTTAATGTTTTTTAAAGTATGTTTGACTCTGGCTGTGTAGGAGAAGGTGAGTTGGGAGGTTTTCTGAGTTTTTCTGGAGCTGGCAGGAGGGTGGCTGTGGGGGTGGCAGTTGCTGACCAGAGGAATGAGCTGCACTGTAGCGTGTAGGAGGTAGGCAGTGGTGAGGCTGTGTGTGTGATGTGCAACACAAGGGGAACCTAAGCAAGATCCACTTGTGATGTAATGGTAAGACTGAGCAAATCAGATATTTCAGGTTTTGCTCAAGTCCCTAAAATGTCTTCTCCCTCCCTGGTATCGTTTTCATGATCCTGCAGGATTGCTGTTGTCTGAGGCTTGGTTCAGACACCCATGACAGCAGGACCTTGGAAGTGTTGCAGGTCACTGTTAAGAGGAAGATGAGGTTCAGGAACATGTGAGATTGTGACTGCAAAGTGTATCTGTCCTTAACAGAACCTCTGTGTGTAGCTCATGTGAAAAAAAACAAAACCCATAGCTCAAATTACCTTCTGATGAGTGAACGAGATGGGAGGTGAAATTCTGCTGAAGTCCTGCCACGTGTTAGTGTGCTTCTACCCAAAGGCAATAGACTCCCCTTGAACTTTTGAAAATACATATTTTTATTGATTTCTGCTGTAGCTTATCCTTTTTGCATTAACCTTTATCTTCATGTAAGTGTGGTGTGAATTTTGTTTGGCCTCCTTTGCTTTCATATGTTCAATCCTTTGCCTGCTGAAGCCTGCAGAAAAGAACACCTTTGACTTTCAGTGATTGTTGGACTAGATCTATTTTTGAAATACAGTCTTCTACAGTTCACAGTTTGTAACTCAGCCAAATTGGTAACCAGGGTCCTGGTTTGTGTTGCCCTTAATGGAGCAGAGATGAATCCTCCTTGCATGCAGCCATTCAAGCTCTGTATATCTTGGATGTGGGAAACAGATGATTTCTTTTAGTAACAACCTTTTATGTATTGCAAGTAGTTCTCATGTTTCCTTTAAATTGTCTTCTGTGTATGCTGACCAGCTCTGATCTGTTTAGATTTTCCCTGTAAATCGTGTTTTAGAGCTCCATTTTGGTCTTCAAGTCAAGTGGTGCCCTAAACTAAGTGTCTCACTCCAGGCACAGCCCAAGCAGTACTGAGCAGTGTGGAAGGACAACTGTGAGCTTTGCAAGTCGTAATCCTATTTTAAGTCTCTTCCTCTTTCAGAACATTGTTCAGTTACATTCAGTTAGTAAACTGCAGTCCCAAATTCTTTCTTACACGGAACTGCTGTGTAACAACCCTGGATTTCTCACTAACAGGCATACTGTGTTCTCTTCCGTACTGAACAGTGTCCTACTCTTCCTCCAGCCTAGCTGTTTGTATAATTTGTCAAGGTGGTTATAAATTCTGATCTTGCCCTCCAACGTCCTTGTGTAGTCTCTTGTAGTTCCGAAGTATCTGCAAATTTATTGTGGCACTCTGTGTTTCATTGCTGCCTTCTTTGTGTGTACAGTAATATAAAACAGACCCTGTTAGCCAGCGGAAGTCCTGATCTTACCAAGCAAGATGTTACAGGATCAGATACCACTTTATAGTTCTCTAAATCAGGACTAATTTTCAAAAAATGAAAGGGTTTTTATTAGAGTGTGTGATGAGTATCAATGCATGCTGCCTATATCAGATAGAGCACTTAATTACAGCTGGACTGGCCTATTACTCTGTCCTGCTGAGTATCCAGGCTGCCAGATGAAAGGCAGGTCTTGCTGGGCTGCTGCACTGAAGGAGGACTATGGAAAGGTTGTTTTAGGCCAGCTGCTGTGTGTGTAGCAGCCCTTGCACATGCTTGCCTTGGCAAGGAAGAGGGGTAAGTCATGGTTTCATGAGTGATAAACTGAAGGAAGATAAACTTGCAGCATTTCCGTTTCTTTTTTTCTTTTTCTACTTGGTTGCCATTGCTGTTGGTAGAGTCGGGTGAGGGCAGGATATCAGCGGTCTCCAGAGGATGTGGGGCCACTGAAAGGAGGAGATGTCTCAGGTTAAGTTGACCCAGCTGCATGAACCTCTTCAGCCCTCAGAGCGTTCCCCCCTGCACGCAGATTTGGTTTTAATTGTCTTTTTTCTTTTCTCTCTTGTGGAATTTAACACCTAAACAATTGGTTAAAAAAAAATTGCTTGAAATGTGTTTGAAGACAACTGAGCAGGAAATGAAGCTTTTGGCAGGGTTGATGTTTTCCAAGTGAGTTTCTCCCCTAGCTGCTTTATTCTGAAACCTCTAGCGAGGAGCAGAAGTGTCACTGGGGTTGCTGTTGCTCTGTTCTGCTGCCGGTGGTTTCATTTCTCTTGAAATGCTCTCTCTCACGCTACCTTGGCCACCTCTCAGCTGTGCTTCTGGAGGGATGATGTGCAGGGCTCTTTGGAGAGCAGGTGGTGTAACGTGGCACAGGGCCTCCCACTTGGGAGTTTGCTTCAGCTGATTTACACCAGCTGGAATTTATGCCCCCAGAGATTTTACTCTCTGCTATGCTCTTGTTCAGAAACACTGCTTTGGTGCCAGGACTTCTTCCCTGCTTCTGACTAAATGATTGATGGATTATGGGGGAGGGGAAAAAAAAGACAAAAGCTCTGGGAAATAAAATATAGATATGACAAGAAGTGCTCAAATGGATAAGTAGTGCAGCACATGCTGCTGAGAACGTATAAAAGGAATTGGATCCTTTTTTTGGTACTGCCATGACAATCCCATGACTGTTATTTAATGGTGTCACTGGTATGTCTGTTGTGAGTTATTACACAACACACAGTTTGTATCAAGACAAAATCCCAAGAAACTTCGAACAAACAAATTCAGGAGGACAAGAAAAATTCAGGGTACTATTAGATTGATTATCCTCAGTCTTTGTAGGTATTCCAGCAAATCTTATTATGCTGTCTGTGACAGACTTCTTTTGACTAAAATGGGTAACGAATGCTGGTGAATATAACAAATGTTATGCTACTATGTTTATTTTCGTCTCCTTTAAAAAAGCTTTCCTATTTTAACTAGTCTGCATCGTGCTGAGTCTTTGTCTCCACTTGATTAATGTAACTTCAGGACAGTATTTATTAACTAATTTTCTGATCTGATATGGAGGCACTTAAAAAAACCTCACCAACCCCCAGTCCCAAATGCCAAAACTAAAACTAAACCCTAGCACTTAAATCAAGACCAGTGGGCAGCCTCCAGTAATGAGAATGAAGGAAAGGACGCTGGGCAAGCTGAATTAAACAGTCTTAGCTCTTTTCCTTTTTAGAAGTGATCTAAATTTAACAGGCCAAGAGTTATTTTGGTGCCTTTAACTGATAAGTTCAATGAAACATAGGCAACTAGCAGCACTTTCAGTGTGTAGAGGAATTTCAGGATTCCAGGAACGGCAGGATGTAACCTTCACTTCACCTGGAAACATAAGCAATTCTTGGGGCAGTTGATAGGTTTCCTAATGAAAAATGGGAGGCAGCCAAAATCCAGAGCCAAGCCAACACCAGAAATAGATCTGCCAGAGGCTTGTTTTGCACTGTCTAGAATGGCATATCACAAATTTTGTGAACAGAAATACCGGGCTGGGTCCAGCATTGCACAAGCAGGGTCAATCCTGACTGCTTTCCTTTTTAAGTATCGTGAAAGCTTGACTAAATGAATGTTGTGTTAAAGTTTCAGCTGTCTCAATATGTTGTTTTCTTTCTTTCTTTCTCACTTACTCAAAATACAAATGTTTATTTGGTGGTGTGTATTTACAATTAAAGGTGTTCAAGTGTGCATCATGCAAGAACTCCAGCTCCCCTGCTCCAGCTGCATGGATATGGGGCAGCAGAGAGAGAGAGAGCAAGGTTTAAATCTCTAGGAAAAGGCAAGTAGGAGAGGGGAAAGGGCTGAGCACAGAGAGGATCGTGCAGGGGGCAGTGGGAAGGCAGGGGTTTAGCTGCTTTATTCTTGTTACTTCACAAGGTGTGTGCTTCTGGGAAAATGTAGTGAAGTATAGTCTGGTTTGCACATCACTTGCTAAATGATTATTTGTGATTATGTTTAATTATAGGATCAGATCTACTGTCTTCTCCGGCCGGCCGGAGACAGGGAATTTTGTGGGTGGGGTGTAATCAAAAGCCATCAGGGCCTTGCTGAGTAGGAGCAGAGAGACAGAAGCCTGTGGGAGCACAGCCTGGATTTCCAATCCCAAGCCCAGTTTGTTTTTGCAAAGGCTTAGCTGTATTGGAGGGGAAATCTAAAAAGCAGGTGATGCAGGATGTGTTGTGACAGCCCTGCTCCCTTTTCAGGGTTGAGCCATGCTCTAAGCAGTTCAGGTTGTTCTTTTCCAAGCTGAGTGTAAGCAATTTTCGAAACAAGATCCTTAATGGAAGGTGTTTGTCAGCTTATCATCAGACAGTCTTGTTTTGGACATCTCTACTGCTGCTGCTTCATCCCTTTTCCAGTGATCATACTTTTCCCTTCCTCCTTCATTGCAGCTATTGTATGTCATTAGGGAGCTTGGAGTTTTGGAAAATATCCTTGTTCACCTCGAGCTGAGGATGTGATTTTTCCCATCCAGAAGATGCAGAAGAGTGTTTTGGTAGGCTGTAATTCCAGCCTCTGAACCTGATCAGTACTGGATACCAGGCACCCAGCAGAATTCAGCTGCGGGGATGGGATGCAGGTCCTCCCCTGGGCCATGCTGCCCCGGGGCTTTGCAGTCTGCACCAGCTGCCTGGCTATCCAGCAAAGCAAGGTCGGAGCTGCTCTGTTTCTGTAGCTGTTTGTGATTGACACGTAGTTAGCAATGTACACCAGCCATTAAACTCAGGTTTTCATAGTGTTATCAGCAATGGCAGTATCTGATGATCATGTTAGAATTGGTGTATTCCAGCTAATTCTGCAACAAATATTTCTGTAAACGTTCAAGTCTTCATTTGGGAAGCCACTGTGGGAAAGGCTGAGTGCATGCCTGAGTGGGAACTACCCATGGACCATGTTATCATTGTATGAATTATTCAGACATTTGTGAGCTATTACTTAGAAACCACTTCTGCCTTCCTGAGACAGGAAAAAGCACCAAGCACACAGATCATTGTTTGTACCACGCTGATTGTCCTTGCAGACATCCTCTCCTGATGCCCTGAGTGCCATTCAGTATGTGTCCCTTAGGGTTAGACCGCACTGGGAACCACACGTGTGCACTGGGGTATTTTCCATTTGGTCACTGAGCATTTTTTGGTGTTTTGATGAAGTTGCCATTCATCATTTAAATGAAAGCATTGGAGGGAGAGGCTTTAGGCTGTGGGCTTGTGTTTAAAAGGCAAATGCAGATATGCCCCTCCAGCTCCTCTTTAAAAAGTTGTATACAAATTTGCCATTGAAGCTAAACATATGCTCTATTTAGAGCTTATATATAATTTTTTACCTATTCTCAGGAGAGCATAACAGCAAATGAAGCAGTGATCAATTCTCCACTGCTCCTGTGTGCCCTGTGCCATTGATGTGACGTCCTTTTTATGGTCTGAAGGATAAACACAGCCTGAGGCTTTGGGGAAGCTGTTATAAATGACATGGATAGAAACGAGGGCCATTACAGGAAAAACCAACACTTCTTGCAATAAAATTTAAATGCCCATTACATCCCTCTAAGCAACTTAGAGCATGGCAGCAAGTTAGAAAGCCATTGGTCCAGGGAAATTGTCAGAGCACAGCTGCATCCTTTAAATGCTGGCCCAAAAACCACACGAAGATCTCTCAGTTTGGAAATGCCACTGTCACACAGACGGGTTTTTTTTAGTTTTGGGAGTGTTGACTTGTGCTTTTTTGAATACCTCTGTGTGTCATAAAAGTTTGTTGGTCCTTGAGCATTGAAACACAGTGGAACAAATTGAAATAAATAGCAGTGTGTAGGCATGCATGCTGTCCTTGCTGCAGAGGATTGATGTGCATTCCTTAAATCACTGAGCTAGTCTGCAATAAATGGAAGGACATAATAAGACAATGAAATGAATTTAATTATTTTTTTTTCTGCTATATTTGAAATGTTGCAGCATACAGGGTATTTATTGATCTGCTCAGTGTAAATGTCCCAAGTACATTTACTCACTTAACAACGCTGTTAGTTTGTCATAGTGCTTCCAGGGAACCAGTACACCTTATTTACAGATTTGATTCTCTCCAATGGCCTTTTAGTAGCTTGGACAAGTATTCCTTAGGAGTCACTCATTAAAAATCTGTAATTGCTCTGGAACACCTCTTAACAGCCATCCAAGGCTGTTCTTCTCCAAATACCATCTCTGAGACAGTACTTTGCTGTCAGAAGCCAGTATACAGAAATTCCTACAACAGGAATGCACCCTTTGAATTAACAAATTAAAAGCAAACTTCTATTTGTATTTACCCAGCAATTCATTCCTAAAACACAGTAAAAGGCTAACCCCTGGTGCAAGGGAAATAGACTATAAGGCCTGTTAAAAATTATCAGTATTGAGTAATTTCTGTACATGGAACTGCAGAAATACTAAGCATCAGGGAAATGCACTCTGAGAATTAAGAGAAATCCAGTTAATGGCTGTTCACTAATACAGACTTGTAAGTTAAAACAGCATTTCAGATATTCATGTGCTGTATGCTCAGAGGGAGAAAGTCCTAAACTAAAATTAAGAAGAGGAGTAGCCTTTTTGCTTTGACCAATGGAAGAAAATAGTTGTATGTGATGTGACATTGCAGACAACCTTGTAATCTTGATTAGAGGGAGTACCTTCATAAACAAAAAGAGGTGTTTGGCAAAACCCTGTCAGAATCAATACCACTTTGAAATGATTGTGTGTCTTGCCACATTGCCTTGCTCGTTACATGAATACATGGACATATCCAAGTGTTTAGTCCAGGAACTTGAAGTAATGCAATTAGAGCTAATAAAGGATCAATATATAACTTCACTCACAGGAACAAATGGTAGTCTATTATGTTAAATGGGAATGAGAGTCGATCATCCTTTCCCTATCTGCCTCTACCTCCTGTCAGACAAAAATCTGGCTTAAATAAGTCCTTGGTTAATGAGTCAGGATATCTAAAATCAAGGCAAAATATTCGACATACGTCACAGTTACTTGCTACTCAACAAAAATACTGAGTGATTTGCTAGGAGGTTCAGCACCTGCTTTGGACACAGCAATTAAGATGATACTTGAGACAGTCCCCTTAAATGCTTCATCTCATCTGGAGTCAGAGACTTGCCAATGCCCCTTGGTAATAGTCAGATCTATGGAGGAGAATTTCCCAGTGTCAAACTTTTTCTCTTGGAATGGCTTGTCGGCTCTGTGGAATCCATCTGAGCCATGGGACATTCCTCCGTGTGGGTTTAAGCTCTGTTGCTGAAATAATCATTGTGCCTTCAGTTCAACAAGTTAATTTAACCTGGTGGGTTGAAGTCCAGCTTGTGATTGCCTCTCATTCAGTAAAGACAGCAATATGTTGCCACACTGGAAGGAGTCTGCAGACACAATTTTGTTTCTACTAAAATTCTTGTTACAGCACAAAGTAAACAACGCTCTAATAAAACTTGCTAAGTTTCATACTTATCATAGTAACTCTGTAGAAAAAGTAACATGGAAAGGTTTTTGTTAGCTGCTGGAGTTTATTTTCAGAAAAAAATGTGAACACTCCCAACTGAAATTCTCTTTAAGAATTTGGGAACTGCAGAGAGCTGAGCTGACGAAACAGTTGTTCATCATTCCAAAATCCTGCACCCTTGCTTAATTCTAATAATAGTTTTACAGAGTCTGCTCTGTGCTTGTGCTTTTTTTTTTCTTCATTAAAAGAGTTTAACAACTTTCGAATTTGAAGACTTTTAAAGCAAAATACTTCTGTTAATTCAATAACCCATTAATGATGTCACAAGTTTTAGAAATTATTTCCAAAAATATACTATCCTTTGATAATTAGGAAGGATCATTATCTACCCTTCAGGAATTAAAATTTAAAAAAAAAAAAAAAAGTTGTTTGAAGGCACTGATGCATGAATATGGTTATCACTGAAGATCAAAAAAGTAATCTGTTCAGGTCATTGGGCATCCATCATCAGCATGTATGTAACTGCACCAGCCCCATTCCATCACTGTCAGCTGCTGAACGGAGCAAGACTTTTTCCATTGAGCTGATGGATGCGGCTGCACGTTCTCAGCTCTGACCTCTAACTGCAGCAGCAGTGCTGCCACATAGTTCTGACATGTATTTCCTGAACAGGTCACTATGCATGACTGCACATCTCACACAGAAACAGGTCTCAGTATGTAATAAAATTGCCTTAACAATAATACATTCTCATTTCAAAACTAATACCTTTGAAAAGAAAGTAAAATAATGACATAATGAGTTAGAAAATGGCCAGCTGGAGCAGGCTGCACAGCAGTGACTCAAGATGGTTATTAACCTGTACTGGTTCTATCTCTTCTTTCCAGTGTGCAGGCTCTGATCATTCTCCATTATCTCTGTCTCTTGCTGCTACAACTAGCAGAGATAGATTTTGTCATAATTAATTTATAAAAATTAAATCTTACAGGGGAAAAAGATCTGAATGATGAGGCCTTTGAAATGGGTGTTTGGCAACTTTCTCCTGTCAGCAAAGGTTACGTGTATCAGTGGTGGGAGTTATAACCTGCTTCAGAGGTGTGATAAACACTGGGGTTTGATCTGAGGAACTGCAGGTAGGTGTGACCATGGTATGGTGGACAAAAACTGAGATGAGGATCTTCTGTATGTTACAGGTCTAAAGAACACAATGTTATTCTCAATCTGCTTTCTGTGCTAAGTAGCTGATGCTGATTAGAAAGGTCAAACATCTCCTGTAAAACCAAGAGTCTGATTCAGATTTCTGGCAGAGAGAGCAGTTGAAGTGTCTTACTGTAGACCTTCCTTTTTTTCATGTAATGATACGCTGTACTTTACTCCCCCCTTTTCTTAATAGAAAAACATGGCCTGTAACAGCATTTGAACTTGGTTTATTATTATTTTTTAAAAATATAATAGATTAGAATTTTGAGGTTTTTTCTCTTTTTGTCTTACCTCTGTTTGAAGTCTCATCTTAAATTTCACCAAAGCCTGGCTGATACTTTTTGTTGAGTGCTGGGCATAACTGCAAATGGGTTCAGGGAATAATTGATCTGCTGGAGGTATCTGTTTCTTGGTCACTGGATTGTGTTGCCATTCAGCTTGAAATTGAGGAGTTCTCTGCTTTCCTGTTAATTTTTTTTTCATTTGAATATTATGATAAATGCACGTGAAATGCAAATATTTTGGTGTGAGCATCGTAATTTCATGAACATTCACTGATTCTTCATAGCTGTTAGTTTTAGGAGAGAGGGGAATAGACTTGGGTCTGGTGTTCCCCATCTGTCGGTGGGGAATATTTCTCTGCCCATTTTGGCATGGGCTGGGAAGGCAGCATGCTAAGTGGTTCAAGTGAAATGCAATTTTTTTTCCTTTCTTTTTCAAACATCCACTACAATAGGTAAGATGTAGACAGTTGTGATGAAAGATGCTGCTTCAGTCCTTTTCACTTTTGGAAGAGTGGCAAGAATGAAACTCCAGTATGAATGTTTTTCAAGGACATAAGGGATTAATATGTCTTAAAATAGACACCATTAACTTAGAAACGTATTTTCCACATTTGAATAAGAAAAGATAGGGAGGAAATGGTATTTTCTTTGTTTTTTCAGCCTGTTTTGTGAATTTCAGGATAGCCAGTTTACAAGAGAGTTAAATTCTGTAGAATCTCAAGAGCTGTTGTGGTTTTATGTGCTTAAGTAGTCATGCATGCTTCCATTTTGCAGGATTATTTTAGATTCTAGTGACTGCATGGCACCACAGACTCTTTTTTGCCAGTCAGACCATGCGGCAGCAAGGAGTGAGACAGGGTGGGGGCACACACTGCCTTGGGGAGGGTGCTGGTGGACGTGGGGCCTGTTTCAACTATGTGCTTCATGGGATAGGGATCATTGCGAATTGTCCCCTTCCTTTCCCGAGTCTCCAGCAGCAAGGTTTATCTTCTTTTAGTTCAGTGTGCTGCCAGCTGGGTTGCTGACTCAGATACTTGCTGCCAAGGTGGTCGGAAGGACTGAAGTCACCAGCTCTGGCCGAGTAGCGGAGCGGTGAGCGCACACAGAGCTCCCTCCTGCTGCTGGGCGGTGACGCCAGCACGGGAGAGGAGCGAGCACGGCACATTGTTTCTCCTGTGGGCCTGATTATTTATTTCTGCATTCCAATTCATAATAGCATAATAACAGACTTGAGACAATAAGATAATTATTCTGCTTCTTGGGTGGTTAAAATTAACTGTGCTCATTGCGTATTTATTCAGTAAAAAAAATACAAGTTGTTTAGTAATTGCCCAAAAATTCATTATCTGCATAATGTTCTGTTTCTAAATGTGCATTGCATGACCATTAATCTGTGCCAAGAGCAAGCATGCAGCACTATCTGATGTAATTAGTTTTCCCCTTACTTGCCAGGGAGAACATCTGGGCTAATTGTGCGTTGTTGACAAAAGTTGCCATTCTAATGGGGGTCCCTGTTTGTGCACACACACGCTCATTATAGGTACAAACGGGCTCATGCTTTCAGTTTATCCTCAAGCAAACTGATAGCTCTCACTGATGAGATACTCCTGGTGATTTGGTACTGGGGTCACACCATGTCTCTGGGCAGCTTTAGCAAATGTTAGCAGGAGTAAAATGCTCTCAGTTTAAACAGAAAAGAAACAAATCTCTAACGCTGCTTCTTCTGCTTTCTTTTTCCAGCCGCCACTGGTCCAGGCGATTTTCAGCGGCGATCCAGAAGAGATACGGATGTTGATCTACAAAACTGAGGATGTCAACGCCTTGGTATGTGACTTGGCGTGTTGTGCACCATGCTTATGGGCTGTGGCAATGGCAGTATTAAAGATGTCCTCAGCAGTGGAAATGATTGGGAATTAAGAGATTTGGGGCTTCAGTGGCATCCTAATTAGGAGTCTGATATATGATTGTCTCCAGCAGGTGACTTTAAATTTTCTAAGTGTATGGTAATTATTCCAAATGTGCAGGTCAGTCAGGGACATTGTTTTTTCTCTTACTGAGAAAATGAATGAAAACAGCTGAAAATTGCATATTTTTACTCTCTGTGGGGTTTCCTTTTATGAAGAGTCTTTGCAGATCAGGAGCTGTTATGCATTTGACTCTACTTGAACTAAAGCTTCACTATAATTCTCAGCAGTGAGAGTAAGGAAGCAGAATCTTGGCCACAATTTGCCCACAAAGGAATTACTGTTTTGCAGATTGGCTTATTCTAGCCAGAATGGTAAGCAGCTGTAAACAAGTAATAGCTGAGTTCTTTGGCAGTGAAAAAAAACCTCCATTTCAACTTGGTCTTTTTTGCAGAAATTGGGGTGGTTTTTTTCTCCTTCTTGATTTTAACTTAAATCCATACTGTTAGAAACAAGTCCTGCCAGTCCTGACTACGATCTGTAGCTTATCAAAGTGGTGAGAATAGAAAGCAGGAGCAGAATGATGATTTCCAGGTGTTTCCTGGACTTTTGAATTAACCTTCCTTTTCTTCATGTCTTTCTGTGACGTAAAACCAGTTTATTCATCGCTGATTCCAGCAGTAGGTGTGGTATAGTCTCGGCACTGCAGCTTTTGAAGGTAGTGAGGTCCAACCATCTGGTTCAGAGCTGCCAAAAGGAACTGGAGAGGTGATCCTTCAGATCTGGTTCAATGGGGCTCCACTCCGTTTGCTGTCCACTAGAAGGAAAGACTTTGCTGCTCTTTTAAATCTGATCCAAGACCTTGATGTTAAGCTTTCCCTGTGATTATCAGTACCTGATTGCTTTCTTGAAAGTTCCTAAAAATGCTTCCTTAAAGAATCATCTCCCTCAAGTTTCCTCCTCCTTTTTTTTTGCTGATGATCTTAATAACCTAAAGAAAAAACCCAAACCCAACCAAACAAAGCACCCTCAGCAAGCTAGATGAACACCATAGTCCCAAACTTTCCTCTGTATTTCACACTGGATTTTCAAAATAGCATTTCCTGTACAAGGTTATTGTGGGCTTCTCCAGTGTTTTTCTATCTTTTGGCTGCAAGTGTGTTAGTGATGGTTGCTAGGGAGATGCTCTCAGCTGTCAGGTGCAAGATTAGATGAAGAATATGTGTTTTGCAGATGAGTACCATAGTACTTAATAGAAAAAGTCATTGAATGGTTTTACCCAGAATATTATTTTCAATGCTCAAAATCCACCCAAGAATGCTTTGCCTGAACAGCTTTTTTGTCAGGAGGAAAATGCAAAGCTGTTCTTTGGAGTAATTAGAAAAATATTGGTCAACACAAAGCCTGAAAATTGTGTTCTGAATAGTGGCTGCAGGGAAGTGTCAATTACTTAAGATATCACTAAAGAAAGATGAAAAGATTTCCCCCTTGTTGTGCTGTGAACTGGCAATTTGCATCGCATGCTTATGTTTCTATTTTAAGGGTGTTTTTAATTACTTCCATGTTAGTGTTTGGTTGCTCATGTGAGAGGAAACTCTGACACTGTTTGGCAGACATTTGTCCTTTGTTGATCATTTTGGTTGGCTGTGTTAATGCTGGAATAGTTCAAATATAGGTAGGAGAAGAATACAAAATGAAAGTCTGGTTTTGCAGCAAGCTTTGGGAATTTCTGAAGGTTAAAAAAATTGTTTGTTTTTTTTTTAATCTCTAGCAAGAAAAGTATTTGGAAGACAGAAGAAAAAGTGCATGGAGAAGCAACACAAAATTAGGAATGCATGTGCATACGTCCCAAGAGAAAATTAATCTCAGGAAAGGGTTTGGAGGAAATCAGAAGTTTAGAATATTACTTTGTTTTTTCTGATCTGGTAAAATAATTAGTAACTTCCCAAGCCAAGGACTTGTTTGTTGATGGAAATGGCTGCATTCTGGATACTGGTGTAATTGTGACTTCTGTTTTGCAACAAAGTGAAATCTGTTTGGATTACAAGTGTGGTTTTAGTTCATTCTGCCACCATAATTGTCACTTTGACCTCTCCAGTCCCTACCTGTGCTCCGGGGGCACCTGATGCCACTTGTGCATCCCAAGGGTGGGGACTCTGTTACATTTTGCTGGCCATGAGCAATTCCCTACCCCTGGGTACTGAATACACACTGTGTCCATGGGAAGTGTGGTCTGCCTGTGGGCAGTGGTCAGCAGCCTGTTTTCCCAGGACATTTGTGATATCACTTGGACAATCCAGACTGCCAGATTAGTTGCAGGTAGACATCTTCTACCCTTGCTCTTTGGTACATTCAGAAGTAGCAGGGTGATCATGCTATGTGTATGTAGATGGGGATTTTTTGGGGTGCTGTTTTTACTTAGGGAAGAGTGGGAGAGAATGACTCCCAGAACTAGGGACTAATCTGGATCCAGTTGTAACACCTTCTTATTTGGGATTCATAATGCATGTGCTTACATCTGCAAAGTCCAGTTCTTATGTTAAATGTTATAAACCAAAATCCTTCCTGTGAAATTTCCATTTTCCTCTCATTCTTCCAGTTTAGCTTCCCAACAAAATATCCAAAGTCAAACAAAAAAGTCAAAAACCCCTCCAGTATTCTTCCTCGTAACTGATGTGTTATTTGCAAGTAATTTCATTCTCTCTGTATTTTTTATCCCCTAATGCTGTATTTTCTCTTGGACAGAACCCTGTTTCTAGCTGCAGAGTGTCTGCAGAGGAACAGGCAGCAGCACCAGCAGAGATTGCGGGGCCATACATGCAGGACCATGTATTTAGGGGGTGGTTTATTAAGAGATAAGGAGGGCAGGAAGGAAGTTGTTATGCAGACACATGTATTTGTGCTGTGTATTACTTTTTTTCTCATTATCCTGCTTGGAAAGGCACAGATTTTCAGGACTGCCTTTGTCAGGAGGATTCAGGCTTCATCCAGGTCTTCGCACACACACACACACACACACACACACACACACACACAAGTTCTCTATATCCCTGTACTATTGCTAAGCATGTTTTTGGAGATGCTGTGAGTGCTTGAAGGTACAAGTGTGCACGAGTTTAGGACTGTGAGTCTGAAAAGCTTTGCATGTTTGGGATCACTGAAGTGGAAACCAGCTGATTGCTCAGTTTAGAGCAACGTGCCTGACTTGGGACTAGGAGAGGCTGTAAGGGTGATACTTCAGGAATCCTGGAATGCCAGACCCTTACCTCAGCTCATCCAAGGAACAATGATTACCTTTTTGGAATGTGGAGCCTTGCAGGAGAATAAAGCTATCCTGGAAATAAATGCTCCTCTTCTAGATGTAGTTTTGCTGTGCTGGAAAGTCTTCTGGAGGATTTAGTCAAGAGCTTTGGAAGGCTTCTGCTTTGACACAGACTGACAGTTTGGTGCCAGGTAATAGCTGACTTCCACTGGGTATTTAGCCTCTAGTAGTGCTGTTTAATATGCTGTTTATTTAAGAGGGAAGTGATGGAGAATTTCATTCTACAGAAATTATGAACAATTCTCCATTATGTAAGAAAACTGAACATGAAATTACACAGATGTTTGCAATGCAAGGTAACTAGCATGACTTTTATTTACATTGAATATTTTTTTGGCTTAGATTTTTTAAAAATATATTTTATAAAGAAAAATATTACACTGCAAAGAAAATTCTGCTGGAGATACTGAGAGTCTGAAATATTCTGGGTTGCTTTGCAACAGCATGCTGGTGTAGTAATGGTTACTATGTTATATATATCTGTGCTGGTGACTCATGTTATCAGTTTGAGACAGTTAAGGATGTGTAGACCATTAAAGTCTCATGGCAAGGTTTGGCTGTAACTGCATTATTGTCTCCAAAGGCAGCAATATTAGCCTGAAATACTTGAACTTTCTAAATCTTTTCCCATCCTGAGTGATGTGTGCTCCCATGCCTTAACAACCCCCATCCAAAGTCAATATTGTATTTATAAAAATGGAGGAGTTATTTAAGTCTTTCTTTTGAGTCTTACACTGAATACCCATAAGCATCAAAATATTTCCATTCTTTAGGATAACAGTTTCTATGGTCTCAATCTGGAATTAGTGATTAATTTTTAAAGTTATACTTTTCTAGCAGAAAAGTCACTGTCAGCCTCATGGAAGGCAACTGTTAGATGAGGAGGGAGAGAGAAGATGATTTTTCATGTTCTACAAGATCGAAATATTTACCTCTTCTACTTCATGAGCACTTGGCAATTTAAGAGTCAGTCCAGAAAAATCTTTGTTCCTGAGGCTAAACTGGAGACTGTGGGATGAGAGGTGCTGAAACCAGGATCTGCATTTTCAGACGGGAATTTCTGTGCCACGCAGCAGAAAGAGCACAAGGCATAAGTTACACATCTTGACTTCCACCTTCACCAGTGGTGCTCACAGTCAAACATTTCGATTTGCTCTGTGAATTACAGGCTTTAATAAAGGAATGTATGAGGAGGAGGAAATCCTTGAAGTAGCAGAGATTTTCTTGGTACACCATCAGCTTTTGGCTCTGAACAGTTGTAAACAGCCCAAGAAGTAGGTGCTCATATGCTTTTAGCCTCTTCAATAGTTCCTAACAGTCCCCATTGTTTAATTTTTCTGAAGTCAGCTTGTATCTGAATTTTTTTTAAATGGTTGTGCTATTTAAATGAGGTATACTCAGATGTAAGAACTGTATATGGAGTGAATGAGCAGGAGGTTGTTTCTGTCATTATTTTGGTTAGTCTTGATCAGTGGAAGTTACAGCCATTCTTGTGCTTTATTCTGCCACCCAGGCACATTTTGAAGGTGGTGGGAATCCAAAGGCTTCAGTAACTCAGTTTCTGTGGTGCATTAAACTCCTTCTGTGAACTCCAACTATTCCTGTTAGCTGCTCAGTCAGTTGGTGACAAAGAAAGGATACATACATTTATTTTCTGCAGCAGTTGCATTTACATTTTAATAGTAAATAACTCTGTCCTAAGCATCACCCGATCTGAGCAGTTGCAGTTGATATCAAAATTCAGATCCATTATCTCCTATGAGATGTAGGCTGTGTTGAGGAGAAAGTGTAGGCCCTTCCCTTAATGTGCCTGAATATTTAACATGTGCTGATATGATTCATTCAGCTCACTGTTCTGCTAATCTTCCTGTACCCCAAGGCTCTGATCCAATAAAGCTCTTAAGGACTAGTCTAACTTTAGGTCTGTGGGGTCCTTATCAGTGCCAGTGTAATCACTTGAACAGTTTAAGCATGTGTTGAGTGTTTTTCTTGCTGAGGCCTTCTGTTCCTGATTGCCTGGCTGTTAGATTCTTAGTTTCTTTTATCTGTATCAAAAAAAAAAAAAGTGTGTAGATAATGTTAACTTGCAGCATCATCTTTTCTGTGAACTGATATAGGCTGCTAACACAGTTTTCACAGAATCACAGAACGCTCTGGGTTGGGAGTGACCTTAAAGATCACCTCATTCCAACCTCCTGCCATGGGGGACACCTTTCACCTCTCACTATCCCAGGTTGCTCAAAGCTCCATCCAGCCCGGCCCTGAACACTTCCAGGGACGGGGCATCCACAACTTCTCTGGACAGCCTGTGTCAGTACCTCACCACCTTCACAGTAAAGAATTTATTCTCAGTATCTAATCAAAACTTGCCCTCTTACAGCTTGAAACCATTTCCCCTTGTCCTATCATCACACTCCCTTTTAAAAAGTCCCTCTCCAGCTCTCTTGCAGGCCCCCTTTAGGTACTGGAAGGAGAGTATATCTCATCTCAGCATGATTTTCTAGCCATTGTTTATAGCTTATCTACTATCTCTTGCTGACCTTTTGTTCTTCTGAGAACTGCACTTGAAGCTGATTATTTGTCTTAATGCTTTTTGTAATCCCGTTATCATCTCTTCCCCCCAGTTATTTGCCTTGCCTTGATAATGTATGTTGAGGTTTGGGGTTCTGCCAAGCCTTTCCTTGAAACGACAAATTTCATCCCTCTCTCTGTGTACAGCCTCCAGTCTGTAGATTGTTACTGATTTACTTCTGTGCTCCTGTTACCAGCCCCATGGGACGAGGACGTCTGGAGCTGAGTGGATGTTGGGGGGTGGGCTGGGTGCTGAGCCAGGCAGTGAGAAGGTGTGGCTGTGAGGGATCAGAGCTCTGAGGAGGACACAGTGACGGTGGTGGGGCAGACAGGCAGAAGCCTCAGTTCCTCTGTTTTGGTGTCAGTGCTGTGCACAGTCTAAACAGGAACTCAAGGATGTTCCTCCACTGAGTTGCTGAACCGCACGCTCGGCTGCGAGAGTAGTGTGTGGATTTCTCCCTGCTAGAATCCTGAAAACATTGCCTGTAGGGTTCTGTGTGCAAGTGGACTCTGATTTGTGCCTGGTTGTGATAAATGGAGAAATTTTAGGATTTTTTCCTCTTGGAGAAATAAAGCTTAAATTCAGTTTTGTGACTAAATCCATCTTTCTCTGAAAACTTGATTCACTCTCAATATGATAAGATTTTGTATGGATTTTAAAAACTGAAAGCTTAGAAAGCTTACAGAGAGTTATTCCTGTTACAGAAGGATAAAATTTTCTGTTTCGTGTCTTTTCCTCCCTCAGTTATCAAATCTGCATCAGATTTACAGTTCAGTACAGAAAATTGCTTATAATCAACAAAGCACTGAGTAGCCTTGGTTCCATGATATAGAAAATTGCTTGGTCTTGTATCATTAGCACTGAACTTCAAACTGCTCTGCTCTTGCCAAACCTGTCTGTGTTGCACTGACAGGTACAAGTACTGTGCTGTACTAAAGACAGCTTCATACATTAATACCAACAAACTAAAAAAAAGAAAAAAACCAAACCCCAAACCAAAAACCTGGTTGTATTGTTGTATAAATCTTGATGTTAAATTGTCGTATAAATGTTTATCAGTCAGCATGTTTTTTGCCATGGGTAGCCTTAGGATAGGGAATATGGAAGCTATGGAAGGTCTCATATGCACTCAGGTAGCCTGTAGAAGCTGTTCTGTGGTGTCAGGAGCTGAGCATATGAGAGTACCTGGTGATGTTGGGTCCTGAGTGAGCACTGCTGCGTGGGCACTGCTTGAGATTCTTTTAATTTGCCTACCATGTGAGAAGGTGAAAGTCTGCAAGAGATCTTCCCCTCTGACCTGTGACAATCAGGGTTTTATGAAACCAGTCTTCTGAGAGTTTTATGTGCATGCCCAATACATAAGATCAAAGCCCAGTGCAGCAGAACTTGAGGATTATATACATTATGTATCTTTAAAAAAAAAAAAAAAATTAAACAAATATGATTCTGGTGATCAGTGGCTGTGTGCTTTTCAGTGCTGGAAAACAATTTTCAACATTCCCATGACAAATGGTTCTGCTACACAGATTTGTCCACATTTATAGCATGCTTTGAAGATATTCCAAAATAGCTTATGGTTGATGACCACTTGGGCGTGTTAAAAGTGGTATTTTTCATGACAGGCTCAGAGATATTTTTCAGGGACAGAGTGTAAATATTGGTAGGGTTTCTCTGTTGGTATTGTTTGCAAGAAGTGTTGAATTTATTACCAGCTTAAAATATTTAATGCTAGTAGGTTGCAATAAGTTTGATGGATAAGGTCTCTTAGAACTTATTTTTGTGGTTAAGAAACCAAAACGAAATACATTTAGGATGGAAACAGGGATCAAATAGCACAATGAGCAGTATTAACAGCTTTTGTGATTGTTGTTGCCCATATTGCAATATTTAGCAGTTTCTTTTCAAGGCCTGTGTTCTGGAATCAGCCGAATAAAGCAATAAGACAAAGAGGGTTTTGTGAACACTGTATTTATACCCCTAGAAATTAAAAAAGGAAATCTTTAAAATGGACTCCTTAATTTGGATAATGACAGAAATCAAATAAAAGTAGACATATTTTAGAAGTTATATATATGATTACTAGCAATTCTTCTAGGTTTAAAGACAGATTTGAGTGGTACTACTTTATTTATGTTTAAGGGTCAGTCAAGGTGTACATGCCCATCTTGGGTTGCTGTAGATATCCAGGCTAAATGGTGTACAAGAACCTTTGTAGACAAAGAGGAGTTTGTATCTTGACCTTGTGTGTGGTTCCAAACCATTCACCTGAGATATCCTGCTCAAGACTCTCGTGTTGTACTGTTGATGCAAACTGCATTACAAAGTCTGATATCCAGAAGCACCTGGATTATGTTGCTGTGATACTTAAGAGTGGAAAATGTTTCTGAAAGAGACCCAAAGATGCTGTCTTTGCTCATTTTAGATTTGATTTCATCTACCTGTAAATAGGATATCTGAGTAAAGGCAACATCTCTGCAAAGTCTGGTGGAAACAAGTGATAAAAAATAGAGGATTATTGGGAGGAAATGTGTTGTTGACATCTTGAATTCTGTTCTTTCACTGGCTGAGATTGCATTTCTAATTATAAACAGAAATGCACACAGAAGAATAAATGTGTACAAATCCTTTGCTCTTTAACACTAATGCCTGCACTTATTGACCATGTTTTATAACTGGACAATCTGTGGTTTTGTAGGATGCTGAGAAGAGAACCCCTCTTCACGTTGCATCATTCCTGGGGGATGCAGACATCATCGAGCTTCTCATTTTGTCAGGTAAGGTACAGTCTCTCACTGCTATTAACTGGCAAATCAGCTGATTTTAAAGCTACAAGGAATACCCAACAAAGCATATATGAGGGAGTTTTGGGCATTGCCTGTTTCTGAGTTTCACAGAGCTGGTTGCATTTGTTGCAAGCACAGAAAATATATTTAATTTTGGTCATACAATCATAAAATGTGTCCTGTAACTGAGCAGAATTAATAAACAAAGTAACTAGCTTTTAACAACTTATAAAGCATTCAAAGTGACAGTATTTGTGATTCAGAAACTTGCTGTAATACATATTTGAAATGTGGGTTCACATCCTGGAGTACCAGCCAAGAATTCCTGTTAAGCGAAAATTATGGAATAATAGCAAAAAAAAAAATTAGTTTAAATGAATTGTAAGTGCTATTTACGTTAGAAGCATGTTTCTAAGAGTCAGGAAGTTTATTTGGATATTAGAATCTGTGTTGTAGGAAGTATCTAAACAAAAGAAATCAAAAAAATATTTCCCAACTGTTGTAGTGACAGAAAACATGTTCAAAATATGTGAGAACAAAGCATAAAGCAGTCATCTCTCAAGAAGCGAGCATAATTCATGGCAAACTCCTGGATGTGCTTGCAGATTTCAAAGGCACTGTTTTTCTAAGCTGGAGAACTGTAAGAGTAAAGCTTATGGGGATTTAAGAATGTGGGACTGAAAGGAACCTTATGGTACAAATGTCTAACCCCTTGCAAGCAACCTTGCTAGGCAATTGGTTTCTTGAATTTTTAGACTGCTTCTTCAAATGAATTCCATTTTTTTTTTTAAAGTTATTTCAGAATTCTCAGCCCTGTGATTACAAGGCACCTTCTAATTTCCAGCCTTGAATCCTAGAATAATTCAGGCTGGGAGGTATTTCTAGAGATGACCTGATCCAGCCTCCTGCTTAGAGCACCAGCCAGTTTCAGTCAGATCAGGCTCTTGACGGGTGCGTGCAGACCACACAAACCAATTTCTTTGGCCCGCCAGTCTAGCCAGACCTGGAGAAGGCAGAAAATGGGAACTCTGTTTGCTGTAGCTGTGTGTTTCCTCTGTTCATTTTGGGGGAATTTTGGGTTGCTTAATTGCTTAGTGAGGGTAACTAGCCGGACATACATCACACATCAGATCTTTCTGCTCTACCCCCGATGGCTGCAGAATGGTTGAAATGAGCACTGCTCTGCTGACAGGTTATGCTTGGGTGGGTTTTCAGTGTGCTAAATGCAAACATGATTCTTCCTTGGGAGGAAGGAGTTAATAGATTTAATCTATGCGTGTGTTCTTGCAGCGTGTGTTGTTTGTCACATACCGCAGTTCCATTGTGGTGTGAGGAGATTGCAGGAGCAATTTTCAACGTTTCTTCAAGTTTTGCAAGGAACAGCACGGGCAATATCCTCATAAAGAGAAAGGTGAAACAGTTTCACCCATTTTTTCCAAACAGTGTCCAAAAATGCCCTGGTGAATGTTCCTGATGAGGTAAGAACGCTTCCTAGCGTTCTTCTGGGACACTTGGTTCCAGCACCTCACTTCCAAAATGGGCTATAGGGTTTGTCTGATCAACAGCATAAAATGTAGGTGATCCTGAGGAGTTTTTTATATATCCAAATGAGTGTGAAACACTTAAAATGTTGGCATTTAAAAACTGAACTTTGTGTCAGTGGGACTGTGCTGCGGTTCAGGCTGCAGGAACTGTGTGGATCTTTCCCAACTAGCTCCGCACGAGTCAGAATTAATTTTGTGTTTTATATTCTACTTATTCATTGTCCTTTAATATCTAAAGTATCATTACTCATGATAAGCATGAGTACTTGTCTCCAAGAGCAGGTTTGGAGGTTTCTGAGGCTTGGAGGAGCAGGTTTGTGAGTTGTTATAAACACCTCTTTGTGAGTGTGATCTCTCCATGAACTAGGCTGCAGAGACAAGTGCAGCATCTTCCTTTGCTTCACCTCTTCAGTCAGTAAACAGTAGTAGTAAAAGTGTATCATAAAATATTAATCTGAGCATAACATTTAGTTACATAAGCAGAAAAACTTTGTTGTCTGACTTAAAATGAGATGGTGTTTCACTGACAGCACACAAATGCCTGCTGTTGCTGTCAAGGAATATTCTCAGCATGAGTAGAAGCTAGGAGGAGTATCAACACATTTCATTTTGTACAGTGTTCAGGAGAGAAATTAAACTAAATACACACCTTTTGAGATTTGTCGTCTATAAACTGGTGGTGGCACAAATCAATGTAGTGTCTAATGAATAAAATTTCTGCCCAGGTGGTTGGAGTCAGACCAGGAATGGCTTTCTAGGTAGCCACTGAAATGGAGTCTGTTTGGAATTGATACAGGAAAGAGAGTGCCAGATCCCTCAACTGGTGTGAGTCACCATGGCGCATTAAATGTCAGAGCCAGATAGGTTTACACCAGCTCAGAGGTCTGATCCGTAATCATATGGTTCAAACTGGGGAAGTGTGCTGTGTGGTTTTGTTTTTCCAGGCTACATGAAAGCAGGGAGTTTTTGAGCACTTCTTCACCTCCTTTCTGTCGGAAAGGAGAAGGAGCAGGGTAGCCATCTCACAGAAGGAATCTCTGTGATCACACAGTCATGGATGTGCAAGAACAACTGTCTGGGCAAATACAAGCTCCATTCCCGTTTGTGCTGGTGCCTCTCCCCATCGTGGGCTTTGAGCTGGTGCCTGAGGACATCATGTTTGAGCTCAGTCCCTCACCCCTTGTTCTCCACCAAGGCACTTGCCATCTTGGCAATATTACCTTGCTTTACTATGTCAGAAGGCTCTGAGCTTCTTGCCAAGAAGTTGTCCTTACATTTTGGTGGGCCTATTGCTGTGTCTTACAGGAGAAGCTGGAAAGGTGCACGTAAATAATGACATTAATAGGTTAAAGAGTAGAGTTTTCTTCCTCCATTGACTATCCCTAACATTGGAAATTTACACTGTGGAATCTAGAGATGTGGATTTGGCAGATGTGCTGGATGGAAAACTGTACTTTGGTTGTGATAAAGAGATGTTAACTTTATTCCTGAAAGCCAGCATCAAGTTGTTTATTTCAGATCTCAAAAGAACAGAGGCAGTTTCAGATTTATTTCCTCTTCTGGCAGAAAAATTTGGGAGTGAAAAATAGCAAAGATTACAAAACAGCCATATTTAAGAAAAGTAGAATACAGAAAGTTTCCTCTCTGTTGATTTTATCTGTAACATTATATGTTATCTTGTCTAAGTCTCACAAAGCAAATCCCTGCAGCTAAACCTTTCCTTCAGGCTCAGGGGTACAAGTCCTCCCAAGAGCACGGTGCAGAAGGTGAGGCTGAGAAAAGGCTTTACTCTGAAGAGCTTTTGTTTTTAAAGTGGGTGTTTTATAAGATGGGTGGGTGCTGTGTCTACCTGAAAGGATTTAGAGTGAAATCTTTAAAGCAACTTATATTTTCAAGGAAAATTGTGCTGTGATTTACACAATATACACCAATTTGAATGTTTATGAGCCTTCTTTGTCCTTATAGACACACAGCTTAATTCATGGAGTATTGTAGGAAGTGCATTGAAACGTGGTTAAGGTAGTTGGTCCAGAGTGAAGAGAGGGACACTGAATTTCTGGTTGACTTTGAGGGTGTGTTGTGGGATCGTCTTGAAAATTTAAGCTTCTGGGGTTTGTACACAGCTCATTTTAGATGTATTAGCATGTTCTAGAGCACTTAGTCTTTAAAATTGGATTTCTGTGTTACTCTGCTTTCAAAGGGCTGTCCTCAGGGCTGTCACAGGATGGGCCCCCAAGTTCCTGGAGTGTAGAGGACACTTTTGAAAACATGAGCATTGCTCTCCCAGTGCCTCTGCTTGATCATCCTTAAAATGACAGATATTTTCTGTCCCTGAAGGAGTGCATCAGTGCTGGTGTCATTAACCATTGCCTGCAAAGAGCTGCTGGGAACCTAGAAGTTGAATTTTGGTGAAGGAAATGGGCATTACAAGAGGAAATGTTTTGGAACATTTCTTCAGAAGATTTGCATCTCAGTAAATGGACAAGAGCAGGTTCTGTAAGAGGCAACGGCTGAATTGTGTAGCTCCTGAAAAACAAACATAAATCACAAACATATTCAACTGATGCACTGCCTTAGACACCTAAGAGCAATTTCACTGTTTCACATAAAGAGGCACAGAGAGGTAAAGGGATGTGGAAAACAGCTGAGAAAGAAAAGGCTGATAGCATGCTGTGTATTATTTTATTCATACTGGTCTTGTTTTCCTTTTACTATTTTCTTCAGTTGCTTTCTTGGCAATTATTTCAGTTTCTCAACGGGTAATTGGATCAGTGAAGGGCATGAATAGCTATTGTTGGAGATACTCCTCTAGGTTTCCTCATCATCTTTGTACTTACCAATGCTGCTGGAGTTGTTAAATACTGAGGAATAATGTTGGTCATGCTTTGCTACTCCACATATTGGCCTTTCTAATTGGTAACCATCTGCTTGTAGGAGTTAGTGAATGGGTAGAGATAAAACAAAATAAACCGTAGTTAAAACATAAGGCAAAACCCCAAGGCAAATACAGAATAAATTTCTAAACCCAGAAAGAGGTATTTGCTGTCAACCACTAAGAATTCACATAAACAGTTTGCATCTCCAGGATCCCTACCAGGCCAAATCAGGATAATGGAAGGTGCCTTGAAGTCCTGTCAGCTTCCTGGTGGTGGAGAAAGTTGTTGCTTTATTTGTCTCTAGAGCCTCACACAGTGCAGGCAAAGGGCAGGATGCTAATGTGTCAACTGTAATGGACTTCTTACAAAGACAAAAGAAGGCAAAATCTTCCTTGCTTAGACAGATTCATTAGAAAGATCTTTGAAACTCTGTCTTTTCTAACGGGTGTTTTTCCAGAGGGCATTTTGTACCACCAGGTACCAGGTTCTGAGGTGAGTTTGGAGGATCGCCTCTAATTGTTGCAGTAGTTATGAAAGTGGCTTTCTTTTTCTTCAGCCAAAAAACTTCATCCTGACGTGTGGAAACATGCAGGAACTTGTTTTTTCTCTGATTATCTAGCACAATTCCCAATAACCACTGTGATTCACAGGCAAGCATCTTAATATTCCTTAGAATCAGCTCTCAGAAAGTACTGGTGATTCAGAGAGTGGGATTTATTAATTACAGCCTTTTGAATGCACTTAAGTTATGGTGCAAAATGAAGCTTAGGCATCCCTTTGTTCATCAAATTCAGAGGCTCACCCAGGCTGTGTGCATGACACTTGTGCTTCTCTACGTTTTTTTCTGGATGTGCTACTCTTCTGAGACCAGTACTGCTACCTGCAAACCTGTAAGGTACAATATTGTCAGGTTAAGCCCTTTTAAAAATTGGTTTCTCTAGTCCTTATCACTAGATTTCCTTCCTGAGGTATCACATCAGTGAATAGCTTTAATATTTCTTGCAAACGAATCTTTTTGATCACACAAATGTACAGGATCTCTTTCTTTTTTTTAATCTTTGGGTCTGCAGTCAACCAGAACCACTATAGTTGTCAAATATTCTTCTTTTATCCTTTTCTTCTGGCAAGCCAGCCCAAATCCATCCTCTTGCCCAGCTGTCCTTGTTAGAGCACCTGTTTGCACTAAACTGCACAGGAGGCAGATGAGTGCTCTCCTTCATCCCTGCTCTTCTGTTGTTTGCTCAGTAACACCCACAGGACCTGATGTAGTAAGTGCCCAGTTTTGTCTCCAACCTGAGCATTTCCTGGTCCTGTTTTCTTGATCCCAGCAGGATTTGCGAAGCAGGGAAGGGGTTATTTTTTAGTGGTCTCCCTGATGGAGCTGGAAACAAGAGATGGTGGCTCAGGCTAGTTGTCTTCATTATATCTGCAGACAGCAGCAGTGCTTTGAGCAAAAGGTGCTTTTCTTCCCCCCACCTGTATCAGCTGATCTAAAAAAATGCATCTACACACACACACACGTGTACATACATACATATGTAATTCCTTCCAGCAAATCTTGCTTCTTTTGTGTCCTGTAAACAAAGCAATTCTTAATAATAGTCCTATCTATCAAGTTCCTTTCTTTCCTAATCACACTTTATCTATCTGACATCTGGAAATGCATTTCCAAGGTGAGCATGGTGCCAGGAGAGTCCTGGGGAGCACTGAGAGTACCATGTACTCGGCTCTGGTTACTAGGAAACAGCTGGGCCAGGCTCTCAGTGTCACACCCAAGGCGTGCTTGTAACCTCTGCTGTTTATTTGCAGGTGCTCGTGTTAATGCCAAGGACAATATGTGGCTGACTCCTCTCCATCGAGCAGTTGCTTCAAGAAGTGAAGTGAGTAAGATTTGATTACCCTGCTTTTACACATAAACAACATGCTGGGAGAAAAGCAAACCCTGGAGAGCCGTGGTAGGTGGCGTGGGGATGCAAAGAGGGAATTCATTTCCTGCGTGCACGGCACTGCAGCTGGGGGCCAGTATTTACAAGTTGCCTATAGCTGCTCTTGAGCCTTTATGTGCTTGATTTCCACCTTGCTTTACATTACCATAGCAAGTCATAGGGAGTAGTGACCAGGACCCACATGGGATAGAGTCCACAGTGGTCTACAGTGCCCACGTTGTCTTCAGGTGGTGAAAAAGGAGGAATAAATCCCTGTGGATGTGTGCATGCTGTGTGTGTGCCAGAAGGGAGTGGATGTGGATGTGATCCAACACGCATTACCACATAGTTTGTTTTGGTTAATTGCATTTCAAGGCATCCGTTAAGTTTTCTGTTAATGCATTTGAATCATGCACAAGGGAGGGTTTGCCCATGTTTCTTCTACTTGACAAATAGAAATCTTCTGGCATCATGTTGAACCTCTTCCACTGCTACCTTAAAAAGGAGCAGCAATAACTGCCGGGAATGCAGCTCGGGCTTTACTGTTTTTCAACTGCACCATTATTCTTGGCTTTCCATTGTGGACTTCCCTGTCTACTTTTACGCTCCTAATACTTAGTTAACAGTGAGCCCAACTGCAGACCGAATTGGCTGCTGGGGACAAGGGGAGGGGTTGTAAAAGAGACAGAGGGTGGCTGTCTTCCAGAGCCTGATGGACTCGAATCACCTCCGTAACAGTCCAGCACTTGCCAAGCCTGGAGGCGGGAATCCTGGGCTCGCTTCTGAACTCGGGCATTGTTTGGCTGCTGGCTGAGCTTCCCAGCTGCTGGCATCCACTGAAACCCTCTGAAAGGAATATCTGATAGACTATGAATGCTGTAATGAGGCAAAATACAAAAAGCCATGTTGGAAAACAAAGATCAGACTTAAACCTTAAAAAGCAGCCACAGTCTTTCTGATGCGGGAATTGCAGTGTGCTTGGTTTCTTTTTTTGGATGTGTCAGAGTACATGATTTTTATCGTCACTGACAGTCCTAACAGAAATGTATGTCTTTCTGTGGCTTTGTGCCTCATCTTTAACTCTTTGTCAGCTGAAGCACAATGAGAAAGTGTGCTGGCAGTTCTGGTACCTCTCAGTGAGTACCCAGGTGCATTAGTGAGGCAGCAGGGGAGGGGACAGCCTTTGATCCCTTTTCATGGTATATTTTATGAACACATACAGCTTTCTTCTTCTGGCCTTCTTTCTTTGTTATTTATACTATAATTGCTGCTTTTGGTAACAATTTGGAAACAGGATTCAGCATTTTTGAGGCTCTTTCAGTGCTGCTTTTTACCTTCTTACACAAGTGAACGAATGTGCAGCTTTGATAGTGATAGTAATAGATAGCAGTAGGTAAATTCAGAGTTCCCACTGATAGCAGGAGATGAATTAGTGGTCCAGAAGTTGACCAGTAGGAGTTGGTGTGGTTTTGGAAGTTCTTGTGAGCACAGTTGTTAATAGAATGATCACCGACAAATTTTAATTTTATTACCAATCGTTTACTATGAATATTTAATAGGATTCAAAACTTATCTCCTTGAACCCTTTTATATGCTGATTAAAAGAATTAGCACTTCTTTACTTATGTCTTAATGCTTTTTCAAGGGCTTTAGGGATTTAAATGTTTGTTTACAAATCAGCAACCCTTAGGTGTGTCTGCATAGGATTGTTAACAGTTTGAAAAAGTGAAGAGATTTCAATGTGATAATATGTGACAGCTGGAGACACTGACTGCAGAAGCTTACACCATAGCTGGGCACTGCATCCACATGGAGAAACTGTATTAATAGAAGGGGAACGCTCATGCTCTCAAAAACAATAGGATTAAAACTTTTCCATAAGGACTTTAACTTTTGATCCCAAATCTGATAGAGCAGGAGACTGCAGATGTAAACAAAAATGTGTAAATGTTTTTCTTTTAGAGTCCTTTTAGCTGAGGTTATTCAGTCCGTATTATTTACTTCTAAAAATTCTCCTTTAATGTTTTCTTTCTTTCACTAAGAGCGCATGAATTTTCCTGCTGACTTCATGTCCCAGCTGGGTAGGTCTCCAGTGGATTACATTTAAATGACTCTTAAAATACTAGGCCTGTAATTTAAAAAACAAAATCCTATTGAGACATCAACAGTCATAAATCATTATTGGTGCTCTGAGAGATGCAGTGTCACTCACTGAACAAATCTGTTAGAGGACAGTTTGTGAGATGGCTGTAGAAAATGAAATTGCTGAGATCAGTTGAGGACAAGGACATAAAACTAGTAATGTATGTAGTGTTGGTGCAGACTGCAGGCACTCTCCTGGGCCATTCTAGATATAAAAGTACTATTTAAACATACTGTATACATTTGTTATTTGTTCATGAAATTTTGGCTGGGCTTAACAGAAAACTTTGCAGTTTATGGGAAAAGAATAAGGTACTATGTAGGACTAGGGTTCTCCCACATACCAGATGTGAGTTGTGTTTATCAGACAAGGCTGCCTGAATGCTACTGTGTCCCAGGAGTTCCTCTGTATTTTGTTTGTTTGTGGGGGGAAAAAGGAAGAAGAAAAGAAACTCAATTTTGAGAAGAACTTGTGTATTTTATCTGACTTGCTTAATGGCAGATGCATGAGTAGAAGCAGAAATTAACTGATTGTGAATTCTCCAGCAAGAGATACTCTCAAGAGAGAACAGTACATTTTCTCACTGGGAAATATTTACTTTCAACCAACAAAATTAACCTTAAAGGATGTTGTTTGGTCTCAGGCTGACAGAATGGATATTGCAGTCAAGACCGTTGGCCTATGCCTAGCCCTTGGGGAGGAAAGGAATGCTAATGCAATGCTGGGGACACCAGCATTCTCATGTTTTTGCAAAGCTAAAATTTTGTTTTCACACGTTCTTTTTAATTTTTTCCTTTTTCCTGTTTATAAATAAAATGTGCAGCACTTTGCTGTTATTAATGAAAGCACATGCTTTCATTTTGTAAATGATCCCTGCAGCAGTGTGTATTGGGTTTGTGTGGCAAGGCTCTGGTAGTGGGGATGTGTTCTGTGAGAAACTGCCAGAAGCTTCTCCATGTCCGACAGAGGCAGTGCCAGGCAGCTCCAGGGCTGTCCCGCTGCTGGCCAAGGCTGAGCGCATCAGGGATGGTAGGAATGGCTCCAAGTGAGTTCATTTCTTCACTGAGAGCACAGCTCTGAGGTACTGAAGGTTAATGAACCAAACAGGATGGGCTCTCTGCATAGGCAGCTTGGGACATGCTCAAATCCACCTGGCAGGTTTTGACTGTGAGGCCAGTGCTCTCAGTGACAGCAGAGGCGATGCGTGCTGGGGCGTTTGAAGTGACAGTGCCTCTCCAGAAGCCTGGGAGGTGGTTTGTTGTTCTCTGTGCCTCCTCCTGGCCCCCGCGCTGCGCGTGAGCGTGGCACACAGTTAGCAGGACGGAGCTGTCAGGGGTGGGGCCGTGCAGGTACTGAAGCTGCTGGCTGACGGCTCTGGCTGTGCTGCCATTGCAGGAAGCCGTGCAGGTGCTCATCAAGCACTCGGCCGACGTCAATGCCCGGGACAAGAACTGGCAGACACCGCTGCACGTGGCGGCCGCCAACAAGGCGGTGAAGTGCGCGGAGATCCTCATCCCCCTGCTGAGCAGCGTCAACGTGTCGGACCGCGGCGGGCGCACGGCGCTGCACCACGCCGCCCTCAACGGCCACATCGAGGTGAGCGCGGCGAGCCTCCCCCGCCTCTGCTTGCCTGGTTTGGCGTCTCCTTTCGTGCTCTCGACCTGCTCTGGCTGGGTCTGCGCTGAGCCCCGTGACCCTGAGCACCAGGGTTGCTGTCACTCGGCTGCTTCCCAAACTGTGGGACGGGTTCCCTACCTGCGGAAACATGGCAGTGGCTGGAAGGTGCCTGTGTAGAGCCGGTGTGCAAGGGAGGTGTGTCGCACATCGACACTAACAATCAGGCATGGACGCAGGTTTCATTCACACGCCAAGGTTTCGGGCTAACGGCAAAAGCTTGGCCTCTCGTTTATTTTCACACTTATATACATATGTACAGACAATCAACAATGGGATGAAGAGGTTAAGCCTCTCCAAAATGGTAAGATATAAATTCAGTCTATCACCTTCCTCTGCCTCCGGAGAAGGAATGCAAAACAATTCTAAAAGTACAGCCTAGAAAAGATTCGTTACAAAAACATGGGCATTGTTCATCTTACAAATTATGAAAAAGTCTTTCACTGCTAATGCGAACGAGGCATGCAGTGAAAAACCAAGACGACAGAGGTGTGCGAGCGCTCCTGGAGAGCTGGCTGTGCCACCGCTTCCAGCAGCTCCGGAGTGTCCTTAGCTCTTGGAGCTGGACTGCCTGTGGAAATAAGAGTGGCAGAATGGAAAGAAGGGAAAACTGGTGGATTCATTGCACGCTAAAGAAACATGCAGCTGTGGGAGATCCAGCCACTCTGCTTTTCTAATTGGTCTTCTAGAAAATGTGCTTCTGTTTTTCCCTACTTACACAAGCAGACCTTTCTAGTATTATTATTTAACTATATGAAAAAACTGATGTAAATAAAGCCCCTAGATTTTTGCCTCCTAGGTTTTACTAGTCTTCAGATCTGGATTTGAGGATCCTTATTTGCCCATTCCACACCTGAAGATCTAGATATGGAATAAAAGCTCTTAGACTGAAACAGTAAGCCTCTGCCAACAAAAGTTGATCAGTTGTACTGTAATTAAAAGAAGAAAGAGCAATGGTAGTTCCTGTAAAATGGTGATGGTGTTTGGCCTTTAAAACACCAACACTGTAGAAAAGAGATAGTAATGCCTGTGTCTAAATGTCATAATCTAAATCTTTTGGATAGAGAATATCAGAAATGAGAATTTAATATATGCTGTTGTTGCTGATCTTTCTGGCAAAACAGTGTGTGAGAAGAAGACAATTATCTAGCTCTGAAATTTAGGATTTTAGAATGTTTTGCTGAAAAAGTGGCTGTGATTTCCTTTGGTTTTTTTTGCCCCCCTTATTTTTCTTGTATTTAACGTTTGATGATTGGCAGTGGGGAAAGCAGCTTTTCAGCTCTTAGCTGTGCTGTGGCCAGCAAGCACAGGAAGCAGCCTGGTGCTGTCCACACTGCCGTGGGCACATGGGAACTTCATGAAAATCCCTATGGTGTGGCAAGAAATAGACCCTCCTTCTGGAAAGATCAAGAAGATCTTAGGGTTTGTTGTGATATGGTCTGGAGGAGTCTTGTCCCAGCGCACAAAAACCAGCTTAAATTTGTCTTATCAGTAAAACAAAGAGCAGAGTTTCCTTTCCAGCCCTGTTTCTCTTCCAGGTAGCTTGCCAAGCTGAATTTGAAGCACTCTGCCGTAGCAGTGCCCTGCAGGCTGTCCCTCCCTCTGTGGACACAGAACTTGTCCTGGTTACGTGTGACTGTCACCAGTCCATGCCATGAACTCGCAGGGCTTTGAACAGTAGTGCTGTCATTCACAAATTTATCATTCAAATGCAGCTATTTGTGATCCCAGCTTTATTGCGAGATTGATTTCTTATAAACCTTTGAGCATGTGACTTGGAGGGTTGGTTTACCTGCTGTTGTTACTTCTAGATGGTGAACTTGCTCTTAGCCAAGGGGGCAAACATCAATGCTTTTGACAAAAAGGACAGAAGAGCTCTTCACTGGGCAGCGTACATGGGTAAGGCTTGGGTTGCTGCTCCTTCTTTTTGATTTCTTATTCACAAACAGATAGCATGTCTTAAAATGGACAAGAACAGACCTGGCCATGGAAAGAGAGTGTTGTAGGTACCCTGAAGAGGGAAGGGTTCAGCTGATCTAAATAAACACTGTCCATTTATGGGTTTGCAGCTAGGGAGCTCTTGGCTGTGATTTCCTTTTTAAGAAAGTTGATTGTGGACTTTTGGTGTTGCTTTTTCATTTTGGTCTTTTTATCCTGACTCTAAGTCAAGCCTGAACTATATTTGTGCTACAAAAAAACCCCAGGTTATATTTGTTTCAGTTTTTGCTGAAAAGTACTTTCAATGAAATGCAGGTAACTGTGCTCATAAGTTTTGCTGTTTATTGAAGTTTATAAGTAGCTAAGTTATGATGCTCTTAGGAAATGCACAATAGGCACTTCCTTCCTGTTAGGAGCAAATTGTCACCTTGTATTCCAGAGTGGACAAGAGCAACCGAATGTCTGTTCAAAAAATCAGTGGTGTTACCAAATACTGCTTAATTAAATCAATTTGCCTTATCATTCCTTTCGAGTTAAAGGCAAATTTCTTACGGTGGCACATTATAACTTAAAAGTACAAGAGTGCCTATTATAGTGGTCATTCTTGTTCAAGAGCTTTTGTTGGCCAAGCTGTATATTTCAGGTTACAATTTGTGGAGAGTTGTGTGGCCTTAGCCAGGAACTCTTTCATTTGACCTGTCAGAAATCTTGATTTTAATCCTGGCACTTTTGGAAATGAGATAATAGGAGATTTCCAACTGTGAGAAAAGCATGTTGTGTGGTTTTTTGATATATACAGACAGATGGAAAGGCTCTTGCCAACAACTGTGATGTGGCTTTTGAGCTAACGAGCTTTGAACTTCACTCTCTAGATTTGAATCGCTCTTACATTGTGCTGTGCAATTCCACGCCTCTTTTCCACTTAAATATTTTCAGAAATTCATGATGTACTTTTAAAAGTGTTTAGATAACATCTAAGGCCTAAATTAGCAATGGAGTCTGTAGTGCAGTTTAGACAGAAGTTAGTTTATGAGGTGTGAGCTGTAAACTCTCTCAGAGTTTCTTGAATATTTAATTATTTTTGGACGCTTTGTACATATGGTTTCCTGCACATGACCAGAGCTGCCCCTGTCATGGAAGTGCTGTGCAACTCAGATGGAGCACAACTTTGTATGGTGTTTGATGTAATAAATGTTTAATTCTCAGACAGACAGTTCTGCCTCAGCATGAAGCAATAAGACTATTCCTCTTCATTTTATCATTTATTAAGGTTATTTTTCATCTCTAAAAAACCCAAGACATGTAAGCAATTGTGTTTGCAGGTGACAGCAGTAGGATGCTGTTTTGGGAGACTTGTATTGCCATGTGCCTATGCTCAATATATCACGATCCTCTGTAAGAGGGAGAATAAAACACAAACTGTTTGCTTTAGAGAAATAAATGGAAATGAGGCGTGGTTTTGTTCTTTTAGCAACTGAAAAATCAATTCAGTAAAAACAAATTTGACACATTTGGAGAAGGTGAATGCATGGATTTCTTCACAAGGCCTGGAGCTAGGATTAGAAACATTTACTAAAATGCCTTTTCTTCCCTTGGGAAGCTGTGGGAACACTTTGAAACGGCAGTGAAAGGGCAGTGTGTTAGCAAGGAAGAAGTAATTTGGGAGAAGTGATGCTGTAGGATGGTCTACTCATTGATAACTATCTTTCATCTTTTGAAGGTCACCTGGAAGTTGTTGCCTTACTGATTAATCATGGTGCAGAAGTGACTTGTAAAGACAAGAAGGGTTACACCCCCCTTCATGCAGCTGCATCCAATGGGCAGATTAACATCGTGAAACAACTCCTTAACCTGGGGGTGGAGGTAAGTGGTAATGTGCGCTTTGCTTCTCCCTATTTAGAGATAGTATTTCCTTCTTTCTTATGGATGTTCCTAAAGACAGTGCAAGAGCTTCTAAAGAAGATGGGTCCCGTTTTCCAGACCATTTCATGTGGTTTATTGGTTCAAGAGTCAGGAAACATTCTGTATTAAAGAAAGTTTGATACGGACAGTAAATTCCAGACCACCTTGCTGAAGGAATCAGGAGATATATCCTGTTCCTGCAGAAGAAAATGGAGTAATGAAATTTTCCTTGAGTCAGCATTTCCTTTCATGATGATCAGTGGTTGTTCTCAACATGTACACTACATATTTTACTAAACAGCAGTTCAGGCTGTTTCAGTTTACTCATCTGTATTTTCTCTGTAGTTGATGGATTGTTTTCACTCTGGAAAATAACTTTTTTTTGGGGCACAGACTTCTCTGTATTATCAACTCCTCAAAGCAGTGGTGAGATGACCAGAGGAGCCTAATCAGACAGTTGATCAGAGATGTCAGATAAAGCCGTTGCTTCTGCCATGGCATTTTCAGCTGATTTGACCTGCCAAAAATTTGTCAGAAGTTCATGTTCACAGGCTGTTGTCTGGGAAGTTGAAGGGGAATAGCTGTTTCCTGTTATTAGCAGTGCTATGCTAATAACTCCCTTTAACTTCCACATTCTCCACCACTGGGAATATGCTCTTTGAGATGCCTGTGTTTCATGGAAGGCTGTTCATGCCATTCCTGAGTCTTTTGTACAATCTGTCTGGTCCTATTTTACAGAACAGCAGTTGAATACTAAGTTGGTCATCAAGAAGTAACATAATCTCAATTACATCTTTATAATACTGAGCTACTGAGAAAGTGGCTTCTTATTGAAGTGTAAATGTCTGTGCACCTTCACATTGCCTTCACTCAGATACCTTCACTCCCCATCCAAAATAAAACTGTGGAAACAGCTCTTGTGCCTGGTTCTGTTCACAAAAACTCAATACTCACTGTTGTAATTTTTTTAAAGATGAAGATTGTGAGCTTTTTATTCATCCTGTTTTTCCACTTACATGGAAAAGCTTTCCAGCTTGTTAGGACTTTTGTCATCATTATCATCATTACATAGTCCTGCTATCAGCTTTAAGCTTCACACTGGTTTTAGAGATTGTCAGTAGGATAAAAAGTTAATAATAGGAAAGGTAAAGCATTCCAAGTTAAGCTGTCTGGGAGTATAATTTGTCGATGAAATGTGCTGGTGAGAACTATGCCCTGTGACAGTTCAGGCCTCCAGCTATTTCCATTTGCAGTGTGTGATGCATTACGTAAAATGCTAAGCTGATGTCTGTAGTTTTAACTGTGTCTCCTTGTCTCATTTTAGATTGATGAGATGAACATCTATGGAAATACTGCACTTCACATTGCCTGTTACAATGGTCAGGATTCTGTTGTTAATGAGCTGATTGACTATGGTGCTAATGTAAATCAGCCTAATAACAGTGGATTCACCCCCCTGCATTTTGCTGCTGCCTCCACTCACGGAGCACTGTGTCTTGACCTACTAGTGAATAATGGGGCAGATGTTAATATTCAGGTAAAACTTGTATTGAATCTTTACAGTTTTTCTTTATTCTGTTTTGCATATCTCAGGAGGAAACTGTAATAACAAGTACAGCATGGCTTTAAATCCTTGATGGAATTAGAGCAATGCTGAGAATGTTGATCATGAAACTGTTTGGGTGAGATTACATCCCAGCAGAGGAGCTCTCAGTGCCTTGATAAATACAATGACAGCTCTAAGCTCTAGGCCAGCCACTTTCATGAAGGCATGAATCACTACTAAAATAGAGTCCCAAGAGCTCTGTCAAAATGCTATCTCAGGGAACGGTGCTAAGTCAAGGAACTATTCCTTTTTGCTGTTTTTCTTCCCTCTATAATATGGATATAATTACACCTGATTCCAAAAAGTTCTTTTTCCGAGGAATAAAACTGAAGGTTGCTGTTTACCTACTTTAGACCCCAAGATTACAAAGTCTGATTCTGCTTAGGATATCTGAGTATTCTTGAGGCACAACTGATAAATCCTGATGAAGCTGAAAGGGACTTGCTGTTATCCAACAGAGGGTACTGGTAAAAGTAATCAGAAGACTTGAGTTCTTTGGAGTTTGTATAAGATTTTGACTACTTTAGTTGAAACCAGTTTCCCATCTGTGAAACTGGAATTTAACTTCCAGCATTTAACACCTCTGGCAAGTCCCTCGAGTGAATAGCCAGTGAACTATTTTAACTCAGAATTATTTAGAAGAAGTTAGGGATTGTGCTTGCCAAATGAAGGTGAAACCCCATGCCAGTAAACATGAAGTGATGTGAGTAGAGAGCCTGGTACCACTCCCGTGCTATTTTCTCATTGCTTGGGTTTCCTGGTCTCAATTTCTTTCTCTAAAACCCAAAACATTGTTCTGTACTCATTGTACCTTTGCTTTCATAAGCCTTCACATGCTGAGCTGCTGCTCTGTTTCATTTCTGTCAGAGTAAGGATGGGAAGAGCCCCCTGCACATGACAGCTGTCCATGGGAGGTTCTCGCGGTCGCAGACCCTCATCCAGAATGGTGAGTTTCTCTGGAATGGCTCTCCAAGAGATCTGGCATTTTCAGTGTTGCAGTTTTCAGTTGTTCTGGCCCAGAGCACCAAAGGGCAGCTCCATGAACTTCTGGTTTTGAGCTGCACTGACAGATCTCATTCCATCGTGTCATCACAAGCTGAGATTTTGGTTGTTAACAAAATTCCATAATCTTCCAGTTGACAGTGGTCCAGATGATCTGTTCAGAGTCTTAACCTGAAAACAAGAGTTCAGAGGAATACTTCAGTCTTTTTTCTGCTGAGAAGGATGCACAATTTTCTAGCTGTCCTCCTTTGGGAGCCCTGGTGTTCTTAGGGCTGAAACCATTTTTTCTACTCTGCACTCAGTGGCAGTGCTTTTCTCACCTCTCTTAGCTCATCCCTCACCACTGTCTTCATGAAGTGTTGAGTATGTACTCAGGAGAGAGGAGCAGCTCTGCCTTGTTTGTTCTGGCATAGCCAGGATTCCTGATTATCAGTCATTTTTCAGGCATCTTTTTTGTCCAAGAATACTGTAGAATATAGCAATTATTCTTGTTGGAGATCTGGCAGAGGCCTGTTTCTGAACGACATAGATTGCTATTACTGATTCTTTTCTTAAGCTTCTCATTTTGGGCCACTACATGACACAGGATGGTCTGGGCTTTGTTTGTTGGTTGGGTTTTTTTTTGTTTTCCAAAATCCCAAACTTGGAACTGAAGTGTGAAATGTTGAAGATGGCTGAACAATTGTGCTTTAAATGTAATGACACATTTGTACAAGATTGTATTTTAAAATGGAGGTCTCCAGTACATCATGCTTTTTCAGGTCATCATGCAAATTGTTGTCATCTCTCTCCTGGGATAAATAAAGTAGTAATAATAAAAGGGAGTTGGGGCAAAATGCAAGAAACTTTGCTTTACTGCAATTTTTAGTTGTTTAGTCTAATATGCTTAGACCTAGAGCCATTGTTTGCTCACTGTTGGATTTGTGTGTGAAAGGACTGGCAGTTCTTCATCTGTCCTTCACACCTCTCTACTCTTCTTCCACTTACTTGGGTTTCACTTCTTTCTTTCTTCGTTTTCTGCCCCTCTGATTTTAGTATTGTACACAGATCTCGTTGCAAGTGACTTATGCCTCATTGCCATGGGATCTTGTGGAAGAGAGAAATGTCAATGATTTAAAGAAATGGAGTTTCATTCTGCAGTACTTAATGAGTTGGCTAGCAATGTCTCAATCTCTGGTTGCTGTCTCTAGGAACCTGTAGAGGAAGAATGGATTTCCTTAAAATTGGAAAACTGCAGATGTGATAGCTTTCTTTAAAAATGGGGGGAAAAAAATGCAAGAGAATGTTACATAGGTCAGCCAGAGTGGGCAATATCTTGCATAGATTTCTCAAGAGTAAAAGAAACTGGAACATCACAATTCTCTTCTACAGCAGTTTAGTAGGCTTTGACAACACAACACAGCCCTCTGACTTTTCCATGTGCAGCTTCTGTTTGTGGAGACCTCCTCTGGTGGATGCTCTGCTCCAGGGAGCCTGTTCAAGCATTTCACTGACCTTCGTTTACCATTAAAAAATTAGAAATTAGAAAGGTTGGAAGGGACCTTAAATATCATCAAGTTCTAACCCCTCTGCCATGGGCAGGGCATGCCTTGCACTAGATCAGGTTTGTCAGAGCCTCATCCAGCCTGAATACTTCCAGGAATGGGGAATCCACAGCTTCTCAGGGTATGTTGTCTGGTGCTTTACCAGAACTCTTCTTGTTGCAGTTAAGCCCCGTTATCTCCTGTAACAGTGGACATGCAGTAAATATTACCATAGCCTGATATTAGCAAGACTTTTTACATGCTTTCAGGAAGTATTCTCACAGCAAACTAGCAGAGTATTAAAATATTACAGCGTTGGTGCATAACTGGTTGTAAAACTACACTCAGAGATTAGTAATAAATGTATTGTTGTTGAAATGGAAGGTGTAGTGAGGGAGTTTTCAGTTTCCCTTTTGGGTCTGGAACTATCCAGTGTTTTCATTAAAAGCTTGGACAGTGGAATAGAAAATGTGCTTTTAACACTTGGAGAAAAAAAAATGTGGTTGGGAGAGACTTAGTTTGGCAGAAGGTGGAGTCAGAATGAAAAATGATCCTGTAGAACTGGAGACAGAGATTATAATGCAAGCAAAGCAAAGAAAAAGCACACACAGAGGCAGGAGCGTCAGCTAGATGAGTTCAGAATGGCAACAGCCAGGTGGGTGGCAGTCCCTCAAAAGGGGATTTGGGGTTTGTAGTGGATCAGAAGGTCGTTGACCACAAGTCAACAATGTTGTGATGCCTAAAGAAATGGATCATGGATGTGCATGGTGCTGTGCAATGTCCAGGAGTGCACAGATAGGAGTGCAGCCAGCGGGCATGAAGTAATCCTGTTTACTCAGCTCAGCACTGGGAGATGTCAGCTGTAGTACTGGTTTTGGCTTTTGCTTCCAGAAGGATGCAGGCCAGCTGGAGAGGACTGGGGAAAGGAGAGAATAGTTGGAGTGCAGTAAACCTGACTGGCAAGGAGAGACTGAAAAAGTTACAGTTCTTGGTCCAAAAAGAAAACAGGGACTTGTCTGTAATTTGTCTAAAGAAATAATCCATTTTTGCTGCTTATGTGAATAAAACACAAGATGCCAGGCTTAAACTGCAAAACGAAAAGTTCTACCTAAGCACTGTTTGGTTGTTCTTTGGTAAGACACACAAAGAGCACACAACACGTTTGTTTGCAGAGTGTTCCTGATGGCCTCCTGAGTGAACTCTATTTAACATTGTTGTCATACAGATAAGGCTGAGTGGCAATGCCTTTACAAATGAGGGTACAGTTTCAGCAGATTAGTTTGTAGTTTATTTCAGGGCAGCCATTTGTACCTTTAGATAGGCAGCAAATCCAAATTGTGTACTTGACCCTTGTACATGATCCCGTTCCCACCGCTCTTCCCCACCACTGCAGGTGGAGAGGGAGGTGCAAGTGCTGCTGCCAGACCATGTTCAGGACCCGTGGCTGACAGCTGACAGCTTGCTGTGTGCTGGTCCTTGCTCTGGGAGATTTAGTGTCTCTGTGGCTGTGCTGCTCATGCTGCATTCGCTGGAGACAAGTAGCCCTTGTGGTCCCTGGTTCATGCTGAATTTTTCAGTGTTAAACTGTATGAAAATGTCTTTTGCAGGAGGGGAAATCGACTGTGTTGATAAGGATGGTAACACCCCGCTGCACGTGGCTGCAAGATACGGGCACGAGCTTTTGATCAACACCCTCATAACCAGCGGAGCTGATACTGCCAAGTAGGTGCCTCAAGTGGAGCTGTTTCTGAGGATCAAGTGTTATGTCCAATGCCTGGAAACACAGCTGCTCCTCACCTTCTGAAGTGGGAAGGTTAAAATGGACAAGCATCATTGTACTGTACTTCAGTGGGTGACATAGGACTAAAATATGAACAGCTGGGAAGTGTGGAGGGGAAGCAAACTCTGCTAAGTTCCTGTTGTGCCCACTTGTGTGATTACAAGTAGTACAAGTACTGCTTCCTTTCCCTGAAGCATTGATGGGGAACAGTGGTATTAATGTACACGAAGAGGGGGTGTGGGGGTATATATTTATATATATATGTATGTATAGAGAGAGTACTTGAGTATTGTTTAGTTATGGTCAGGTTCCTAGGGTCCATCAAAAGGAAATAGCAAACCTGGACGTAAACCGAGGGGTATGAGATCAGGGTAATGCAGTGCCATGAGGGATATCTGTACCACGTGTTTCAGAGCAGCGTCTGATTTCATGAATGTAAGGTTTTGGCAATTACCTCCCCATGTCTCCAAAATATAACTTGTCTTCTGCCTAGAACCTGCTAGAAATCTGTGACTTCTCTTGACTAACCTGGTTAGGAAACCCTGCTTTCAAATGCAAATGGCTGGTTTGAATTTGGAAGATACTTGCAGCTCTCAAGTATTTTGTTTATTTGCTTGATGATGTTTATGCAAGTGAGACATTTGCCCATTCTCCTTTGCTGAGTACAACCATCACCCTAAAAACTCAGAGGGTGGAACAGATGTTCAATTGGCATGGATAATGCAATTCCACAGGCTTCAACTAATGTCACTGGATTTTATTAATACAGCCAGCATGAAGATCTTGGTATCTTAATAGAGGTGTTTTTCCTCTCTCTCTCTCTCCAGTACAGTCAGTCACTGTCTGTTAGCTTGAGGTTTTAAGGGAAAATGAGATGCACTGGGATAGCCCACTCCACTCTTGGAATCAGGGTTATCCAGTTAGAAATTTCTATTTCACAGTTGGGTGACTGGAACATTGATCAAATAAAATACTTTTTCCAGCAGCAGAAATAAGTGAAATAAGAAGTTGGCTCAGAGAGCCCAGGCAGATGGAAAGGATGCTACTGCCTGTGCTAAATGTGCTTTGAATGTGTGCTGCGTGTAAATAACTCTGGGTGAGCTCCCCAAACAGGTTTAGAAAAGAAAACTCTGCAGCACTGTTCACAGCAAGTGCAGACAGCTTGGCCAGTCTTTGAGGCAATGCACTGGAAGGGAAAGTGTGCAAGCGATGGGAGAAACCAGTGTGAACGGCACTGCAGAAGTGGGACACTGGCTAGCAAATGTGCAGATAGTGGATTTCAGTGGAAACCAGCCAAAACATCTGCTGGGTGGAAATCTTGACCAAAAAGATGAATTTTATTGCGTTAGATAACTAGGTGGAGGGAGAGTCAGTAGAACATGGGTGTAGGGAGAAGCACAGCAATACAGAATGTCCAATGTCACCTTGAATAAATGAATCCATGGCTAGAAAATGCAACCTGTTTGTACAGATGCAGCAGCTCAGTGGAGCTTGCACTGTTTTCTTCAAAGACCAGGCTGTCAGATCCTCTCTTAAAAGATGTACTCTAAGATATAGATGCTGCTAATAGCAGAATTAAAATCTGTACAGCAGCACACATCAATCCTCAGTGTAGTGAAGCAGCAAGGAGGACACATTTAATGTGAAGACAGAGGAAGAGTGGGCCTGTGGATTCTGAAAAGAATAAATTTTTTGAAAACAAACCCAAATTAGTTAAATACATTTATGTATAAATTCCTGGAGAGAGCAAGATATCTTTATAAACATCCACATTATTTATTGTCTGAAGCTTTGTAAGTAATTGTGATCTATGGTGGGTCTGGCAGAAAGATAAGATCCTTTGTCTTTGGATCTGTATCTGAAATCCTCTTCCATGAGGTGATCATACTCTCCCATCCACCAATTGTTTGGCAGAAATGAAGGAGTGATATGAATGCATCTGCTATTGTTCCAGAGCTTGTAATTTAAAAAAAATCTGCTGGAGCAGGCAGTAGATGATAATCTTGTCAAGCTCGTTGGTTTCAGAGGCTCCGTGTTTATGTGCACTTGGAGAACTGCCAGTAGGATAATACTTCTAGAATAACAAGATGCTTTATACAAAACAATGCTGAATGAAAGACACCAAGATGTCCAGACCCAAGAGTATTCTAAGACAGTAAGCAGTGGCATGCCTAGGGACTGATCTGGCACGATTTCTTGATATTAATTAAAGTTGCTGAGTGCTCAGCTTGTTTAAAAACTACATGTTTGCCTGATACAGGTTTCGACTAATGATAGATAGGCTCAATCTAATGGCTGCCTTTCTTTTCTTACCCATCATGTCTGCTCTGAGAAGTTTATCGTGTTATTGAAAAGAGGGTCATGTGTTAAAGGGAGGAAAAAGTGAAAGGGGAGGTGAGGAGAGTAGCTAGAGCAAATAGGAAAATTAGATTACTAGTTCTTAGGATGAGGAAGAAAACTGTGACATGGCAGCCTAAAGAAAAGTGTGAAGAGTCATCTGCAAAAGCAAAAGGGTTTCAGAAATAATATAGAGAAGATTTTGGCATTTACATTTCCCTCAGAATGGGAGTTGCTGTATGGGTAGCTGGTGCAGAAATTTGTGGCTCACTGGGCAATTGACTCCAAGCAGTATCTGCTCTCTTACTTCCTCCCCTACCTTGGCTTCGCCTTGAATTTTTGGAAACCATCCTGCCACATTCTGTTCAAAGCATAATGCCAAGATTTTGCTGCATCAGAATATTTTTAACTCTCAAGAAGGCTGTTAAGGAAATACAGATAAAAATAATGGCAGGCACCAAGAAAGAATCTTCCTAGAAAAGCATGAGAAAATGTTGCCTTTCTGGAAGGAGCTTTTGATGTGCTGTGTATGTGTGTAACCTGCATTTTCTCATGAGGCTGTTGTGCCTTTCAGGTGTGGGATCCACAACATGTTCCCTTTACACTTAGCAGCGCTGAATGCCCACTCAGACTGCTGCAGGAAGTTGTTGTCATCGGGTGAGTAAATCCCCCAGTGTCCCTGGAACTCAAGTAGTGTTTGTCTCTGCTGCTTGCAGCCCCTTTCTACTCTTTGTTGTGAATTATTCAAGTGAAAGGCTTCCTGTGCTGCTGTGTTGGGTTGTGTGGGGCCATGCACCAGAGCCTGCGAGGCTTTCCCAAAGCCATGCTGGTACTTTTCACATCCTGTGTTGTACATGCCCTAAACTCTTTTCTCCTGGCACACTCAGAGAGTTTAGACTAATTTACTGGGTGAGGGAGGGAATTTAGAACCCCTTTCCAAACTGTAGGAATGTGAGATCCTGTTTTGTTTTGGGGATTCTCCCCTCTGCCCACCAAAGGAGTAATTCTGAAATTATCTCCTTGGGGTCTGCACTGTAAATACCATCTCACTGATGATGATGATGTGTTTTACATGCAACTAAAGTGTGTTTCTGAATCTGCAGTTAAGGAGTTAGGCTGGCCAAAGTTCTGGGGGCTTGGGAGGGAAATGAGTGAAAGTGTAGCGTCAGGAGAAAAATCTTGGGATCCTCACCAGAGCCCAAAGCAGAAGAAGCCAGAGCTTCCTCATGCAACCATTTCAAAAGAGTCAGTAATCAGTGGCCAAATCCCAAATTCTGCTTTTTCCAGGCAAGAGCTCCTCTGAGTTAAAAAATCCTGACCCAGATCATATGAGTTTTCTAGAAAACTCCTTCATTACTTAACATGTAAAATGTCCTACAACTACTTTTCCCCCTTAACTTGAGTCCTGTAGGATATAAAAGAAATGCGAAAAATGGTAATTACATGCCCCATTATATTAAGTCTTGGTGTGTTCTGGCCTTGACCACTAGATAGGAAGAGAAAACACCCTGGGTGATCAGAGTTAGCACTGTCAGGCTGATATCTTTGGCCTTGTGCATCTTGATGAATATCCCCACATACTCCTGGAAGCCTCCTCCCAATGTGACAACCACACGCAACAAAAACGGCCCCAACTGATGTTTAGGCTGACTCTGTGGTTATTCCTCATGTCTTCATGTTTTCTGTCTTTCTGTCCTGCTGTCGCAGTCCTCTTGATAAGTCTCATCCTCCTGAACACCTGTCACATGGCTGTAAACAGGGATGTGGAGGAGCTGGATGCGGAAATAGACGCTCGTCAACTTCGCAGCTCTTTTTATAGAGCTGCCAAAGCGGAGCAGCTGCTCGCCGTTCCCGTGACAACCTCTCTCTGACTGTAGTTGCTTGCGTTCTGTTTTTTTCCCAACTAACTGATTTTTCTGTCTCTGCGATGTTTCTTGTGGTTTAACTAGGACAAAAGTGTAGCATAGTGTCCTTGTTTAGTAATGAGCACGTGCTGTCTGCAGGCTTTGACATAGACACCCCCGACAGCTTCGGAAGAACGTGCCTGCACGCGGCCGCTGCCGGAGGGTGAGTACCTGCCACTGGGGCTGCTCCAAGGGAGCCTGGGGCACATCTGGTGCCAGCCAGCTCGGCTGTGCCATCCACAGAGGAATTTACTGCTGTGCAAGGGAAGCAAAGCATCCTTATGTCATGATTTGGGTCACTTTAGGCTCTGTTTTGCCGCTGCCCTTGTGTAGGGTGAGCTGGGTTGGTTTGAATATGGGTTTCAGGCAGAGGGGGAAAACTCTTCATGCCCCTGAGCAGCTTTCAGAGGGGTGCTGCACTCGCCCAGGCCTGCCTGAGGGCCACAGCAGTCACTGAGGGCCAGCAGACTCCAGGAAAGCATCAGTCCCTAGGGAACACCCAGTGAGGAGCAGCACCTGGAGCTCCTGGGTTGCTGCTGGCAGGGGAGTTATTCCTGGTCTCTGTCTTTGGACTGTGTCCTTGTCCGAAAAGGCAGCTGTGCAGCAGTGCCCACCAGATTGCAGCCTTGGAGTCCAAATGTAGTTCATCTCCCTCGCTCCCATTTTTCAGGTGCAAGTTTAAAAGTTTCTAAAAGAAAAACCAACAAACCAAAGCAACAACAAAAAAGCAACCAAAACCAAACCCCCATCCTCCAAATTAGAAAGTGAGAAGGCTGTCCCTCTCTCAGGGTGGTGCATTCCTGAAAAGTGGTGGGAAGGCAGAAATGGAAATTGAAGTGAAAATTGAAATGCTTCAATTTAAGATGTAAATGTAGCATCCAGTTAGTTTAAATATTTCCAGATAATTGTCAGTGAAGTGTTGTGAAGTTAATCTAGCAAAAGGACACAACGTTTGGCAAGCATTGAGTTTTGACTCTTCTGTTTGAGTACTTTATGGCTCAGAAGACAGCTGAAATGGAGCCTTGGCTACAGCCCTTGGATTCTCTGTGGTTATAGCAAGCAGAAATGCTCATCCACAGCAAATACTTGGCAGTTGTTCTGGAAGTTGCTTTTTCTTCTCAGTGGACCAAAATCTATATCACAAAGTTTTTGTTCTTGGGGGAAAGAAAAAACCAACAAACCCTAATAAAATTTATCCAAATACTGCTTTTATTATTCTTTTGGTACTATTCATCTTGATACTTCTCTCACATTAATAGAAGAGGTATGACAGTTGCTTGGATGGAGATTATTATAATATAGTTCAGATGCTACCTCTTTGATAAGGCTGCACCCCTGGAGGATAATAAAAACATCCTGGAAGTCCTAAATAGAAGGAGAGGCTTAAATAAGAAGCAAAAGTGACTCATGAAAATAAACCATATTTTCCCAGTGGTTTACTATGATTGTCATCACTAGCAAGTGTTTTTATTTTTAGTGCATTGTGGTGAGTGTTCTGTAGTTATTTTATGCAACTGCAGTTTAGAGTTGGGATCAACACACACCAAAATATTGCATTATTGCATCCAGTCCCTTTTTTTTTCCTATAGCTGGAGGTCTGCAAAAGCCATCAGTTTACTTCCTGACACAGGCCTGTTACTGCCATTACATTAATGGGAGTTGCATGGGTGCTAGGAAAAGAATTTCAGAGGTCTGCTCATCTGCTTGTGAGCACAAGTGATTGATTTATTGCCCCTGTGAATGACAAGTGGTCTTGGAAAGTGCTGCACTTCTTTATGTCATTTTCTGGCTTGGAGTCCTACATTTATTTGCTTGAATAACAAAAGATGTCAGAATTCAGCTGATTTGTTTTCTATTAAAAATTACCTGGCTTTAAACAAGATGAAGAAACAGCCAGGATGTGGTGAATTCTCCTCCACTTCTGTAAATGCAGTGTTGATGTGACAATCACTACATCATAATAATAATAATAATTATATAATAGCTACACTCCTTTAGTAACAAAGCACTTGGAGATGTGCTTAAATCTATCAATAGTCAACAAATCGTATCAGAATAAACTCAAAAGAGACTCTTGTGATTATAATTCCTTAGATAAACAGGATTTGAGCAAAGTGCTTACTGTTGAATGCTTTGCTGAAAGTGGGTGGATTTCGTTAAATGTCACTTCTTCATTATTAGACTGGCATTTTATAAGCTAGCAACAACTTTCTTTTCAAGTTCCTTTCTAACTAACTAACTTTCTAACCAGGTCAGAATGGGAAGCACTACAGTACAGCTGCCATTGAAAATCTCCAAACACGCTGATCACATTTACTGTGCTCTCTTTGGAAATTTTTTTTTTCTGCAGAAGAGAAGTTTGAGGTTTTCTAAAGAAAAAGAAAGGAAATAGGATTTTTTTAAAGCTTCACTTTCTGTTTGATTGAATTTCACGTTATAGTTGGCTGTACCCTGTTTTTGCACAGCAAATAATACAAATATAATTAGAGTAACTTTTGTCCTTTTGGAGGGGCAGGGGACAATGCAGGTGTAAGCTTCTGTTTTATTCATGTTTTGTTTGCTTTACTTCTCTTTCTAGTAATGTAGAATGTATAAAACTCTTGCAAAGCAGTGGAGCAGATTTTAATAAGAAGGACAAATGTGGAAGGTAGGTAAATTATGAAGCTCTTTTTTAGAAGAAAGCATCTATCTGGCAAGGGAGAAAGGCCACCTCAGACTGGAAATCATATGTTCTATGAAAAATGGCAGCAAAATCAAGTAGTTTGGCCTTCTCTGCAGAACCCTCAGTGCTGCAGTTACATGCCAGCCAGCTGCAGGCTTCATTGAATACATTAAAGCCATCCCACCCTCTTAAGTTTTCTGTTTTAAAAATATCACAGGTTTTCTTTTCTTCTTACAGCCTAAATTCTTGTGCTGGTGTGCCCAAGACAACACCTGGGTAATGACGGCAGGATAGCTGCTATTTGATGTGCTTCCTAGAGGATTTTCCCCCCACAGGAAGCGTTGCTATGGGTGTTGCTATGCCAGCTAAACAAGATGCTGTGATGGACACTGTGCTTTGCTCTGCCTCCCAGCTGGGAGAAGTAACGTGTCTGCAGAGCCACAGCAGAGCCTCTCACAGGCAGCAGGCTGCTTGCAAGACACAGATTGATGATCTGTATCCTATTAGGCTTCATAGCAGCACCAGAACTTCCAATTAACACAATCTTTTGTTAAATTTCCATAAATTAAAGTGCTGATATTGACTTATGGAAATCTGTAGGAATGCAGCAATTAAGATTTGTCTTTATCCTGCGCATATGAGGTAACAAATTGCCACTTATGTTCCAGGACACCTTTGCACTATGCAGCTGCAAATTGTCATTTCCACTGCATCGAGACACTGGTGACAACAGGAGCCAACATTAATGAAACAGATGACTGGGGACGCACCCCTTTGCACTATGCTGCTGCTTCTGACATGGACCGAAAGTAAGAGAGCCTCTGAGGAATTCCTGCTTCGAGTGTTTTGCTAAATCAGTGTCATTTTAGTCTCTTCATGATGCTGTCTTGTTTGAGCCAAAAAAATGTCCCACTAGCACAGGAATTTCTTTCAGATGTATGCATAGCTCCACAGGGAGTTGCTCTGACTGGAAGCCAGATCCCCAGATGATGTGGCATTTCAGCTCCACTGTTTACCTCTGAAGGAAGGCGCAGTTTTGCAGCCACCCTGTCCTACAGAACTATTTTCACAGTGTTATGTCTTCTGTTTTCCTCTGTGTGGTTCCTCACAAGATTAAGCTCAGAGAATTTTCTGCATTTGCTTTGCAAGTCCATCAGAAGGGGTAGAGCAAGAGACAGCAGAAGGAGAGGCTTTCTGAGGTGTGGACTGCAGTGACAGACAGACATTTGGCCATTTTGACAGATTTGTGGGAAAGGTGGGTTAGATCAAACCATCAGTCTCACTTCGCTGTCAGAGCAGATAGAAATGCTCACTAAACAGGCTGCCTTTTTAGAGACAGGTCTGAGGAATAGCCTTTGTCAAAACGCAGTGTTGTTCTTGTGAGAAAGGGGGAAAACATCTGCAAAACTTAAAAATGCTGTGGTTACTGACTGCAATTTTAATTCCCAGATAGTTGAACATTCTGGCAATCTCTTCCTTATAGCATACCGTATAAACCAGATTCAATTATCCTGTTAGTTCTCTCTTAAAACTGTTAGCAACCTATGTTTATTTTAGGTCATGCTATGCTTTTCTGTCTCAGAGTGTCTCTAGACATTAGGGAACTAGTTTTTGGTTTCTTGTATAGTGAGGTCTGGTAAAAGTACAGCTGCATCACGCCCAGCAGAACACCACCTCAAAGCCACGGCAGGGGAAGTTTGGTTTCACTTCATGGCAGAGCTCTGAATGCCACATCAGAGCCTCGAGAGCTTCTTCATCATTTGCTGTGATAATACTGATATAAAAAATGTCTTCCCCATCACCCTCAAACCTGAACAGTGCTGGGAAGAAGGAGGCAGGGTCGTCAGAGGTCTGTGCTTAGCATGAAAATCAGCGTAGGCTTGTAGGAAGGCTTTCACCACTGGCTGTTTCTAATTCTGTCTTACCAGGGTGAGGTGTTACTTGGGGGGTTGAGAATGATGATTCAGTATGTGTTTTTTCAGCTTTTGGTTCTTGGTAGGTGAAGTTCCTGCATTTAAACAAGCTCTTGGTTAACTTCAGGATGTATCTACTTTCATCCTTCATTTAAAAAAAAAAAGCTTACTTTAGTCACATCCTGAACTTTGAAGTATATGGCTTTTATTTGTCCTCATAGTCCAAACCTAAATTGATTCTGATGTGGTGATGCTGTCTTCTCATTAAACTTTTCAGTTTGAGATGTTCTGGAAGAAGCCTTATTACATAGATGTAATGCTATTTGCAGTCCATGATTTTATAGGTCAGCAAATTTGGTTTTTTTTTTCTCTGCTGAATGTCAAAAAACTTCCAAGGTCAGGAAATCTCATTCCAAAGAATATTCATCACTAACTCTGGATGTGGGTAGTTAATGAGCAGGGAGAACAACCTGACCTGGAGATCACAGTGTTGCCAAGATATTTGACAGAAAGCGAGGCGAGTCAGCTAATGCAGACTTGAGACAGACTGATTTAGTATCAGTGATTAAAGTTGCTCTAAATCCTAAATGCTGGAGAAGAGCTAGCAGCTTACTGCAGAAGGAAGCAAGGTGTGGTAATCTTGAGTTACTCTCTGGAAAGGAAAAAAGTTCACAACATTACTGTGGGAGAAACAAGGATTCTAGAAAGTGATGGTCAAACTGTATCTGATACAAACCAGAATTTTTTTTGTTTTTTCTTCTGGCATTGACTTGGGGGACAATAAACTACCACACTATGGTTGCCTCCATGGCTTTCAAAACTTACTACCTACAGACCCATGCAGTGCACTCAGTTAACTTGTATAATCCTCATTGCTGGCTGAAGGAAATCAGCTCCTTGAAGAGGAGATTGGGGATGGGTGGCAGACTGCATCAAAATCACTCGTGTGATATTTTGAGAATAAGTTGCATTTTTCTGTCCTCTGTGCTAAGAAGAAAGAATATTTTAGGTAACTCCCATGAAACTGCTGAAGAACTTGAACGAACCACTGAGATGAAGGAAAAAGAAGCTGCATTGTAAGTTTGGTGTCACAAAAGCAGTTAGGCTTCATTTCTGGAGAATGCCACGGCTTTGGCTTGCAGTTTTACGCTCTGCTCTTGCTCGTTCTTTGCTCTGCTAAACACAATGCTTGGCTTCAGTGAGGGCTAACCTAAAGAAAAAAGCTCCACGCTCTTCTCTGTGCACATATTCCCTGATATTTCTGGTTTTGTGCTTGTTGCAGTTTCTTAAGGGAAAATGTACAGCTTCAGTAATTTTATAATTCTTTAATATCATGCACTTGAGTCTCATGCAGTGTCTTTAGTGGCATGCACAGCATAGTGTGTACATTGCAAAAAGAAGTAGCCAATGGCTTTCTCAATGCATTCACTTGGATTAACGTTTTCATCTGTCTGCTTATTGATTTTTTTAAAAAATCCCCTTCATCATATATTTGCCTTACATTCACTACAGATTACTGGCTAGGGAAGAAAGTACTAATAACAAAATGATGGTATCTTAATGGTATAAGAGAAAGTGGCGAGAGCTAGAAAGAGCACAAGGGATCTTTTGAAAAACACGATTAAAAAAAAGCCAACAAAGAAGGGAATATATTCATGTAACTCAGTTAAATCTTTGTTCTCCAGCCTGCCCTAGTGCATGTTTGGAGGCCAGTTGTTTGATACCTGTGTTTTTATATGAGGAGTAGCAGTTCCAGGCTGTTTATGTCATTTGTACAGAGTCCTTTCAGGCTTTGTAATAGAAAATCAATTTTGTAATCTAGAGTAACCACAAGAGTTAGCTTGAAGATTTTTTTCATGAAGCTGGTCTTCAAAGATGAGTGGGGATTTTCAGTTTAAAAACATGGTGAATGTGAGGAGCTATTGGTGAAAAACGACTTGAGGTGCTGCTCAAAATACAGGATTCACTGCCAGTTTTCAGTGCCACTTCCAGCTGCAGTGAGGGATGAGCCTGTTAAATATTGTGAGCCCACATTTACACTGGTGAATTGTCCACAGGTGTCTCGAGTTCCTTCTCCAGAACGATGCCAACCCATCCATCCAGGACAAGGAGGGGTACAACACTGTGCATTACGCTGCTGCCTATGGGCACCGGCAGTGCTTGGAGCTGGTGAGTGCTCGCTTTTGGAACTCTCTGTCTGCTGATACTGAACGTGCATGTGCCAGGATTGTGAGCTCCCCTCATGGCAGACTTCTTTGGATAATCAGAAATCTGTGAAAACCTGCAATAGGGGGCAGTAAACTCAAATATTTGCACCCAGATGTATCTTAAAAACATGTTCGTCTTGATAATCAAGTCCTTATTCAACAACCTGGTGCTTAAGTGTTGTCTTCGAGTGGAGTTTATGTATGCACATACTAATTTTAATTGTGATTAAAATATTCCCAGTGTGTGCCTATGTACCAGCAGTAAGGGACAGTTCCTGGTAAGTGACTACATGTGCCTGATCCACCTGGCACTTTATCTGACTTGCATAATGAGGGAGTAAATAACTTTTGCCAGCTGCGTACCTGCAGTTTCTTTTTTGTCTCTGATGAAGTAATAGCAACATTGATAAAGTTACCATAATCATGATTAACCTTATGTGCAATGTAACTGAGGATTTTGGGGTTTTTTTTGGTTGTTCCTTTTTTAATATTCTGGGTCTGAGTGATTAGTAATTGCATCTTATAAGAAGCCAGAAATTTTTAGCCAAACATTGGATTTGAGAGACATATAGAACGGATTTATAGATGTTTGTGTCTTGTAAAAGTGTTATAAAGGTGAGTGTTAACCGCTTGATATACAGGGTGATCCAAAATTACATATGTAATATATATTATATGTATTATTTCTATGTACATTATATATACTATATAATATATATAGTATATATTACATATTAATTGACTGTAATTGCTTCAAAAAAATAAGCTCCAGTTGGAAAATTGTGTAGATATTCATGCTTTAGTGAGAACACTGTGTGCTGTTTAGTGTTACATGTTGTTTGGTTCTTTCTTTCTGTGTCGAAGAGTCGAATATTTAGTTATTGAGAAGGAGCTCTGCTCAGCACATGCTGCTTTCACACCACATGTGCCACAACAGGAAAATGCTGCAGCTGGCCTGCAGCTGGTCCCAGCAGCTTGGAAACCTGGGCCAGTAACTGCCAGGGCAGGCCTGGGGCAGAATTTCAGATGGGGTGTTAAGCCTTTTTAGCTCCCACCTGCAAGCATGTATATTTAGGACACTTAAAATAGCACTGCTCCTTTGTTGCTCCTTTGTGGCAGTGAATTTGGCCTTGCCTTCTCCTAGCACTGATCCCTAGTGACTTTGCCCATGGGGATGGAGGGGGAGCATCTTCACTGGGGATTCTCTTTCAGCCTCTGTATTGTAGTCTCTGTGTGCTGAGAGGTGTGGGTTGGGCGTGGAGCAAGGTCCCCCCTCTTGTACTTGTTGTGATGCCTTAGGTTTTAACTTTTATATTTTTCAAATCCTCTACTGCCTAGTGTGTAAGGCTGAAATTTCGTGTGGCCTTTCAGCTGCTGTTCTCATGCTGGTTAGACCTAACAAACCCCCTCTAGGTATGCACTTCAAGGACACTTTGTTGTCCTAGGCCCCAAAATGTGTAAACTAAAGCCTTTGGGAGGAGGGGCAAGCTTGGGATAATTGGAGCATTAACCCTGATTTGCAAATGGACTAAACTTATAAAAGTGTGAAGAACCCGTGACCCAGTGTCCATCTTGGGTGTAGCCTCTTGATTGCCCAAGGTGTACCTTTGAAGGCCCTTCAAAAAATACCTACTTTTATTCTCTAAATCTTGTCGAGCCTCTGTTTTCAGGTAGCCACTCCAAGGCATCAGTTGCTGAGCACATTTTCTGCACATATCAGTTGCAGGCAATGACCTGCTATCGAATCCTGGTGTTGCTTAGGCTTGGCAGACAAAAGGAGGAGCTGGGAATGCCATGCATGTCAGAGGTGTTGGGTTTTCTTTTAACTCTGGAGGGCTGAAATGCAAACCGTGGGCCAGAGACAGCTGTGCAGCAAGTGTTCTATATTTGGACAGAAAGCCTCCATGTTTTCCCCTGTCAGTCTTCCTGTATTTGTGACTATAGCTGCAGTATGGAAACCCAAGGTCAAGCACCATTTGCAGAGTTAGAGTCACACAGCTGTTCTGTGTACAATGGTCAAAAAAACTTGCCATGAATTTTATTCTGTGTGCACAGGGCCACTGTTGTGTGCTAGGGTGTCAGCCTGAAAGTTCTGTGGGGACCAGGACTTTTCCATTGGTATTTGGAAGGTAACTGGCATCTCATTTTCCTTCTGAAATACAAAGGCTAAACGTGTCAGAAAGCATTTGTGCTCATCCAGCGGTAGGACCAGGATCTGTCATCTTTGCACCCACTGCCAAAAGAAGCTGACTCAGTTTTTTTGTCATGAGTTACCAAATCCTGAGTTTAACAACTTTACTTTTGATAACTCTGACTAACCAGCTGATACAGGCACCACCATTACACTGATTCCTTTGCAATGCTGGGATTCAGGATGGCAAAAGGGCTGAAAGTAAAATCAGGCAGGATTATGGAAAGAAACCATTATTTTTCAGTGCCATAGTAGCTGATATTTTACTATTTTATCCCCTTGGTAAATATTTTTGTTTATTATTGATAGCTGATAAATGAAAATATCTAGGAATTATCTTCTCTAGAACAAGACAGTTCTTTGTGGGCCTAAAACTTGTTAGAGGAAAGAGTTCATACGAAATGTGGAACTTTAATTCTGGTCAAAACTAAGCCAAGGTGGGTGCAACAATAATCTTGTTTTTCTATCAATAATGATTACTAGTATTTCTCTACATGCACAATACTGAACTTCAGCAAAATGTTAGGGAATTATTTTAGTGTTCCAGAATATGTCAAGTTTATAAAAGACCTTGTAAGATTCATTTTTTTTTGCCTTCTCCCCCGTTTTTTTTTTAGCAGGTATCTAAAAGAGCTTATTTCTAAATAAATGTTCACTTTTAAAAGTAAGTCCAAAGAAGAAGCTTCAATATCCAGTGGAGTTTCCTTCACTGGGGAATTTGGTCTGTGCTTTAAGCACTACGGTTTCTCAGCATTACAGAATATTTACATGTTTGAATGCAGTTTAGGGAAAGGCTGGTTTATCTATGGAAACATATTTTCATTCTTTGACTTTTGTGTTTACTGTGAGCCCAATACCTTGGCTGGAACTTAGCTACATTTCTTTGTGGGGAGGTATTAGGAGAAATAAGGATTAAGAGTGAAAACCCAAGAAAACTTCGTTTGTGTGTTCAACCACAGCTCAACAACAGAAGCTTTTTTCCTGGAGGACCTTTAGGTTGTCTGGAATATTAGTGGGGTAGCTGCCCTGCAGTGAACGATGTCATGTTGCTAAAAAGAGAAGAGTGGAAGCAGATTCCTCAGTTGTTTCTCTGTCTGTAGGGAGCCATTCATAAAAGCTGAATGGTGGGCATGTGTGCTTGCAAGCCACTGAAACTCCCACCTGCCTTCCTGCTTCTAAAATTAACCTCAGGTTAGTTTAGGCTGGGGCTGGCTTTGCTGTTGGTAATCAGTGATACCGGTCACGCCTGCTACCTGGTATTTTAGAGCTGATCTCATCACCAAACTCCTTTGAAAGAAAGAAAAATATTGTGGATTTTTTACATTGAAATGATCTCTTTCACAAGATCTTTATTGGTGTGAAAAGAGTGGAATTTAAATTGTAATTTCACATTAAAATTCTGTCTGGAAAGACAGTCAAGCACTTTGTGCTGATAGAAATAGGCTTCTGTGCAATGGTAGGGCAAACAGAATTAAATGCCTGTCTTCTGTAGTGAAATCTCTTCTCTGACTGTAAGAATTGATGGATACGTTTTCTTTTAATCTGCTCTTCTCTTTATTCCCTCAGCAAATGTAATTCACTCTTTGACTAACAGAAATTGAATCGTCACAGGGGCTAATTCATTTGAGGATGGGAGGAGAGCATGGTTTAACCAAAAGCCATGCCCAGAAGAGAAGGCAAATCCGTTTGTGTGTGTTGGGGAGAAGGGGCAGAGGGAGGTGTCTGGCCAGCAGAAGGCCATGCTGAGGAACACCTTTGATCAGAGCAGCTTTGCACTGCAAGACAGATGAGCCATGCCTTCAAACACTTGGCTCCTTAACCTGGGGAGAAATTGAAATCACAGACTCCATGAATCTTCAATGTGGCTGCTGCTAATTACCTGTCTCCTATCAACACAAATTTGTTCATTCATCCATCTGAGAGCAGAACACTGGTAATTACTGATGAGTGAATCACAAGTGTGGCTGGGATAGGTGTTAAAAATCCTTTTGCCACATGGGGATCTGGCTCAGATGCTTGTCTGGTGGCAGCTCCTAGGCCTCCTTCTGACCCAGATCTCTTTATTTGGGGGATAAAACCTGGGTTTTCTCCTTCATAATTGCCTGTCTGTCTCCACAACCAACAGCCTCTTTCTCAAAGGGAGCATTTTGTCTGAAACCAGGGGCAGCAGTGTCTTGTGTGATGAATTACTTTGTACCTGAGTCTATGAGATCTTTTCCCATGTGGAGCACAGAAGCACAAAGTCATTAACTTAAGTGATTCTAAAAAGGAGAAGAACTTAGGAACTTAATGCTCAAAAATAACTTTATTAAAGCTGAGTTGTCTGTCAGTTCTAGAATCATGGTAGACTGATTTAATTGGTTGAGTTTTGATGTCAGCATTTGTGCAATATGTACCCACCGTTTAAATAATCAAGAGGAGCCCATATATGCTAGATACACTGATCTAAGTTAGTTTATAGAAGTGCAATTTGGCTTAGATTTTATGTTTTGGAAACTAGATAATTTTGATTCTAGAAATGTTTTCTAGAAAGCTAATGCTGCTTAGGAACTCAGTGAGTGCAGGAATTTACCATTCGCCCAGGCACCCTGCTGGCACTTTGGCTTGTAGGATAGAGTATTGCTTAGCATCTCTGAGGTTTATTTTCTGTCTCTCTGACATATCTTCTCTTTTTTTAGTCTGTATTTTTATTTTCCCGGGGTGGAGAAGCAAGACACTTACATCTGCTTTCTTCTGACAGAGAGCAACAAGGCCACTGCAGAACGTCAGGAGACATTTTTCCTTCAGTTAGGAAAGAGGTCATGGACTTCTGCTGTTGCCTTAAATACCTGTCTGTGTCTCTGTGTGTGTGGTGTTTAAATGTTATGTGTGAAGAATATCTGGCTCGCTCAAATCTACTGCATCCTAAGAAAAGGACATTTGATCATGGATTACTGCATTGCATTAGACCATTTAGCTCAGAAAGAGCTGTGGTCACTGGGATTTTAGGGGTGCAGTCAGGTTTATTTATCCAAGGCAAGATGCTTGCCTGCATGAGCAGCCTTTCAAACAGGAATTGTCACTGGCTGATGGTATTTGTAGGTTTACAATGCAATCTCCCTTCATTAAGCAAAGCCTCCCACGGTGTGAGTGTATTATGTATCTGTTGATCTGTGTTTTGTCAATTGAGGAGATCAATCTTAAACATTCTCATTATTTTCCTCTTGTCCTTCCCCCCTTAGGAAGGAATGTAACCAATACCTATCCACAGTGGCTGTGGTGTCATTGCTTCAGGAATATTTTCCCTGGGGGTGGGCAGGGTAGGGGTGGGGCACACAGGGTCAGGTCTGTGATTCTGCTCATGCACTGCTTGCAGTGCAGTTATTGTGCAGAAAAAAGAAAACAAGAAACATTTTCAGATTACCATTACACTTGAGTGTTTCTGTCTTTAATTATTCTAATTCTAATTGACATTTTTAATTAGATTGGAAGCAAAACTCCATTGGATATAGTGAGTAAATGAAAAGTCATTGCATGTTGTGTATTTTTATTTAAACTTCTTAGTATTTTGCAAATCCTTGTATTCACTCTGGTAAAGCCCAAGGAAGAAGAATCACAATTCTTAACCAGCATGCTGTGCACTTGAAGCAATTGCATGTGTGCTGCTTCTGCTTCCATTGGATCTCCTTCTTCCTGCTGCTTGCAGGCTCCAGCTTTGCTCAAGGCTGTTGCTTCTCCTCAGTCAGTCTTAGGAGCTGTGAGTCCAGTGCACGTACCTGGCTGGCATGACACTTCCCTGGATGTTAAAGTAACTTGGCACTTGGTAATGTGAGATGGAACCAACACTTGTCTGTTTTCTGGAAGTTTGTGGCCAATTTTAAAGTGTTTCAGGGAAGAAATGTAAATTATGTGGCTTCAAGTGAGCTTCAATTTAAAAAGTGCTTGTGTGTTTCAGAGTAGAGGCTCAAATGAGAAGAGAGCAGCAAAAATAATACTGAAATGCACATATTAAAATTGACTGTCACTGTATTCCACCAGTCCTCAAGTTTTCTACCTAAAGAGGAAATTTTTAAGGATAATAATTTCTCTAAATAAAAGTTTTCCTATATCTTTTGCACATCTGTATGACATTTGCAAAAGTTTCACTGGCTAAGAGGGTCCTTAAAGCAGAGTGTGAGGTTTTACAGAACCTCTGAGGTAGAATTTCTGGCCAGAAAGAAACATGATATGTGTGATTTGAGTGTGAAAGTCCCAGGTTCAAATATCTGCTCTGACAGACAAAGGAACTGGACTTCTACATCCCAAGGAGTAACCAGCATACTATGCTGCCTGGTACTGGGGGTGATCTCTCACTCTCATTTGGAGCTGTTCTGCATTGTATAAATACTCACTGGGTGACAATCACCTGTCTCTATGACCCATTGAGTATGGCACTCCTATGGCTTAACATGAAATGGTTTTGTATGGAGTGGAAGAGCTCCAACAGAAGATCAGTGCCCCAGCTGAGAACAGCTGTGGCCTGGAGGCGTGCTCGAGTTTTCAGATTTAGGTATGTTTAAAGACCTGAACATTGTTCTCTTACATGCCAGGTAAGTGTCCTGTTTGCATGGTGGTGACTGTTCTGGTGGGTATTGGATACATGAACTTTGTACTGGAGGAGTTGCATGGAACTACTAACACATCTCTTCAGGCTCAGTCAGCCTAAGCTCTTGTACTTCCTGCTTATGTTAATTTAACTTCACCCATATCTGTGCCTGCGAGTGAAATTGGTGTCAATACTGATGAATCTGATGGTTAAAGCCTGATCTTAGGAAAGCATCAGCACTGGGTTAAGAGGTGTATTGGTTTTAACCTGATCAAATTAAAATTATTTGATCATGTGTATTTGTGAATATGGAGAGAGCTTACAGGATTGCTTGTTCCCCTGAGGACAGGTTTGTACCACGTCACCTTTGAATTTTTCGGTCAGGAATAATTCCGATATTTTAAAATGTGCTTCCCTGATATAAAATAGTACAGGGGTTATTTTTATTGTTCTTTTCTATATTATCAGAAACAACTGATGAGGGTTTTCAATCTTGTGCTGGCTACTTGCTGGAAAAGCTTTTACTTAAAAGAAGCTGCTAGTGGCATGTTATCCCGGAGCAGAGGCAATTATCTGTTGCAATTTATGAGGAAATACGAGATGCAAAGTGACACCTAGCTGATATATTTGTATTCAGTTCTGAAAGTGACATTAAAAATCATGACTAATTGCCGCTTCTGAATGACCTTGTAAGCAATCAGCTGCATCGCTGCATAATTATTGCAGAAGAGCAGTGTCCAACTATTTCTTTTGTCTTAATTGCCTTTTGATCAGCTCTTCACATGTGTGGACATTTCTGAACACTGTCAGATTAATAACCTTCCAGAGTAAAGGCCGTTTTTAGAATATACACATCCAATCTAATGCTTTGCCATTTTACAATTAGCATTGGTAGCACCAAACTGCAGGGGTTCACCAGCAGTACTGGCAGTGTGTGTTGGAATGTCAAAGCTGCCTTACTAAAACAGTAAAACTCTCAGAGAAAAGTCCCTTTAACTTCAGTGCCAGTTAGCACAAACCTGGGACATAACTATTGGGAGTGCACTTAAATGGCTGTGCCTGGAGGTGCCTGTGCATGATGGCTTGGACAGGATCACACGTTCTGTTCTCCTTTAGGGTTTGAGATAGTGCCCATCATTTCACTGTCTATGGTGTGAAGTTTCTTTTGACTCTTGCTTTGAGAAGTGTAGCTTAAACCTTTTATGCATGATGAAAGTATTATCTCTTTTCTGCTTAATGGTAATTTTAAATTACTGACATGCTTCATGAAGCTGCCTTTCTTTTTTTCCTTCTTTTTCCTTCTTTTTTTTTTTAACCAGAGCTGAAATTTAGGATATATTATAGTCTATGAGGACAATCACAGAAAGTATCCTGACTCATTACCTGGCATATCTGAACTCCCAAAAACTGAAGGGGGGAACCCCCACCATATTCTGCTATATAGTCATTTATTATAACCACAGAATAAAACCAAGCAATAAATCCTCTTATGCCTGTAAATACCCTTACTGCACAAATGAAATGGTGACAACTATAAAAGTTATTCATCTTCATGGTGAACTGGGGAAGAGAAGAGAGGTTTTTAATAGCAACCTTGTAGTGCTGTTACTTTGTAAGAATAGGACTGAATAATTGAGGTTTTATCTTACTTAGTCTGCATCTCCCTTCCAAAGCATTCACGTTCCTGTTTCCGAGTCTGAAGAAGACTCCACAAAATAATTATTTACAGCAGTAAATGGTGCTGTCCTGAGAAGTGAAGGGGTCGTGCTGGGAATTCCCAAGAGACAGAAAGAGAAGAAAGCCTTTAGAAAGGTTCTGACCTGACCAAAAGGAAGAGTGCCCCTCAATTTCACATGCAGGGTCTTTGCACAATTCTGACATCCACCTAAAATGGATACAGAGAAATGCAATCTGCTACAGGGCATACTTTCAAAGTCTCAAAAAATAAGAAATGCAATATGCTAGGGCATTCTCCAGTCAGTCACCAGTAACCATAAACTCTTGATAATTCATGCTAATTTGTCTGTCTTTGGTGAAATGCAGCTTCACAGGCAGGTATGGATTGCAGCACAGCAGACATGCTGGGATTGCTCTGTGAGCTCTGTGGGATTTAAGCTTCCATGGCTGCCAAGGCAAATGATTATGAATGATACATTTTCCTTTTTATAAACAGATGCAACTATGGATAGCTTCTTCCAAGTATAAGGGAACTAAAGTCCCCCAAGGACACACTGTTCTATGTGTTCTTATAGCAAGTATATGTAATTTACTATAAATGCATCCATAGAGCCATAGAAACACTGGTAAAACTGGAGAATTTCTTGGTAACTTGGACCTGGTACTTTTTATCTCTTTGTACATGATGTTTATCATTCAAGTGACTTAATGTTAATTGTCAGAAAACGATGCTTGACAAGGAATGCCAAAAAAATTATCAGTGCTGTGTCTTTAATCTTCCTCTTCTTGTTCTTCTTTTTGATTTCTCCTCTTGCACTGTATGGCTCTGTTTCTGAGAGCTACCAGGTTTGCCATCGAATTCGTGTTTACACTTGACTTTATGATGGATACGTTCAGCTTTATGACTAATAAGCTCATTAAGCCTAGGCTGCACCACCCTAAGCTGCTTTGACTCTAAGCTATGGAGATGCTTTTTGTGAGGGGCTCTCCAATCCCACAGTTTGTGCCTTTAGAGCCTTAATTTTGTCAATTTTCTGTGTGGTTTTTTTCATCTATTCGAAAGGCAATTATCTGCCTTGTTCCAGGAGACTTTTGGAGCCTTCTGACAGGTGAAGGGAAGTACTTTGTTGTTATGATTTTGATCCTGGAATTTCAACATGTGATGATAAATGTAATTAAAAATGATTAAATTAGTCTCCTGTGCTGGCCTCATGGACACAGAGCAAAGGCCAGTGTCAGGATGGCAGGGGAACAAGCTTAGTGTCTGGGTTTGTTTGGTGGGGTTTTTTACCTTGTTTACTCACTAGAGACTATTTGTGTATTCAGAGCTGGCTACTGCTTCATCCTGTTCACAGCTCTCTTATGTAAGGGAAGAACAGTATTTTAACTGGAGGTGGTTCCACATGGCAACACCAAATGCGTTTCTTAACTCTGCCCCAAACCTACCAAGAAACTGGTGGGAGGCTTGATTTTTTTTTCTTCTTCCTCTTAGCTGTAGGGAAGTGTTAAAATTTGCATTACCTGTTAATACACACACCTACTTGCTTATGACTGGTATTTTTACCAACACATAGTCTTGACAATCGCTAAGCACAAAATAGACAAGTAAATGAAATTACTGCTTGACTGTCTAGCTTTTCCATAGGATTCAGATTACTGTCCTTGTTTAAGAAGAGATTTTTAACACCTTATGCATTATTAAGGCTAAGTTGTATTCCAGTTTGATTTTTGGATAAATTGATCATTGATACAAGTCTATTGCAGACTATGTTGTTACACCAAAAGTTCAGGCCTACATCAGTGTTTAGGAATATGCCATCATCTTGCAGCATAGGCAAGCCCCCCATAGCCTTTCGTGGTCTCTTTGGAGAATTTTCCATGTTGTCATAGCCTAGAATTGTCCAGATTGTCACAAAAATTTTCTTCTTTTTCAGTCTTTTAATTAATTCTTTACTCTGTCTTAAAAAAACCCCAAACCAGCCAGCCAACCAACAAAAACCTTAAAAAAGACTGAAAATTTTACTTGTAGCCTTAGAAACATTACAAGTCCGTTTTAGTTGACTGTGCTGCTCTTCTTTCTTTTATACAGTCTCTCATTGCTGATTTTCTGAAAAATGCTAATTTCCAGTCCCAAAGGCTTTTGGAGACTGACTCTGAGTAATTATTAAGCAAAAGGCCGTGCACATGAGCAGTGCTACTCAACAAATGTTGAATCATCAATAGTGTTGTCAACACTGTGCATGATGTTCTTTGCAGCCTCAGCTGGATAAGTTGTCAGGGTTCATGTCCTGTTGTGGAGTGCTGCTTTTCCGTAGTTCCTCCTTCTAGATGGGTGGAAATTCCCTTGGTTTTAAGTCTTAAAATGCTTTAGGATCCCTTGAAATGAAGAGGATCATACAGAATTGTTAGTAGGTTTTACTGGATGCTTGTAAGAGTTAGGGGATGTGTTGCATTTTGGAAGATCGTCATTGTAGGAGCACACTGTTCTTTCAGTCAATTTTATAATTTGTCAATGATTCACAGCTCAGTTATAATTATTCCCAGTGCTAATTATGTGTCAGAATTACCCAAAACACTGTATCAGACATGGCTTGCACATGCTGTATAATCATGAAACTGAGCTTCCTCCAACATAAATTTACTGAGGGCTCTATTCCACAAATCCATTGTTTTGAGGACTCCTTTCTCACCCAAGTAGGCCCCAGGATTTCATGGAGACTAATTAAATCAGGGTAAGGATGTTCATGACAAGCTTTTAAACTGGTTTTATAGCTTTACCCTGTGCAGAAAAGCTTGAAAATACTTTACAGTCCTTCAATAATTACTGTGGCCAAAATGTATCTTTGCTGATTTATAGATTTATAGTCCATGAAAATTTACCCTGTCTCATGTAAAAATGTTTTAAGGCTTTATTTTTTTTCTTCCCAGCTTCTGGAAAAAACAAACAATGTGTTTGAGGAATCTGATTGTGCAGCTACAAAGAGTCCTTTGCATTTAGCTGTAAGTATGAGATGTGTAAAGTGTTTGATCAGTATCTCCTAGTATAATTCTTTAATCTCTGTCTTTGAAGCAAGTTTAACTGTAGGCTTGTTTTGAAAAAGGTGGGAAGGGATGTAGGCCTAGATATAACAAAGCCAGGTTCTGGGCTGGAATCATTAATTAAGTTTTTGGCAGTTGAAGCTCTTGGTACTTACTGACTCTAACACTTGGGTAAGAAGATGACAGACACTGAAGTGAAATTAAATGGAAATTCACACTTGTATTTAGAACTAGTTTATAAATATGGGGCCAGAGCTTGAGCCTATGGCTTTGATCATGGAATGAGATTCTCTGATGTTCTGGTGGAGAAGTGAAGTGCAAAAAAACTGTTTGGTACACAGCAAGGTGTGGGAAGGTGTGCTTTTAAACACCAGCAGTGCTCTGTGAGAATGCTACGGAGACTGGCATATCACAACAGGATCCAGCACATGTGGTCTCAGAGATAACAATAGCTCCCCTGTCCCAAGAAATCAAGATTCATTATTCCCCTTCTCAGATTTTTTGTGCAGAATCACAGAATAGGTGAGGCTGACATGGACTTCTGGAGGTCAAGTCCCACCTCTGTGGTAAAAACAGAATCAGCTAGAGCAGATTTTTTCAGGGCTCTGCCCCATCACATTTTGAACATCTGCAGGCATGGAGAGTTCACAGCTTCAACTCTGATAATACTAATTATACATTTGTGTGTAAATAAAAAGGATGCTTTCTGTGAGTCTGACAGTGAGGAGAGGAGGACAGGCCCTACAAAGCTGAACAAAACATTTCCAATTTCTGGCACAGTCCACTGGGTTTTTGCAATGCCACCTGTGTTTGTGCTGTTGGCCCCAGTGTGGCTGTAGGTCTGGAAGTGCATCTACTTGTCCACTGTAGTTGTTCTACCAAATGGCAGGAATTCTCCATGAAACATTAGCTATAAACAGCAGGTCAAGTTTGTGTTTATATTTGCACAGAAATCTGGTTTGAGAATCGCTTGAGTTGGAGACCGGCACATTCAGCACCAGTTTGGTGATAAACCATGGATCTCTCAAGTGAATCTAGTTTTTGAAGCAAAAAAGTTTCCCTGTCAGATACTGTAGCATGTGAAAAATGAATTGATGATTGACCTGTGCTGGATTGGCAAATTATTGCCTGGAGTTTCCTAACTTTGGGTTGTACTAGAATGTTAGAGCAAATCAAGAATCGTAATTTCTTTCCCCAAACACTAGGAATTTTTAAATTTCTTGGGTACAGCATAATTTGGAAAAATCCCGTCAGGTTGAAGAGAGAGTCATAAGGAATCAGGAAAACTGTAATTTCTGCTGTGTTTAGGAGACACTGAAAGGGCTGCATTTTATTCGCAACTTAAGTGAAATGTCTTTGAAAGACAGGAGTTATGTTCTTTACATGCCACATTTCATACTTCTAGGCCTATAATGGTCATCATCAAGCTCTGGAGGTACTTCTCCAATCTCTGGTAGATCTGGATATTAAGGATGAGAAGGGACGCACTGCTCTGGACTTGGCTGCCTTTAAAGGACATGCGGAGTGTGTGGAAGCTCTCATCAGCCAGGGTGCTTCTGTCACCGTAAAGGACAATGTCACCAAAAGGACCCCCCTCCATGCCTCAGGTGAGTCTGATCTTATGCTACCCTTGTGGTATAAACCCTACACTGAGGCAGGCACCTGTACTTACCTACTGCTGCTATGCACGTTTCTTCTGAAGGGAAGAACATTCTCTCATGTGCTGAGGAGTGGCACTTGTTTGCTGATGTCGTACATTTAAACCCTTTTTCTTCCGTTTCATTCATCTTTTTTCCTCTGTCCCTGTGGTTCAGTCCTCCCTCACACAGCATCCAATATTTTTCCACACCACTACTGCTCTGCCCTTACCTGCTTTCCCCTACCTTACCCTCTCTGTTACCACCTACTCTTCAGGAGGTGTGATGTTTCCCTCATGACACTTTCTCTTGATGGTTCTTCAGCCAAATAATCAAGGGAGGAGAGAATACTTGCCTCACTGCTTCTCCTTTGGAAGAAAGGTTGAAAAACAGATGTGGGCTCTGTTTGGCAATGAAATTATTCTGGCGTTCAAAACTTGAAACCATTTGCAGTGGCAACACCACAGAAATTCACCCCCCTCTTTCAGGCCTCATCCTCCTCCTCCTTTGCCAGCCTGCGAACTTGCACTTGCTGGCAGCCTGCTCCATTCGTCATGTGTGGGATGTTAATTATGTAACATGCAAAATTAGCTGGGAAATGTAGACTTTGTCATTTATTTGAAGGTTATTATTTGACATGTACCTGTCAGGTAAATATGCAGAGGTACCAGAGGGAACGTGTCTGCTCTTCTGTTCCAAGAGGGGCTCCATACAGGGTAGCAGTGGCCTCTAGTGGGAAACAAAATTAATACCACGTGGATAATTAATTCAGGACCAGACTGAATTGTCTTTCTGCTTATCTTTTAATCTTGCTTAGATTGACATGCATTTATATTCTGTAGTATCAGTTTATTCTCTGTGTGTGATCATGTAAGTGCAGCCTAGAAACATGAGGTCAAATAGACTTATCAATTTTGTCTGCAGGACTGAAGGAAATGCTCATAATAGATCCACACTGCATACTAAAAATGCCTTGTCTTCTTGAATTTTGCATCAGAACTGAGCACATTTCTCCCCACGATAAATACTGATGGTTTAATTAACTGAAATCAATATTAGTGCTGCCACAAAACTGAGCTGTGTTGGTCAAGAGCTTTCTCTCTAGTTACTTCAAATATATCTGGGGATCTGATGTGAACAAGGTGTGACTTTGTCTGGTACGTCATCACTACAGCAAAGATCTGCATTTATTCAAAAATGTGGTTATAGTGAAATAAGTTTCTACTTATCAAAAATCAGTTTGTCACAACTGAACTGTAAAGGTTCTTCACTACTGAGAAAAATGAATGGTAACAAAGTCATATTTTTGTTAGCACATTTTTGTTAACTCTGACTTAAAATATGAATCTTTTGAATAAATATGTTGAGTAAACTGAGTAAATTTTTTGAATAGAAGATGTTATTTTAATACACACCTTTTTTACCTTCATATAAATTCAGATTGTGTGTCCCCCCCTTTTAATTTGTAGTATTGTAGTGCCTGTAGTATTGAGTGCCTTCCATGTGAAACCAGTAGGAAGATTCATGGCAGACTTTTCTGGTCTATGATGCTTTTTGCTTCTCAGATTAAAAAATATTCCCAGGCATACAAATAAACTGTTCTTTAAATCTGCAGTGAAGCAAAATAAGTCAGATATGTATTAAAAACAAACAAACAAACAAAAAACCACATGTACAAAAAGCCCAACCAAGAAAAAAGGCAAAAAAATCCTACACCCAGGAATGAGAACACAAAAGGGAACATGTACCCTGAGCAGAAGGGAAAGTAATGCACAGATGGGTTGAGTATTTGAATTCCTTAGTAAAGGAAATTCACAACTGTCACAAATTGGAAAGCTTTCAAATGTGAGTTCAGAGCGCTTTGGGTAAGTATCCGTTGAGACAACGTTTAGAACCTTCCACTCAAGAGCTCAGGAGTTCTGTGGAAATTCTCTCTGGAGCAAAGCTTCTACCACCACCTACTCTAGAAAGGCCCTTGCGACAGTAGGGATTTCCATGATGCCGCTCCAAAAGGGAGCGCTTTGGTGAGCAGTGTTTCAGCAAGGCCTGGTGCCACCTGCTGGGAACTCGGCCTGTGCTGCTGCACATTCAGTGTCTTTGTGCTGCAAGTGTGGGAGGTCAGGCGGGGTATTTTGTGAAATCAAACAGAATTCTTGCTGAATGAATCCCTCGAGTGCCAGTGTGCATTTGCACACACAAAAGTGAGCACTTGCACATGCAGCACTGTGCACTGGGAAGAAACAAGAAGGCATGTGTGCCTATCCCCTTAAACTTGTTTGCCCTCATTCCTTCTAATTACACTGGCACAATTGCTGAACACGTTGCTCAGGAGGCCTCAGGTGGTGGATTGGATACAGGATTCTGCAGATTTGTGTCAGTAAAGGGATTTGTGACTTGAGTTTAGAACTCACCTAATGAAGTGTTTCTTTTTTGTCTGTCCTCATGAGGGAATAGACTTCCTTTGACCTCATAACATGGAGAATTTCCTTCACCTGAATTATATGTTCCATGTCTAATTTTATTACCACCAGCCTCTCCTCTGGCTAGCATGGGGAATCCATTGCAAATGTTCCCTTAGTGTTTGTGTTGTAAGTCTGTTGGCAAAACTAACATTCCCTGCAGGGTCTGTAATGCTTAGCAATCACTGGGTCAGCTCCTAGGAGTTTCTGGGAGTATCTGTTCTAAAACTTGTTTACCAAAATCATTTTCATACATCTTTGTGAACAAGTTATGATTTCTCTTCCTCCTGCTGGGAGAAAGAACAGACCTTTCCCCCCACCCCTCACAAGCCAGTGAATCATCAGCCCTGCAGAGCTGTTTACATGTTATGTATATGTCATTACTAATTTAAAAATGCCTTTTATTTTTTTGAGTAAAGCAACTAAGATTATTTTTGGCTGAGTAATTTAAATGTGATGATGTGCACCGGCTTCTCTGCCAGCATGATGTGACATAGGTGGCGTCCAAGGGTTTTGCCTCAGCCCACAGGGTGTAGGCAGTGTGAACGCATGATTTGCTGTAATAAGAACACAACCTATATCTACTGAGCACAGGAATTGTTTTTCAAAGAAGAAAATATTTGTCTCTTCACCCCATGAAAGTCTGAAGCCTTAAAACCAGCTGACGCACAGATGGAGTTCAGTGTCAGGCCCTACAGAATGTAGTAACTCAGAGCTGTTTCCTAGCAGCAACGGGTTACATAAAAAAACCCCAACAAAACCCAAAAATACACACCCCACACCCCCCAGCAAAAACCAAACCAAAACCCCAAACACCACCAAACCAAATAGTTTTGATAAGTATTATTTTTTATAAAATGGATAAACTCAAAGGGAATTTTAGGCTCTGGTGTTAACATGCTTTTATGAATATGACATTTGTATCACTGGTTATTCTTTGCAGATTTTTTTTTTCATGGCAGCACTGAAGTATTTACTTGTATAGTGCACACAGAATTAAGGAGCCTTGACAATGTACTACCTACTGTGTTCCAAGAAAGCCTTGTCTGCCTGCTCAGTCTGGGGGATTTTGAAATGCTGTCTGCTTTAGTAGAAATCTTCTCAGTAGTGAAAATCACAGTTTCTGTTTTACTCATTTAGGATTTTTGTATTTAAGAGAACTAACCCTCATCTTACTGAGGTCAAGGAAAAAACAGCTCACCATTTCACTGGCACAAGTTAAATGAAAATTGGGGGAATATTGAGCTCTTATATGGTGGAGTATTTTCCTTATTTATAAGGACATTTCTTATCCATAAGCATTCCAGTGGAAAAGTATCTGAAATTAAACACAGTTTTTTTCCTTTACAGTCATTAATGGCCATACACCTTGTTTACGGTTGTTGCTGGAAGTTGCAGACAACCCTGATGTGACAGACGCCAAAGGACAGTAAGTTTTCTTTGTGAGGGTTTTTTTTCAGCTCTGTAATTTAAATAGCATCTCATATTTCTCACAAAAGTACTTATTTGAAATACTGTATTTCCTGCACTTCTCCTCATAGAATTTGGCAGAGATTACAAAGTACACATTCAGTTGATGTAAGCCATGTGGAAAGGACTAATCATTAATCATAGCCTCTGCTTCATACTTTAAACAATCTTTTATAGATGTTGAGGGCCAGAGTCAATAAAAAATGAAAAAGCTCCTGAGATGTTTCTATAGAGTCTTTTTCTTACTAAAACATTGCTGTTCCAAGGTTTATTTGGTCCATTAGACTGGTGCAGTAGGACACAGTGTTTATTTGAGGTGACACATCTGAGATGTTCCTACAAAAACTTTACTGCTTGTTAAATAGCAGTTATAGAGGGAGGATAAGATATATTTTTAAAGTGAAAATGTGAATGGTTTAAGGAACTCATCTGGGGAGTCTGGAACATATAATGTACATGTAACGTCTGCACATATAATTTTAAATGGTATTAGTCTTGCCTAAAAATAGACGGAGAATAGATCTCTTTCAGAAAAAAATGAAAGATATGTTAGTCCAAATGTTAGCTTGAATATTTTCCTCATGTTCCTTCATCCCCTTTAAGCAACTGTGCAGCATTTGCAAAAGAAATGCTTTAGGTCATTCTCATCCTGGTAACTAGCAGGGACATGCATTCACAAGACTTGGTATTGTAAAACTCGTGTGTCACTGGAGGTGACAGTAATTGCAGGTTATTAAGAGAACAGATTGTCTTGAATGGTGTTGCTCTGTAAACTGCTTACAAGTGGGTTTGTTACTATTTCAGTCATGGCAGTTGGTTGTTAAACATCTTAATAATTTCATACAAAAGGTCTTCACTCGGGTGTCATACATGATGAAAAAAAACCAGGTTCATGTGTAGGAGTGGCAAGAGATGCAGGGCTTCCTGGTTTCTCTCTGTGTAAGCTAGGGACAAGCAGTATGTCATTTGATAGCTATGACTGCTCTGGTTTTCTTTTTTTTTCCTAGAACTCCACTAATGCTTGCAGTGGCATATGGGCACGTTGATGCTGTTTCTTTATTACTTGAAAAAGAAGCATCTGTAGATGCAGCTGATCTCCTGGGATGCACAGCTTTACATCGAGGGGTGACTTAATTTTTATAATCCTTTATTATTTGTTTTACTGTGACTACAACTCACTTTAAAGTACAGGGAAATTTAAAATCTACAGAACACTGTAAATGATTGGAAACATGACCAAGCATAATCAATGAGATACGAGGCAAGACAGATCTGCTCTCAGTAACGCTTTGCTTTTATTTCACATTTGTGTTAAATAATTAGCCAAAATAATGATTAGACCACTTTTTTTTTTTTTCTCTAGACACTTTATAATAGCAATCATTATTCTTGTAACTCAGCACCTTAAGAATTCCAAAAATAATTTCTTTAAAAGAACTGGCTAGTAGTTACTTTCATTTTTCTTGGAATGGTGCAAGTAAGTCCTGTAAGTTTTTTCTAGAGGCAGTGAAACTTGAGGCAGACCTAATCTTTTCTAGTCCAGCTTGACTAAGCTAGACTTTCCTAGCTAAGTTGAGCTTCTTACCCAATGTGGAGCTGATGCAAGGGATGATATTTATACAGAACTTTATGATAACTGCAGTGAGCAGTTCAGCAAGTGAGCAAAGGGACTTTCATCTCTGCCTGCTGAATCCCATCCCAGACCATTTCATGTTCACAGGCATCAAACACATTCCATATTTCCTGGGGAAGAATCTGTGTTATGTCAACTTCTTTACTCATTTCTTTGTTGTTAGATCATGACTGGGCATGAAGAATGTGTTCAGATGCTGTTAGAGAAAGAAGTCTCCATTTTGTGTAAAGATGCCAGAGGCAGGACACCTCTGCACTTTGCAGCAGCTCGGGGTCACGCCACGTGGCTGAGCGAGTTACTGCAGGTGGCACTTTCCAAGGAGGACTGCAGCCTGAAGGACAATCAGGGCTACACGCCCCTGCACTGGGCTTCTTACAATGGTAAGGCTCTCCCGGGACTCCTGCCCCCATCAAGGGTGGCCTCAGCTATAGGCAAATGTGGTAACAAAGCAGCAAAATGCTTGGAGGAGCTTGAAATGAAGAGACAAATTAGCTCTGCTGTCTGTAGTTAGCATTTGCTATGTGCACCCTTCAGTTCAGAGGCCAGGCAAACTCCGGTGATACCTCCCAGGGACTTGGCAGCTGGTCTGCCCCAGGTCACAAGAAGCCAGGATGAAATTCTGGTTTTATTCATGTCCACGATGAAGTTGATATCTGTGCAACCAGGAATGCTTCTTTGAGTGACACCTTATTGGTGCAAGAGACCATGTGAATAGATGGATATTCTGAACTGAACTGATTATCCTAAACTGGATAATCTGAACTTGTTACTTAATATAAGGATAAAGCTTCTCAGTAGTGACATTAAAGCTTTGGATGTAATGCAACATACATGACATCACACTTAAAAAGAGCCTTTTTTCTTTCATTTTTTTTCAGTAAATGCTAATATTAGCCCAGCTCTATCTTGCTGCTGCTGTAAAATAAAAAAAATCCACTGGTTTATCACATAAGAGCTTATATACACATTATATTCAACTTTGAACTTAAAAATGTTAAATTCCAACCCGTGTAAGCCTAATATGAATTAAGTGAACTACCTGCTTTGTGCAACACTGTGAAATATCTGCTCTCTCACAGGTCATGAAAACTGCATAGAGGTACTATTGGAACAAAAACTTTTCCACAAGTTCTATGGTAATAGCTTCTCTCCATTGCACTGTGCTGTGTAAGTAGAAATCACCAGTAACAAATGCATGTTCCTTTAGGATATGTCTGCAACAAGTAGCAGTATAAGAATAAAGTGAGCTTTTTTGTAAATTATTTACATGAGCAAATGATTTTAAAGCTGATCACTTGAAATAAAATTCTTTGTGGCTGAAACATTATTTTAAATCAGAATTTCTAGAGATGGCTTTGAAAAAAAAGTCAATGTTTATATTATCTTAAACAAGTATGCAATTCTCAAGCCTATTAAAACATGTGCAAATTTAAAATGAAAATAACTTGTAATCCAGTGTGGAAGTTGTTAGCTATACTGTGTATCTGGTACTGCTAATAAATACTGTTCATTTTCATAAAGAAGTGAGACAAATTATCAAAACCCAGGAAAAGTATTAACTGAACACATCCACCAAATCAAAGTGCTAAAAGTGTGAGTTGGAAGAGATAGGGGTTTCAGTTCCTTAAATGTTAGAAGAAATCTCTTTGCACGTGTCAATGACTGAGTGCTTTCCAGGCCCAAGCATGTTTGACATACAGACTAAGGATTTTAAGATATCAAGGTTTTAATCTTAGCTTTGTTCTGGACTTTGAAATTACCTTTATGCATAGTGAATTAAGGATCAGCTTTGCTTTAGAGGTGAAATCCATTGCAGCAGATGCAGTTTGGTTAAACGGAGAGATGATGAATATGTAGAAGTGTGACTGAAAACATTAAGACAAAGGCACGTAACTTAGAAATAACCACTAAGAAATATTAATGGGAAGTCAAGTAAACTAATATTGGAAAGTGGAAAAATATGTAGACGTGACCTTTTCAAAAATGTGTTTTCTTTGGCAGAATCAACGATCATGAAAACTGTGCATCACTACTCATTGGAGCCATTGACGCCAGCATTGTCAATTGTGAAGATGACAAAGGAAGGTAATAGTTCCTTGGACAAATTGCATTTCATTACTCCATTTAGTATTTTTCATAGTTCTTTCTGAACCTCTGGCACTAATCCGTATCTGTTACAGCTGAGCTAAGACTTGTCATGCTGACTGTTTCACACAGCACTTTACACTGCAGCACAGTTAAATGGCGGCTCACTCGAAGCAAGAATATGATGAAGTGTTCAGTATCAGAGTACATATGAAAAAAATATAAAAGAAACAGTGTTTTGTTTGTTTAGAACAGCTATGGCTATAGGCTGTTTCCCTGCACCTGTTTTCTTCATTAAATGTTTAAACACATTTATCTTTCCTAAATGGAGTGATACTGTGTACATACAGAAAAGTATTTTATTAATAGTTTTCATGTTATGTTGGCGTTCTCAGGGCACACAACTGAAAATATCTATGCAGCAAAATAATACTGTTACAGCAAGAGATGGGCATTCAGCCAAATCCTTCGTCACACCCAGAATCTCCTCACCATATATACATATATATAATTAAAATTGCTGAAATTGTAAAAAGTGAATACTCATTGTTTCTGTTGATTAAAACAAATTTAATACCCTCAGTAACAGTGATTACTTAATCCTGTGAGGGTAAGAGCACCTCACCTTTGCTGATAAGCAAACCTGAAGCAGCACTGAGCTGGGCTGTGTACCAATTATCTTTCATTTCTAGAAGTCACCCTTCAGACTCAAAATGCCAAAGAGCCACAGAGAATGAATTTCAGTGTCTATGCCTTGTAGAAACTGATAACCTTCAAAGTGGATTGAATTCCTTCTGCCTTTTATAATACTGCTGATACTGTGGCTTGTTGCTGCAGTATCTTTGACTACAACTCAAAATATTTTAGTTTTTTAAAATAATGGATCTGTTCTTTTCTGATAGTTCTTCCCAGCTGAGGCTTGCTAAAAAAAAAAAATTAAAAATCAGATTAATAAGAACAGGGGACTGTACTGCTTTTCATGTTACGCAGTATGCTCTGTTAAAATAAACAGGCTGCTAATACAAGATTTTCCACAGTATCATATCTCCATACTATCATATCCACCTTTGGAGGCTGGAAATGTCATTTAACTTACCTCAGCTGCTGCCACTATGACCTTCTTATGGTGATAACTAGAATTTTCGATAGAAAAAAAAATAAAACGCACGTTGAGGTTTCTGGGGAGGGGGGAATATTGTCCTTCTTTCGCAAAAGCTGTGCGGGTGTCGCTCCCGCAGGACGCCTCTGCACGCCGCAGCCTTCGCCGACCACGTGGAGTGCCTGCAGCTGCTGCTGAGCCACAGCGCGCAGGTGAACGCCGCGGACCGCGCGGGCAGGACGCCGCTCATGGTGGCGGCTCTCAGCGGGCACGTGGGCGCCGTCGGTGAGTGCAGCCCCCTGCCCTCTGCTCCTGCGCTTGCAGCCAGAAAGGGGTAATAGCTGTTAACCTGGGAAAAACTGAGGGAGGAAAATACATTATGTGGATAATAGCCTTCTGTAAGAAGATAGCTTTTCATCCATTAAAAAATACTACTTCTTCTCTGCAGTCTTGGTGAACGTTTGCAATAACAAATTGGAGTCTTATTTCCTCCTAAGAGTGCACTGGTAAAGAGCACAAGAGGAGTAGTAATTCTGTTCTCCTGTTTGCTTCCTTGATGTTGTGGAGCAGTAAAGCTGCATGTATGAAAAAGGTTGTGTAACCTTTTTCTGTCCTGTCTTATAGGAAGTCCCATTCTTGAAATGGCCGCTATCAGCAGCTGCTTTTTTCGTGCTAGACTGTGTGCTATTGCCATACAGACTGAAGACCTATGGGTTTTGCAGCATTCCCTTTCCTCTAGCTTCAACAGCACAGGCTGCATGCCAAGTTCTTTATACGCCCTTAGTCCTCTCAAAGAAAGACTCACAGTTGTTCTCAGGCAGAGGTGATTCAGGCAAAATTTGCTGATCTGCAAATAGATAAGTTCATAAATAAATTTAAATCAATACACGTTTGACAGTTTGGGGCACCATGAACAAGCTGTTAGCTCTGCATTTGCCTGCTGATTAACTGCACAAGATCAGTCTGTTCTCATTCACTAATTTCATGCTTATAAGGGTTACATCATATAAAGCCTTAATTGATTAACATGTATACACATGTATATTGAAATAGTAATTTTTTCCTCTCTTTTGACATGTTTCTCTGCCCATTCGGTTTGTTCATTGATTTCTGCTCTATACCTCAGACTTTTTGGTGAACATTGCCAAGGCTGACCTGACATTAAAAGATAAAGAGTTGAATACATCTTTGCACTTGGCTAGCAGTAAAGTAAGTTGAAGACCTCTCTATGCTTTTATTCTCATCAGTCCGTCTGAATGTATGTGTGTGTTTATGCTCCCAAGTTTTTTTTCTGCAATGGAAATGGGGTGCTCAAAGTTGTGGTGAGGAAGGGGAAATTGTTCCGAGCTTTTCCTCTAGTCTGTTTTAAAATATTGTACATTGAGAAATAGGGATGGCTCTTATGACAGCTGAAATGTAAGTTAAGTTAGAGAAGTGAAGGAAACCCTTAAGGTATTACCAGGTAATCTCACTGTAAAAGAGCTTAACAGGTTCAGTAACAAAGAAAAATGAAAGTATTTTCTATTATTCTCCAATTTCTGGGGAAGGAGCCCAAAATTTTCCCTTATCAAAGCAGGAGTAAAACCAGAAGCATTGATTAGATGGGTGATGGTGTCTCTTCCTACCCCGTTTTCCTCTTAATTCCTTAATTTCTACTGCTATTTCTGCAAGAAAAAATACCTACAGGATTCTGTCTCCTGGGCCTTTTCTTTTGCTCCTATCCACAGATTGGATTCCAGTGGGATCATATTACTCCAGTTTCTGCAGACACATGAGCCTTGCTGAATTCTCAAGGTCCTTCAGGCAGCTGTTCACCTGCCAGGACTGTAGGCTCAGCATCTGCAACTTTGCTGTGCTGAAACAGGATCAGAAATAAGGCCTGGATCTGTATTATTCCCAAAGTTCCATTGTTAAAGCCCTCCCACACTGAAGGGGTTTTGTAGTAGCTTATTAATAATACAGAAAGGCATTTAAAGACCCAGAAAGTATGGTATTTGTTTCTGAGATGAAACCATTCTCTGTTACTGTGTAGTTCTGATAAATCATCCACTGAACACTCTCTCAAGAGAAAACCCAGCATTATCTGAAAGCTGAGGAAGTGAATTCATATTTAATGAGTGCAGGGTTGAAAGACAGGTGAATGTCTACATTTCTAAATGTGCTAAAACATCCCAGCAGTGGTGGTTCACAAATGGTATTTTAAGGCTCTCATGGTTCACCTTCTACACAGTCTTACTGAGCTGCGTGTTTTGTATTTCAATTTGAGTTCCTAAATTTCACTTTTATTATGTAACATTTCTTTTGTCTCACTTTCAAACTCCTCAGCAAATTAACACTATTGGTTTTTTTTCCCCGACTACAGGGTCATGAAAAATGTGCCTTGTTAATACTTGACAAGATCCAAGAACAGAGCCTTATTAATGCAAAAAATAATGCATTGCAGACGTAAGTATAGCCTGATCCTCTCAAGTTCAGTTGATTTACCAGAATATTCCAGTTTAGCATTTCAAATTCATGTCTCAGATTATTTCATTGAACGGTAAAGTTAATTTCTGATTTTTTGGAATGCTTTCCCTTGAAAAAGACCCAAATTGTACTGCATTTTCACTTTTAATTTTGGTTCTGTTGATGCCATTTCTATACATGAGCTGGTGGAAAATTTATATGAGGTCATTTATTTGAAGACTATATCAAAATGTCTATTAATGATGTGAATATGTAAGTATACAGCTGGCATTTTCTAGCTTTTTGAGTTTCTACTTAAATTTAAATAATATTTTAGACTTACTTAGACTTAAGGTGGTACATACAGTTCTCAGAAGGTTTTTAGGTGATATTTTATGTGCAACTCCTATGTACATAGCTTACATTATCAGCTGCAACTGTTTGTTGGCATGGGGGAATCCCACCGTAGGAGATTCAACCATGAGTTCAGGTGGCAGATCACCTACAGCTTGCAGAAGAATTCATTCCATCTTAGCCCTTTTTTCCCCTCTTCCAATATGAAAATGTTTTTCCTGTCCTGCTAGCTGTCCCCAAACAGGAGCATTGGGTGTTGGGCCAGGAAAGGAGCAAACCAATGGTTATTTTTAATTTCCAGCTGCTCCGCAGTGACAGAGATTAGCAATTGAGTATTCAAGGATAAAAAGGCAATACAATGATATTGAACAGTCTGTGGCAGCCAGAATTAAGGATGGAGCACAGGCATTTCTTCAGTCTTAGATTCATTTTACTTTTAAATATCAATCGTGTGCTGCAAACAGTGCAAAAATGAGAACTTCTAAAAGAAAGTCTTTGGGCTAGAAAGTATTAAGTATTTGTGTGCTTGCACTTCTATTTTATAGACTATTATTTCAAAGGCTGCAATAATATGTAGTGTTTACAGTGTAATTTTAATGATCCAAGGAAGGAAAACATTCTCTTTCAGATGCTGGGTGTGCATTAAGCATTGCCTGACTTTGTTCAGAAAATCTGTAGTAAACTGAGGTTGAATTTAGTTGTTATGTTTTTGTAGACCTCTTCATATTGCTGCACGAAATGGCCTAAAGATGGTGGTTGAAGAGTTGCTGGCCAAAGGGGCCTGTGTCCTGGCAGTGGATGAAAATGGTAAGTAAATGATAGTCTTTGACAGCCTTCAGTAGGACCCAACAGGTAATTTAACCACAGACCGAAGCAATAGACTAAAAAGGTGATGATAGACTTCACTGATGCTTTTATCCTTCCAAGAACAGACACTGAGTTGTGTGAGTACCTATATGAAAAAATAAAAAGGATACTATTCATTTTTCTTTAGTATAAAAATCTATTCTAAATATCACAGTGGTCCCTTTTACTGTTCATTTTGCATGTACTGTCAACAGCTAGTCTTTTTTAATGCCTGAGTGCAGTGGTAACTTGAATTTCCTAAACATGCAAGTGGCACCGGATAATTCTGACACCTTGCAGAAGAATTAAGGATTTTGCATTCAATCAGCGCATGTTTTAATGGGTAGGAAGAAAACCATCAACATATGTTTGAGTGTGTCCCAGCTCATTCTGAGATCAAACCTTGTGCTTGCCAATTATCTGACCTAATCCAAGATGCAATTAAATTACTGTTGCCTCATAAAATACATAATTAGTTACTAAATTAAATAATTTTGCTTCACGCTTCAGTAAAGTCCTTAGCTAAAAATTACAAAGAATCATAGAGGGATGTGATTCTACAATTACAGTTTTTAAAAATATCTTCCTGAAATAAGTTGGTCTTTCTTACAATACTTACTTCATGGCATTAATGTAACAGTTTGGAACCTTCATCTTTCCATATTTGTAAAGCAATAACAATACTGCTCACCCATCATTGCAAGACATTTGAGATCTATGGATGAAAAGAACTGAGTGGTATTTACAGTAAACCAAATGCTACCTAGCTATACTTACATGAATGAGTTCCATGGAAATCATCTGACCCTAACCTCATTTTAGAGATAGGGGACAGAAAAATGAACCAGACTAGCTTCTAACCACAGATTTTATCCTTAAAATAGTACATACAGGTCCAGATAATCTGTATGTAACAAATGAAAATTAAGTTTAAATTTTATACACATTTATTGTTTCTAGGAACTGCATGCACAATTTAAAAGAGAGATGTTCAAGCAGAATCTTGGTGCACGTACAGCTCTAAAGAATATTAACGCTTGGAACTCAGTGGAAGAGGAAGTGCACTGACTGCAGCCAGTGCAACAAAACTGTATTCACTTTTGTCCACCAAATTCATCTGTGCTGCAGATCTTGGCTTACTCGAGGCAGTAGGTACCAGAAGTGGCCACTGCCTCACATTAGTATTGCTGCAGTGCTTAAGATTTAACCATCTGCAAAAGAATTTTTCAGCTCTTAGCATAAAGGAGGATTTGTTGGAAAGTGCTGGAGTTCTGCACAGCAGCCTGTAAAATGTACAGACAGCAAGGATAATAAGCACACTGGCTTCCAGGGCTCCTGAATGTGAAGAGCTGCTTTAGGGGCAGTGCTTGGACAGAAGCCAAGTTAAACTGCAGTGAAGACAAGCTTCTGATAGCTCCCCAGTCCTTTGCTTGACTGACATTGGAGTAATTTTAGCTCTGTATTTGAAGTGTATGCCATGCTTGCTGAATACAGCCATTATTCTTCTACCACAAGGCACATTTGGGTAACTAAACATCCATGTAGTCATACCTGCTGTCCATGTATCCCATGCACTGGTCTAATTCTTTTATAATTTAATTCCTAAATAAACTCTTTTCCAAGTTAAGCAGCTTCTCAACTGATCAATCCTTACAATCGTTTGCTTATTAAATCAAAAATTTTAAAAACTAGTATCTTTCATATTTAATGAAAGTTGTTGCTCTCAGAATGAGGCTCGTTCATACGCACAGGAACCGATGGCAGTTTCTGTCCCTGTTGCCGTACTGCCCGTGTTGTGTATTGACCATGCTGTGTGTGCTGTAGAACCGTGTTCAGCAAGTGCTTTGGTTCCACTGGTGCAGTCTGTTTGCTGCCTGGTTCCACACAAGCAGTGCTTGTGGTGGTCCTGGTGAGTGCAGTGCCCCCAGCGTGTACGTCCCAGCATGTCCCCCGTGAGTGGTAACACCATTGCCTGGCACGTGTAACCCCCCTCCATCTCCCCACGCTGTCCCTAGAGATGTACCTGAGGAATGCTGGGTGCCCTGGGTGCCCTCAGTACTAACCATTGCCTTGTCTGCGTTTGTGCCCAGGTCATACGCCAGCCCTGGCTTGTGCTCCTAACAAAGACGTGGCTGACTGCCTGGCACTCATTTTGGCTACCATGATGCCTTTTTCTCCCTCCAGTTCAGTGACGGCTTTCAACTTCGCTTGTTTTAAAAAAGACAATTTGGGCAGGACACACCTCTGCGATGGCTCCACTATGGGCAGCATTAACTCCTACAATAAGCCCTTGAGTAATAACATAGGAACAGAGGATGGGTACAATGAAAATGATTCAGATTCTGAAACATTTTGACTCATTGGTATTCGAAAACTTTTTTCATTATTATTTCATTTCAGCTTTAATTTTTGTCTTTTTAAACAGCTTAAATCCCACAGTTATATTCTCAACTATTATTCTTGACAAGCAGGTATTATAAGATTTGTAATGTTGATGAGAATCAAGCCTTTAAATAACAAAATTAGAGGGATTTACTGGAACATATTCCTATTAGAGTTCTGCAGCCTTTCAGTTTCCTGATGTTTTCATTAGGCCCAAAGTGCCCCTGTGCAAAGTCTCTACCTCTTATTTTAAGCAGAAAAAGAGAAAATGCCTTTTTTCTTTCTGACAGCACAAATAAACAGGGAACTGTTTGTAAAGAGTTCTTTCATGTTTTAGCTGCAGCTTTAGTACACAATCCTATTTCCAGCATAGCCTTCACAGATTCGAGCATCACCCCTTTCCTGCATTCGTCTGTTTCCTGCCTCCAGGGGCTCTGTTAATTAGACAATTTTTTTACACAAACCAAAGGTAAAGTTGTAATCTTAAAACTGCCTGTATTACTTTTCTACAGGAAATGAAACCTTTTACATTCTGCCTGTATTAAGCACTTAAACGTACAGAAGGCACTTTTTACAGTTCTTAGTTGCAGTACACAATTAGGAAAATGTAGTTGTTAACTCTTAAGGCCAAATTCTGCTCATCTCACCTTATTTTCCCTTGGACATCACTTCTGTAAAATGGAAATCACTTGGCCCTTATTTCTTTTCAATTCAGCACAAATGTGTATGGTTTATTTGCACTACAGAATTAGGGTCATTAGATGTTTCTGTCACCTGAGCCATTAATCATGAGTCCAGTACCAGAAAAAAAACGGGGAAGAGAGGGAGAAATCAGGTGTAGACAAAGGCATACGTAAAAGTTTATCATGATTTGCCAACTTAAGTGGCACTTTTTTCCTTTTCTATGGTTAAATAACTTATATTTACTGCAAACAGTATTGGATTTTAATATACTTTTGCCAGTGTTTGGATTAACAGAGCAAAGGTAAAGCAATGAAAGCATAACACCAAAAGTTGAAATACCAAACACCAGAAACACAACAGTGTACCATGCAGGGGACCAGAGATAGATGCTAAAAAGCCTTTTGTCACCAGCTTTTAAAGCAGTGTCAACTTTGTGAATGTTTACTCCTTCTGCCAAAGTTTCTAGGTCAAATGGACCCCGACCCTCCTCTGCAACAGATGTACAAAAGGAAGAATGAGACTTTGTAAACAAAAACAAAAAACACAAACAAAAAACTATCATGAACTAACCAGCCGTACCAAGAGGACCAAATGCTTCAGTAATTAAATTGAAGACTTTGCTACCTTTATTTTTTTTCTTCAAATGTGAGTGACATAATGAAGTAGGTTTTTTTAAACGATAAAAATGTAAACTTTTGAGGTAATAGTAGTCTTGCGTGAATTTCACATTTTATGACACAGGTTTCAAGTTGACATTTTTAACTGATGATGTGTTGACCACAGGTGAGGTTTTTTTCCAGACTTAAGAATATGTTCATATGCTTTTATTGTAAATGTGTTTCTATTTATTTGAAATGAAACAAATGCCCAGGAAAAATAACTATGGCTTGTTCTCCTAGTTAGCATTCATGCATACTGTTTAGCATGACATGAAATGAAATGTGAATCTGGCAAGACTGAGGGCCTGAGGAGCAAAAGGAAGGGTGAATGCACTCTGGGAGAGTGCCCATCTTGTATGGAATGCAAAGGTTAGATCCACTGGCTGTGCTGGGAAAAAGCAGAAAGCAAAACCCCTTCCTTTGTGTAAGAGCTTAAGAAAGGGATCCAGCCCCTTGCCAGACAGGTGAGAAAACCCATGCAGCTGTGGTGGAGAGGGGAGAGAAGGTGGCAGAGCATGGAGTCAGGTGTTCCTGTGATTCACACTCAGCTTGTCTCAGACCTGTGGCTGTGCTGGGAGGGTGAGATGAGCTTCCTCTGTGCTCGCTTTTGGCAGGGTAAAGGAGTAAGAATTTTAATTTTAGTTGCAGTTTTTAGCCCTGTTCCGCCGAATTTTTTAGAAACTCTATTGGCAGATTTCAGTTCTTTAGTTAGGAAAAAATATTTGTATATTAAGTTTATTTTGCCTTACTAAAATTGACTATTTTTTCCTTGAATGTTAACAATTTTCCAAAGTTTACAATGAAAAAACCCCTCTTTTCTCTTATTTCTGTAGTTTCTGCAGTAGAATGACAGAGAACCTGAAACCCTGGTTTTCTCCTCAGAAATAGCACCAAATAACATTTTAATTGATTTTTCTCAGCATTTTTGCTCTTAAAAGTTGCAAAATAGCAATAACCACCTTACTTAAAACACTGAAAATAAGACGAGAGATCAAGTGTTAAAATTTTCAGTGGTGCCTGTTCCAAAATGAATAGTAATCCCAAATTTTGGGGGTTTTTTATGTGGAATGATGGCATTGAAAACAAACATATGGGAAATAGCTGCCACCTGTCTAACAGCAGAATCAGCATTTTAATCTTATTTTAAGCAGAAATGTAGGCAGGCTCCTTGGCAGGATTAGTCGTAAGTCTCACCCTGAAATACAGAAAATTACGCTATCCTACACGACAGTGCTTCATTAAGAGAAAGCCAGCCCTCTTTATAAAGAGCTGTTACATTATTTTAAGCAGCCATTTTAAAATAGTTTCAGCATTTTTACCTGCTACCATACAGTTACCAAAACTTCTTCTATTCGTGATACCTCGTAACACCGGTAACTGTGTAGTGCAACAGCTGCTGCCTCTGAGTGCATCCCAGAAGCAGAGGTGATTGATTTCTGGGTCATGCTGCTCCTTCCAGGAGCCAAATCCAACCTTTACCCTTGAAACCCTACAGTGCTGTCAGGATGCAGCATTCCAAAAAGCACAGGGACGTACGCTGTGCTCGCTCCTCCAGGGCACTGCACAGGTCGTGTTTTGAGGGTGCTGTGTTTAGGAGGAAAACTGCCATGAGCGAGACACTCGGAAGTGCTCAGTGCTGGCCTGTCCCACATCTCTCGTGAGTTACCAGAATCCCTTCTTTGTATGCTAGCACATTAACGTGTAATTTATCACATGTAGAAATAAATGTGTAGTATAGGGCAGGTATTTAAGCATGGGAGTAATGTTACTCTTGTAAATAATCTCCTTGCCTTTCTGTGGACTTCTTACAAGAGTAATCATACAGAATTGTTGCACTTAACCCTGGATCCTGCAACTCACAGTGCATGGACAACTTCTGTGTCTGCACCCAGCAGAGGGCACTCGGGGAGGGGCAGCTCCCTGCCCAGGTGTAGTGGCAGGACCGTTTCATCCTGTATTTTAACCACAGCTGCAGGTGGATGGGCTCCCAAGTCTCTCTCATAAATACTGAGTTACAACCTCCGGACTGCCTGAAATTGCTGTGAAATAGCTCAGGGGATTTCTGTTCATCGCTACTAAAAGGGCACCATAAAATGTGTTTGGTACTTTTATGCAGTAAACAACTGCCAGGTTATTGAATTAGAACAAACACATGAAATGAATTGTTTATCCATTGTACTGTTGAGAAACTTGGTTATGTATTTGAGGATGATTTAAAAAAAAAAATTGTGATTTTTATTCTTAGTCATGTAAGAAATATTAGAGTGCCTTTTTATATTTGTGTATAATGGAAATGTTTTGTGAAACTTGTCTTTTTTTTTTTTTCATTTGAGTGTTATAAAAGCAATATATTACCAGTAAATTTTCATTTCAGACCTTCTTTGAATGTATAAAGTGTTTCTTCTTTTCATATGTTCTACCTGCATTGAAATGAAAATTAATATGCTAAATTTCTATAGGAATAATGTATAATTTTTGCAGTGCTGAAAATGCTTTCTTATTACACGAAAAGTAAACCTTAGGTCAGTGTTATAGGAAAGGGCGTTTTAAACTAGTGACAATCTTGAGTGTGTGTATAAAATGTAATTTTATGCATTTCTTATGCAGTGATCTACATATTAAAGCCAATATCTTATGTTTTGTAGGTTTTGTCTTATATTTTATGCTTTAGCATGTGCAATATATCTTTACAAACCATGGTGATACGCATCTGGTGCCAGTGTTACATTTTGCATAACATTTGTAATAAACGATATAAAACATTGTTTGATGGTTTCGGTGGGGTTTTGTCGGTATTGTTTGCTTTTGTAAATTGAAGTTTAAGGACTTGGGTAGATGTCACATATGAAATGAGGAAAAAACTTAATTCAGTGAATGACTTGGAATTCAACCTGAATCTTCTCAAGCACAGTTTAATAACTTTTTCAACTACTGAATGCTGTATTAATGTAATAAAGAACCCTAACTGTAAACTACTATTGCAATGCATTCAGATGGTTATTTTTACAAATAAAAATGGTACAAATACTGTTGGAAAACTGAGAAATTTTGTTTCTTTGGGGGGAGCCGGGGAGGCTTACGTAGTCAGCAGCGAAGATGAAAATGCAACTGCATGTATAGCTGTTTTGTACTTCCCTCATATGGAAATACCCCTTGCCTTAGAAAGCTGATTTTGCTTTCTCTGTAGATTCGGGGGAGGTGGGGGAACAAAGTAAAACGTCACAATAATTTTTTTTTTGTCAGTTATTAAATATTTTACTATTTTCCCTGGTGAGCACCACCCGCACTGCTGGGTGTGCCCTGCAGCGGGCTGGGGCAGCAGTGCCACAGGGACCAAAATGCAGCAGAGAGCTTAAAGATAGTGACAGATACGAAGGTGTTAAAAGTACCTGAATTAAAGCAAACAAACAAAACCCACAAAAAGAAAAAAACCAAAACCAAATCACCACCAGCGCTTTCTAGGTGGTGAGTGCCTACAGCTTTACGGACGTTTATCACTGAACTGCAACCCCAGGGGAGGGTCCGTAGGAGCACCTGCCCAGCGGGGTGTGCGGGTTTGTTTCGGCAGGGTGAGCGCCGGCCCCGCGTTGCGGCCCGGCTGGGTCGGGCGGGGGTGCATCCGAGCCCCTGGGACACTCCGGAGCGCTGCTGGGGCCGGGCGGCCGGGCTCCCTCACGGCCCTCGGGGCACGCCCGAGCGCTGCTG
>VZRR01010231.1:142375-227722 GCA_013398015.1 Oreocharis arfaki
CCCGCCGTGCCCGTGTGCGCGGGGAGCCCGCGGGGTGCAGCGCTCCGCTCCGCGGGGCGCCATGGGGCGGGCGGGCCGCCGGCTGCCCGCACTGGCAGCGCTCTTCTACGGGGCGCTGGCGGCCCTGGTGCTGCTGGGCGTGCGGGACGTGCTCTTTCTCTACGAGGAGAATCGGTGCAGCATGACCTACATGTACGAGTACCCCGAGTACCTGGTGAGTGCGGCGGGGGGTGACAGGGGGGACATGCAGCTACCGGGGNNNNTCCCGGGGGGTTGCCGCCCGCCCCGCCGCGGCCGGAGCCAGGAGCCTGAGGCGCAGCTCCCCCGGGGAGGGAGAGCAGCCCCTCAGTCGGGGTTCGCCGCCGTGCCGGAGCGGCGAGCGGTAAATGGGGCACGGGCAGCTGGGGCGTGTGCGGCGCCGGGGCTGGCAGGATGCGCTGCTGTGCCCGCGCCCTGTGGCGCTGCCCCTCGGGGAGGGAGCGGGGGAAGAGCTGCCCACCTGTAACCCAGCGGGGCGTTCCGGGCTGCCACCGGGGCGAAACCTGCCCGCCTTCGAACCCGCCGGTGCCTGAAGGTACCTGTGGCTCTGGTGAAACCCAGAAGCTCATGCAGGCGTTGGCAAGGGAAGAGGCTGGGCCAGCTCCTCTGGCAGCACTCCCAGCACTGCCAGTGCCCAGGAGGCCAAGCCTTGCACTTCATGGCCCTTTTCGTGACTTCGTAGTGTGGAGTAGCCAGTGTGTCAAAAAAGCGCATAACTGAGCTTTGACTATTAGTGTATTTCCCAAGGTGGTGAACAGTGGTGCGAAGTCTTCTCGGTGAGCACTTCGGAGGGGGCACGTCCCACAACCCATGGGAGAGCTTGTAAATCTGTCTGAGGTCCCTCTTGTTTTGCTAACGGAGCCTTGTAGAAGTCTCTTTGAAAACCTGGGATCCGTTTTAGAGAGGGGACTGGAACTGCTGCTGGAACTGTTGTTTTCCACACGGTATTCTGGTTTAATAGCAGGGGGATGTAAATGTATATTTCTAAGTTCGCTGCTAACGCTGCACCGTGGAGTTGTTAGAAAACAGTTTCTCTTCTTGACAGTAGTTCTTACTACAGCATTTTGTCTCTTATTAAAAGCGTAACTGGTTGACTTGTGAACATTCATTTTTCATTATCTGAGATCTAATCTATGTTGAAAAAATACTAATTCTAAATAACATTCCGTTCAGAAATAGATTGCAAGCTGGCTTGCATAGTATAGAAGATCTAAAAGCAAAAATTTAGTGTCTAAATTGGTAATGAAGCAGAAAGTTAATTTTTGGATCTATTAGCCTTCATTTGGTAACCTTGATATAGCCGTCTTAACCTACAAAAGAGAAACTTGGTCTGGCTACAGAGATTGTTCTGTCAGTGCTATAGAACAAATATGTTTAAGCAATTATAAATACTTAAATACTACGCAGCAAGTTTTCAGATCTCCTGGCAGCCAGAACCTACTTCAGCTTCAATCTGAAGCCAACCAACAGAAAGTTACTGGCGAAATCTGTCTGATGTTATTGGTGGGTGCCTGAAACTCTTGTCTGCCACCACGTCTTTTGTATTTACTCATTATGTCAGGGCTTAAACTCCAAGCATCTTCAGGCGGGTGTCGTGCTGGTAAGGCATGCAAGGCTTGAAGGTAAGCAGGAGTTCCATGCAGGAGATGCAAGTCACAGCCGCCTGTATTGCCCTCTGGAATTTCTGTTTCCTAAGTAATCACTATTACTGTGCAGAAAACAGTACTTTGTGCTGGGGGGCAGATTGTGGGTTCGTTTGGGTTTGCTAAGGCATTACAGTTTACAAATACCTCTTTATTGTCGGAGGTGTCTGTTGTCTGTCCGCTGCTGCCTTCAGTGGGAAATGCCGGGGTAGGACTTTCAGGTGGGAGGTACCGGTCCTTGCTTCCGGATTGGTATCATATTACAAAACAAATAACTTCTTGAGCGATTAAACAAGAAGTTTCATTTCTTTTGTGTCTGTCAGTGTGGGTTAGCTCACAGTCAGCCTAACTTCAACATCTTTTTTTGCATGAGTTTTGAAATTGCAGTGTTTGAATTTAACCTGCCCTTGTCCTGTTCAGCTGTGCTTGGCATGAGACTCAGAAGTTAGTAATGAGGACTTTTTCACATAAGCCTAATTTCTTTGGGAACCAGGGTGAAAAACGAAGCCTGCATTGACATTGTAAAAAGTTGCTGTAGCTTGCTACAACTGATTACATAAGCATTGTCTTGAGAATTCACAATTTAAACCCACTGTCACAGAACATGAATGTCTCTTTTCCTTTGGAGTTATGCATTGCTATTTTGTTATAATATTTGAATACTGTGATTTACCAAAAACCCCCCCTAAAACCTCCAGTATTTTGACAATACAATTCTCATGGGTTCTGAAGTTTTTGCATTCAGCATTGACTCAAAGAAGAACAGCATGTTAATTTTATCTTCCCCTAAAGTTTTTGAAAAGACAATGAAACGGGAAGTTACTGTGGATGAACAGTTGATTTGATCTGTCAGGAAGTCACATAAGCACATCTTGATGACTCTCTTAGTTTAGTAATGGAAACTGCTGGAGTTTTCTTCACGTAATTTTGAAAGCCTGTGCAAAAGGAGCAGCAGAAAGGAATGAGAATGGGAGAAAGGAGTGAGATCAGTGAAGGTGGAAAGGCAAGATGATGGAGAAAGAGAAAAGACTAAATGATGATCTGAAGACATAAGCCCTGAATGAAGCTTAAATTTTCTTGTTCTCGGTGAAAGAATTTAACTCACACTCTCGATTGTGTAAATGAATCAAGATAATTAAAATACTATAAATAATATACGCACAGAATTATCTCATAGAATGTATATGTGTATCTCAAACATCATAAAAATAGTTTGCAAATAACCAATATACCAAAAAATTTGAAGGCCAAGGGGGAAAGAAAATAGTCATTAGCTGAGGAGAAATAGAGAAGAACAGTGGAGGGGAAGGAGTGGGGGAGCATGGAATTAAAGCTAAATCACCTTTGTGGTAGATGTGGCTGAGAGAAAACAATGAAATATTTGAAATAAAGATGCTTCTATTTCAAGGAAGCAATTAAGAGATACCTTACAGGAGATTTCTGATGCAAAACTGAGTTTAGTTTTGACCTTATTCTGTAGAAGCGTTTCCTTAAATTATAAATTGCGCCTTAATACATTTATTTTTCTATTACCATATTTGTCCCTCAGTTGTTGCAACGTAATCAAACATTTGAACAAGTGTATTTGCACTTGTCAAAGTTATAAAAATCTGTATCTTAAAAACTCAGAGTTATAAACCAACCAACCTCCATGCAGGAGTTAAACCAAATAAATAGTAAACAAGAACACATTTAATTAAGACAGTGTCATATGACTCTTAAGAGATTGACTTACTGGTGTAAGATTAATCCTCACCTGGCCCTTGGATTCAAAGAGATCTCATTCTTTTCTCTTTGGGAACTGTAATCCTGTGAATCAGTTGTGTGCTACGTTAGGGGGTTACTAGTTTTCTTCCTTAGCACAAGAAATACGTCTCCTTTAGGGTGACAGCTGACACGTACGTTAGACCTTGAGTTGTTACAGAACCGGGTTTGTCAGACCACAAAACCAGCTCTGAAAGTGAAACAGAAAAACCCCGAAGTAGCACGGGTTTGTTTTTTCTGCTGAGCCGTATTGGGATGGTTACTGCTGCTGTTTAAGCTCCCACTGCAGGTGACATCTCTGTAAAAATTAGCTAAGAGAATCCCCACAGCATCTGTAATTCTCCCTGAGGTAACAGGTGCCATCTGACAGTCACCCACACCACGCTGCTCTCCAGCTTTAGCTGTCGGATCCTTGTTCTGAAATTGGAAAGGATTCCAGAACTGTTCCGGTGCATCACTCACGTGCCCCAGTTTCTGGTCTCAGCTTCTCCTCTCCTGGAAGATTTGGTGGGGTTTTGACTTACCTTTTTTTTCCTTTCCACCTCTTGTATTATAAGGCTGGATTTACTTTGTGAATGTGCAGCTTTGATAGATACATGATTGCATTCGTTTGCAGTTTGTTTCAAAGCTAATTAAAGGTAATCACTGTTCAGGGTAAGTAACTGCAGCCATTCGTTGTACGTAGCAATACCTACTCAAACAGTTTGTTTGATATAGTATTTTTGACTATTTTTTTTTAAAGCCAAACCCAGTTTTTCATTCTGTAGTCTTTAGGCTGTAATTTAAAGCCATAAAAATAAAACCACATAAGCCAGATCAATTAAATGGCTGGATAGCCACTGTATTTTCCTGTTTGTAACACCATAAACAAGGGGTTTGTTTTCTTTTTAACTTTTGCAATAGAAAATAAAATTACCCAAGAAAACAGCCAGACGATACCCAGCATATGAGCTCTATCTCTATGGGGAAGGGAACTATGCTGAAGAAAACAAAAATCTCCTATTGACAGGAATTCCAGTTCTCTTTCTTCCTGGGAATGCTGGCAGTTACAAACAAGGTAAGTGTTTAGCTGATTTATAGCTTTGTTACAAGAAAGCTCCAGACTTACGCGTTAGGTAGTTTTCTGTTCGGAATAATACCAGACAGAGTCATAATAGTTGATCATATTAGTCTATGTTTAATTTCAAACAGTCAATATCCATGATTTTGTTTGATTTTTGTTTGTTTTTTTTGTTTGAAATCGGTTGAACGGTTAAGCTGTAATATTTCTCTGGAGCAAGCCTTTTGAAAGCCAGAAACAGTACATTTTATGCTGTCCTCTGGCAGCACTGCACTCTTGCTGTACTTCTGATTGCAAACATCTAGTTGGTTTTGATGTGAACAATGTTTAGTTCAGTTAATGCCAAATAAAACACGAGCTGAATTTGATTAGAAGAAACTGACCCATCTGTCATCTGTGTTGTAAAGGAATGACGTGCTATAGAAGTCAGCATCATCCAAGCTTGCCCTCGAGTTTCATTATTCCTTATATCTCTGTGTAGTGGTGCTTTTTCATTACACATAGCCTCTTTTTTCTCCCCTCTTACATTTTTAGGCTCCAAATGAAAAGAGGCAATAGTTCTAAAGCATTTTTGTTTTTCATTCTAAATGCCAAAGCTAATGGTACATCAAGTTTTGTGTTTCAGTGTTTACTCTGGTACCTGCTATTCCTTCCAGTATGGGTTTGTCAGACTGGTATTTTTGTTCCCTAAAATGTGCTTTGAAACAGTAAATAACACTCTCATCATGTTAGAAAATTGATGTGTGTGTGTGGGGAAAACTAGCACAGTCTGAACCCTGATGTCTTACTGTGATAATTTTTCCTTATATTAGCACTAAACTTGATGATTAAATTACCAGATTTCAGAGAACCTTTCCAGAGTTGGGTTTTTTGAGAGCGTACTTGCTTAGCTTATAACAGTATAAAATATTTTACCAACTAGTGCTTTCAAAAAAGCCATACAGACTTCCAGGCACAATAGCATCCAAAGAAGATTACAGACATAATGATTATGAGAGGTGCCATATGGACTTGTGATTGTGCATCAAATATTGTAAATCTGTGAATTAATGCTGTCTCTAAACACACGGCAGTACATCAGTCTGCAGGAAATAGAATGGTGCTCTCAGGGCATTTTAGGAATCAAAAGGAAATGTCTGAAGAACAAAAAATGAGGTGAGTGGAAGTACTACATGCTATAGGAGCAGTAAATATTTTAGTAATGTTCTTTTTGAAATGGATTTAGGGAGTCTGGCAGTAAGTCATATGCATTTTGTAAAACCTTTGTTAAAATTAATTCGTATTAATTCATACTTTGTTCAGATTTTATTGTGAGATAACACAATTTCATTCTGATGCCTAGATGAGGAGAGAAGCTGTTGCTATTGCAATTTTCATAGTTGTTTAAAACATATTCATATTTGCTGAGCAGCGAAGACAAGTGCTGCTGCTGCCTTTGCTGGCCTGTTACTTTCATAGACCCACTTAGGCTGGAAAGGGCCTTTTACATTATGGAGTGCAGGCATTAACCCTGCACTGCCAGGCCTGCCGCTGAGCCATGTCCCTGCGTACCACATGTACACAGCTTTTAACAGCCTCCAGGGATGGCAGCTCCACTGCTACCTTGGGCAGCCCGTTCTGATGTCTGATCACCCTTTTGGGGAAGAAACATTTCCTAAGATCCGATATAAATCTCCCCTGGTGCAATTTGAGACCATTTCCTCTCATCGTTTCGCTTGAAAGAAGAAGCTCACTCACAACCTGCCTTCAGGAGGTTTTGATGTGTTACAGGCACTTTTGAAATGTTAATTCGTTATCTTTCATGGGCACTGAAATGGATTTTATAAAATGTACGAAATTCAGACTTTGAGAAAAAGAAGGTCTGGTTTAGTTGTTGGGTGTGAACCCTGGATTGGGAGATCTGAGATCCTGAGTTCTCGTCAGAAATCTGTCACACTTCCCTCGTGATACTCTTGTGTAATATTCCTGTTCCTTTTACCGTGACCTCCAAGATATAAGGTTATTATAAGATACTTGACCTTTTAAATACTTTTGGGTCATTTTCAAACCATTTTGAAGGTGGTCTTATTGCTTATTAGATATAGAAAGAATTGGTGAAATGATTGACTACAAACCACATTGATAATTCTCATCATGCTGATAATATCTGTTTGGATGTTTGAACATATAAAGTACTTAATAAATATTATTATCCCATTTCACGAGGTTGTCTGAAATTTCATGCCTTAATTTCTAGGCAGATTTTTCTGAGAAGGAGGCTTCTGCAGCTCTCTCAGCCTGTTGTGCTCTAGGAGAATCTTGCTCCTGTGTGCTGGATTTGAGCAGACCTTTCTGGCCATCATTAGTTATTTTATATAGGTGCTTTTGGGACTTTCTCTTTTATTTTCTTCTGCTACCGTGCCTTCTTATTTGCTGCTGTTATTGTTCCCATCCTGCATTGTCTCCATGGAAACTCGGGGACAATTCTGCACACAAAAAGCTGTATTAAATAGTAGCCAGGGTTAGACAGGGATGACAGGTCAGAAGCAAGACCTTGTAGAGTGAACATTTTCTCTCTCGAGTTTTTAGATGGACCCCTGTCCTTTAGGGTTTGGTTTTGCAATCCCCCATACTTATCTTAGTGGTATTTGGGAATGTTGTCTACGAGTTGATGGCCTTCAAAGGAGTTTTAGGAAAGCCTAGCAGTAGGAATTCCTTACAGCTGGAATCAAGAATGTCTTCTTGTCCTGGTGGCAATAGGAAGGTGCAAATGAGACGAGAAAAGTAGCCCTAGGGTGGAGGAACATAATCCTTGATCCTTATATAAATTTGTTCTTGACATAAAGTATCTCTGCAGTCAGCAGTAAGCTGAAAAGAGATGGTTTGGTTTTGAATGTCTTTTATAAATGGCTTGAGGTGAAAAATGGATTTAATATATTGGTTTCCTAATCAATTATGTATTTATGTGTTTTTCTGCTAAAGATGGTGCTAAGCAGTGACTGTTGGCCTGTTCTAATTGATGTGGTTTCTCTTTCTAGTGCGTTCTCTTGGCTCCATTGCACTTAGAAAAGCAGAAGATGTTGACTTCAAGTATCATTTTAATTTCTTCAGCGTCAACTTTAATGAGGAGTTGGTTGCATTGTATGGTGGTAGCCTGCAACGACAGACCAAGTTTGTGCATGAATGCATAAAAGTAATTCTTAAGTTGTACAGGGTAAGTAGTGACACATGCTGAGTAATGTACTTCCATTTGGGAATGGAATTCTGGGCTGCCTTTCCTGCTGCAAAACTGGAGAGTGATGGGTAAGGGAGGGAAACTTTATAATGTGTGTAGGTATTTGAAGGTGGTAACAATACAACAGAGAGCTGCCTTCCTTTAAAAGGTTTTTAGTACTTGTGACAATCCCAGAGCTTTGGTGAGGTTCTGTGTTATGTTTCTAAATAAATACTTCCATGCACAATGGATGCCTTTCTCTAATAGAGATGTAAACATCTGTAGCTTACTGAAATATTAATATAGCACTGCTTTATATCCAGTTTTCTCTGGGAAAGTTCTTTGATGTCCTCTGTTCCTAAAAGTCTCAGAAATTAAAATAAGCTTGAGTTTATTAAGCTTACACTGGCTACACAGTATTTCTTTTTGAGCTGGATACTTCATATTAAGCACATTTTCATGAGATAGCAACTAAATTTTTATTTGATTTGTAAGCTTGTTAAGTTGATGGTAGTTAATGTTATCCTTGAAAGGCCATAAGTTAATGTGGGGGGAGGTGGGGAATCGACAAGTGATAAGCATAGTTCAATGTCAGATCTGCTTCTGATGTGTCTCTTTGTTTAAGGATGGAGAATTTGCACCAAGCAGTGTTGCAATAGTTGGGCATTCCATGGGTGGGCTTGTTGCAAGAGCGTTGCTCACTCTGAAGAATTTTAAGCCTGAACTTATAAACCTGCTCATTACACAAGCCACGCCTCACGTTGCACCTGTAATGCCTTTAGACAGATACCTTACCGGTGAGTATTGCTCTTGTCTACTTACCTTGTATTTCTTTATTGATCCTCTCAAGCTTTAGTGGGGAGATTCTTGCGAATCAACAGCAAAATGTGCTGCTTTATTTACTGTAATCAATATGTTCCTTTTTTACTCGGGTTGTTGAGAGTGCCAGGATACTCAGAGAAAGTCGTGTCATATAAAACGGATTTTGTGGACTTGAGTTTCTGTGCAAGGCCTGGAGCTCTCAATAATTTGTAATTTAATAAGTTGCAGGGCATGTTACTAAATTTGTAAGCTTCCCAGTGAATGACGTATTTTCTTTCTTTTTTCTTTTCCTCTTTTAAAACTTGACCTCTGTAATTTTATCTTTATCGGATGAAATAGCGTTAGTTCTGTAGAAGGTGCTAAATTTAATGTTTTTCATATCCAAAGGTTGTGGAGGTGAGAACATAAATATAGATGTAATTAAGTATTTTAAATATTTACAAAAAAGAACATATTTTCTCCTCACCTAAATAACTGTGGTGTAAAAATAAAGTATAATTGTTATGCATGTACCATGCACTTCCTGAAAAGCTAGATTTGATTAAACTATACTGATTAAATATGTGTTTAGTGATAATTGTGCTGCTACATGTAGATACTGAGGGAATTGGTGAAGGAAAGGGAACAGACATTAATTTTCGTTATTCTCTGTGACACCCAAGAGGAATGGATTATCTTTAGCTGCTGGATTTGATTTATTGTGCTTGTATTAATTCTCCATCCTACAATTGATTTCAGTGCAATGCTTCTTCCTTACTGACTGTTTCTGGACTTCAAGTAAATCTGTGTCTGTCCTTCAAATAAACCTATGGTTTGCTACTCTAACAATATATGTGCTCAGCTGATTTAGAAAGTGTGTCTGTCTTTCCTAACTGCTGCCTCTTTGGGTTGAAACAACAATTTTCCTCTCTTACATGAATCAAGTGATAATCAGAGCTCACATGTCTCTAGGGGGGGCTTACAGAAACTTTTAGTTAATATTTTTATAGCTTTTTTTTCTTTTTGTGTATCAAACAGGCTTATGGGAAAATTGTGATTGATTTTAATATATTTTATAGATTTTTATACAGCTGTAAACAATCATTGGATTCTAAAGGCCCAAGATTTAAGAAATTTAACTACCCTTTCTGTGGCGGGAGGATTCAGAGATTACCAAGTTCGTTCAGGACTGGCTTTTCTACCGAGATTGAGTCAACATGACAGTGCCTTATCTGTTGTGGTAAAAAAGCAAACTGTTTTTTTGGTTTTGCATGGAACTATGTTAGATAGTTATTTATGTAATGCATGTATCAGTGTCTATATGGGCAGCATAGTGTAAATAAATATGAACATACTGCATGCGAAAACACTGAATAGATAGTGTATGGTTCTAAGATCATAAATAGTTGATGTAGTATAAATGAGCCTCCACTGGAGGAGTATGTGTGGCACTGATGGGAATCATCTACCACTTGGTACTGTTTCTTCTTACCACCTGCTTGCACTTCTTCAGTTCCAGAACTCAGGTTTTATTTCCCCATGTTTTTGCAAGAGATGTGTATATGGAGAAAGGTGAATGTGCAGTATAGAAGTAGAGTGTTTTATTATAAAAGAGAGCTCTGGCTTGGCACCTTTTTTTCGTATTTGTTGTTTGTCAAAGAATTTGGGAATAGGATGTAGAGGATCATCAAGTTCAGTTTTCTGCTTTTTCAGGCATCTATCCTTTCAAAATTAATCAAGGGTCATCAGAAGGTATTTAGGTTTATCATTCCATTCCCTCTTCATCAACCTGTTCCCTAGAAGGAGAAGCTGGAAAATACTCACAAGGAGGGGGAAAACTTGTAATTTCCAACTTCCGTTTACTGCACAAGCCATTTTTTCAATGCCTTTCTTCTGACATCTGCTTGAAATGTTATATGAAATAGCTGTCATTCCCCTGGTGTTTACCTCCCTGTGTGTTGTACAGAAAGCTGTCTATAAATAGGCTCAGCTCAGATCCTGCTAGGCTAAGAGGATTAACTCTGCATTCCCTTTGTCCTAGTAACCCTTCTCTGCATCTGCTCTATTTTCATTTCTCTTGAGTGTTGGTGACCAGAATTTTGCATGAGATTTCATGAGTAGTGGTACCAGTTGTTTCTGGTTTGTGTTTTTGTTTTGGAGGTTGTGTTGTGGTTGTTATTGTTCAGTTTGTTTTTTTCTTCCCAAGTGTGATGCATTAATAGTTCATAGTTTATTTGATTCCTGTTGAGCAATAGGTTGATGAGCTCCATTTATGGGAGGTGTTTTTGATATTATTAGTCCCTAAAATTTAATACATGAAATGCACTTAGGGAAATTAGCAGCTTCAGACTTTCCAGTTCTTTCTTCATGGTGCTCTGATGGTTCCTTCTGTTGAGGATGCCCTTGGTTTCTCAACAGCAGCTTTCATTGGCATGCTGCTATTGTCACGGGCCAGGATCAGTTATTAAAATAGTAAGATTAGCCATAGAAACAGTCTTTGAAGAAATTTTGGTAAGTTTCCTCCACTCCATTATCTGCCCTTTCACCATTAGTCTCTTCTATCTAACATAGATAACTTGGTCATTCTGTTCTATAATTTCCCTCTTGCAAGTGCTTCAGTGCTTGCAAGATTTGTGACTGAAGAAGTCATTCTGTTGTACCCTAAGCCCTGAAACTCTTAAGATAAAGGCTGTTCTTTTTAATAATTGTGCAAATATGTTTAAATAAGGAGGGGAAAGGTTTTCCATATAGTTTTAGAATGTTGAGTACTAACAAAAGCTTAACCTTTTTCTTCACCCGAACAGAGCTCAGCTGTGCCTAGAGCTTGGGCCTCAACTGACCATCTCTCCATAGTGTGGTAAGATACTGGAACAGAGGTTAATTAACTGGGTGGGCATAGCTCTCTTCACTACTGTTATCACTTCATACCATAATTTAACTTGAATTTAATATTATGGTGAAGTCTTTTCTGACCAGTTTTATCACCATGGATCTTGCCTTTCTAAATTTAAATGTACTTATTCTGTCTTCTAGGTGCAAAGAACTGATCCTGGCTACCATTAGAGCTTTTTTTGATCTCATAGATGAAAACACGAGGCAGGTCTGTATATGTGATCTCCTGTATATTTACCCATCACACTTGCTTCTTCCATCCCAGGATGCTTAATCAGGAGAAATATCTCCCTATTTTACAGAAAACTCCTTGATTCTTCCAAGTCATGCTGAGAAAACTGTTTCCATCTTGTACCAGTCACTGAAAAATCCTGTGGCTTTGTGTTGTTTGACCCAAGTGTCAGAAATAACAAGGTGTTAGCTCAGTTTTCATTATTGACTGCTTGATGCTTCATAGCTGAGCTGTGAGCTGACATTTCTTCCATAAAGCAGCAGCTTCAGTTGGCCTTGCACCAGGATAAACAAATTTTGTTAGCTCTGTAGCTGTGAATGTGACCTCTTGATGTGTACGTAAGAGCAGAGCTCAAGACAGAAGAGGAAGGATTTCAGGTGTTCCTTCTGAGGCTGTTTGGGACAGACTTCTCTAGTTTTCCATGTGTCCTTATTTTAATGTGTGATTTAGAGAGACAAAAAGAGGAGTACAGTTGTTCTGTAGCACTGACTATGCTAGAGGGTAAAACTTTCCAGAAATCAGTTGTAATGGCCACAGTTTTGGAAAGTGGAATAAACAAAAATTAGTCCTGGAAGGTTTATTTTGGAAAAACTAAAACCAAACTGATCAAACAAACCAAAAATCCCAACCCCAAACAAAAGTGAATCCCAGGGTAGCTACAGAGCTACTTGGATGCTTGAAATAGTCAAAGAGATCCAGCAGCAAGCTGGATATGTGAACTCAGATTGGTAAACCTAAAAAAAAATTGCCTAAGCTCTGGCCTAAATGTCATTTCAGGAAGAATGCATGAGTGTCTATAGAGAAAGTTTAGTGGAATGGTTTCCTTGTGTTAAGAGTAGGTCAGAATGTAAAACTCCTGGAAAGTTTGGCTGTGCTTTATCACATGTGTGGATTCTGTGTATTGCAGTGATTGGCTGTTGATGGCACTTCCTCTGTTCAGAGTATTGAATTTAGAACAGAAAGGGTACAAGGTCTTCTAACAATCTCTCCTGCCTTCCACCCACAAATCTGTATTGCTAGCTGTGATCATGTGATGATATTAAATCACACTCGTTGGCAAAAACTTGAAAATGTGCTCTTGTTGTAGATAACTGAGGATCCAAAGAAGAGAATGTCTGTCCTAAATCACCACTTTGTGAGACACCCTGCAAAGATGTTTGAGGAGAATCCTGAAGCTTTCACAGAACTCACAGGTGTGTAGCAGTTTTCTTTTGAATTGCATTCAGTGATGCTCCTTTGTTAATGGTTAATCTTCTCACTAACCAAGTGTCAGAATACACTTTGTCCTCCTTCAGACAGACTAAACCAATAGGTTTTAGACCTAAACTATCTGCTTTTGTTTGGTTTTGGTGTTAAATAGGTTAACAGGGGTAGGTGCAAAAATCTGTCACTTTTCTATAGCTTGGATTCTGAGGAGTTGTATTTACACCAGGTTGTCCAGTAGAAGATCTCAGAAACTGGGAATAGCTGGGTGTCAGAAGGGCAGTCTAATCTGCAATGGCTGCAAGAGGGATAGGATGGGTGCTGCAGAGCCATTGTGTTAGTTTTGTGCTACTCATGGAAATCCTGAATATTCAGATCTGCCTCATCAATCACTTCCTTTTTCCCATGACAAGGCAGGGTAAAATGAACCAGTCACTGAGGGTTTCCTTATAGAGTTCCTTCCTTAGGATCCAGAGTTAAAAGTGACAGATTTTGATTGTGTGGAGTCTTAAGGACTGAACACAACTTTGGTTAGGCACAGCTTTATTTTGCTGAAGTGGGCTGAACCATTTGATGAAAACCATTTTATTTCAGGAATTTTCTCAATGTAAGACACTGCAGAAGTACTAATGTAGCTTGTACTTTGGTGTCTAGTTTTGGGCACCCTCTTACAAGAAGGCATTTATGCACTGGCATCTCCTGAAATGAGCATGGAGCAAAAGACCACCAAAATGGGCAGTTCCTGGGGCATAGGAAATAGGGGAAAGAGGCTGAGTGAACTGAGGATTCTCACCTTAAAGAGAGTGCTGAGTGGGATCGTGTTTCTGTCTTCAACTACCTAATGAAGAATTGGAGAGAAGATGAAGTTAGACTTTTCTCAGAGGTTCACAGTGATAGCACACCTGGCAGTTGAAATCCTGTTGTAACAGAAGACATTCTAATTAGGTGTTAGGAAAAAGTATTTCACCAGGAAGGTGGTCAAACACTGGAATAGGTGCCCAGAGAGGTTGTGAAACTGATATTTTGGGGGGGGCAGGGTGGTTCCTTCTTTTGGGTCAGTTTTCAGCAATTCAGCATCTTGGTTTACATGTGATTTCATTTTGTATCTTCCTGTTTGTGCTGACCTCTTGACATTTAGCTGAATTTCTGTGATGAAGTTGTTACTCTACTTAAATGGAAGAAAGATACAACATCGTTGCATGGCAATTGGCATTGTTTGTACTCTGATCTCTTCATTATTGCCGTAATCCTTTTCCCCAGACGTATCTTTAAACTGCTCCTGGTTTTTTTGTATGTTACTCACTTTGCTGATGTGCTTCTGCACAATTTTCTGTAATAGCTTTCTTGAAAGGCTGACAGGAGCAAAGATTAGGGCTGTTTCTAATGTTGCCTTATCATTAATCAGTCACCCTGTAATTACATGAGTATAATTTGATTTATTTGTTTTGTTGCCTTTAGGTTTTTGTTTCAAGATCCATGGGGTTTTTATTTTGCCATTAGTATTTAGTAACAGGATCCTAGGGCTTTATTGTTTCCTGTGTAACTGATGATAACTGTTGCATGTAAGTGTAAGCAGCAGCAATCCTCAGTGTTGATTAAAGCACATAAAGTTTACATCCATGTATAGATAGGAGATGAGAGCTTGGTGATAAGTAAAATACAAGATTTTGGATATAAAGATAATTGTTCCTGCAGTGCAGCGTATTAAAATATTTATTTTTAGGAGCTTTCATGTGGATTACAGTCAAAACGTCAAAATGGACTTACTCAGTTTACAATGTAAGTAATTTTTTTCCCCCATTGTGTTTTCATGTTTGTTTTTATTTTTGTTTTGATTGTTTTGTTGGGGGTTTTTTGTGTTGTTTTTTTTTTGTTTGTTTGTTTTTTTCTAATGACCCTTTTTTTCTTTTAAGGATTCAGATGGAAAATATTTCACATTTCCTCTTGCAAGCCACAGAAAATCATACAGTCATGTTTACTGTGAAAATAGTATGTTGGTGAGAAAATCCTTCTTTAATGTCTGGAGTTCGTTTGTAAAGATCTGGTTTTTTAATTTCCATTTGCTGCAGTTCAAAGACAGTTAATGAACAGCTGTTGAAATTGCTGCCATCCATTTACAATCACAGCCTAATGCATGTCAGAGGTACTAGCTGTTTTAGCATGTCACACTTAGTGTTCGAGATCAGAAACCTTCAATGCCACCTGAACCTCAAATGTTTTCTTTTGCCTCTTATGGTTAGCTCTGCATTACTTTGTCCTTTCATTTGGTGCAGTTCTGTATTGATGGTTTTGAAGGAAAAAGCTGGTTTTAGTGCTGCTGTGTTTTTTGCCATAATTCTAATTTGGGAAAGCTGTTTATAGTTTTGCTTTCCCATAATGAAATTTAAGTGAGCCTGAAAGGCTACAGAAATCTTCCACTAAGCAGAGAAAGTGAATGGAAGACAGATGAGGAAACAGCACCATCTCAGTTGTCTCCTATTGAGAGGAGACACCATAATGTGCATTTCTTGTATTTTTAGCTCAAGACATGTACATTCAGCCAACTTTTTTTCAGTTTTTTGTACAAGAATGAGTTTAATCTCTTGGCAAACTGAAGATAGATAAATAAGCTTTTCAGAATCATGTATTTTGCATTAGTGGCAAGAAAATTGAGATGCTTTCCTGTTCCATCCTGCCTGTCCCTGTTGCCAGTCCTCCCCTTGCCAAAGATGGCGTTTGTACCACCATTGTGACAAACAATTGTCTGTGCTTGGTGCTTTTCTGCTTGTCCTTCTCAGGGGCACCTTCAGTGCTTACATGTATGTGTGATCTTAGCTGTGCTTCGGCAGGGTAACTTTTGCCTTTGTTACAGTGTGTTGATGCCTTATCAGGCCACCTAAAAAACAGAGACTAGACAGGAGTAAGGGAATAAAGGTAGGGAGTTATTTGAAGGGTTTTAAAGGTGCACCCTGGGGAACCAGAGGCCACTGCCAAGATGGACCCCAAGATGGACACCCAGTGATGAGTTCTTCACACTTTTATAAGTTTGGTCTATTTTGCATCTCAAGTTCAATTCTCCAATTAAAGCTTCAGTTAATGATGTAATTTTCCCCAAGCTCACTCCCCCCTTCCCAAGATGTTGGTTTACATTTTGGGCCTAGGACAGGCCGGGTGTCCTTGGAGGGCAGGCCTGGAGAGGCTTTGGTGTGTCTATCTGGCCTAAGAGAGCAGCAGCGAAGAGGCTACAAGAAACTTCAGAGTTATACTCTAGACAGTACAGGATTTTAAATTATAAAAGTTAAAACTTAAGGCATCAGTGTGAAAGACAGGCCTGGTAGAGCTTGGGAGGAGGAGGGAGGTACAAAACAACGTCTGAGAGTTGCATCCTGATGCTATTGCTTTAGAACACTTAAATTCTCAAGGGATGCAGCAGCAGAACATTAAATAACTCAAGTATTCCTCTGCTACTTCAAAGAGTACCTTGAGATGTTTCTTTTATTTAGAAGAGATTAAACATGATATGTAAGATGGATATTTTTTAAAGAGAAGTTATGAAAGCTTTTTGCTTAACCTTGTATTCATAACTGAAAAGGATGGCAAACTGAAGTTATTTAAAATGGTTCCTAGAAACCCCCACCATTCACTCTAAAGCTTCCCTTCTTCATCCTTGCAATTGTAATTGCAGGATTATGATATCAGTCTTTAAATTATCATCAGTTTTAACCCCTGCATTGTTTGAAGTAAAGAATCTGTATTTTTAATGTATTTATAGATGCAATCACACATAGGTAATGTACTGTTTTATGATACTGACTTTACAGGACACAAGTAGCTGGATTTATGGCTGCATGAACACTAATTCATCCATGTGGTGAGTTTAAAGAGTTCCTGTTCTTTACCCGAATGGGTTTTTTGAGACTGTGTTTGAATTTAAAGCATATTAAGTCTCCTCTGTAGGAAGGGATTGGGAAGTAAATATGTTATTGTAAATAATTCATGCTTTCTGTACCACCAGGAAAACAGGAAAGAATAGCTTTTCTTAAAATAGGTGATACTCTTCTTCATGAAGCTGTATTTTTGACCTTCATAGCAGTGAGGAGTCATTCCTGTTGCTCCCTTGTGGACACTGCGTGCTGGATCCCTGAACTGGGTGGTTTGTAGCACCTGGGTGGTGCTGGGGGCTGCTTGGATGGTCACACCCCAGGAGCTGGGATCAACAGCTCCATGTCCCAGTGGAGTGCAGCGAGGAGTGCTGTGCCTACAAAAGAGCTGGAGAGGGACCTTTCCCAAGGGCCTGTGGTGACAGGACAAGGGGTAGTGGCTTTAGACTGGCAGGGCAGGTTTTGCTTGGATATTAGGAAGAAGTTGTTCACTGTGAGGGTGGTGGGGCATTGGAGCAGCTCACCCAGAGAGGTTGTGCATGTCCCGTCCCTGGGGATGTTCCAGGCCAGGTTGGATGGGGTTCTCAGTAACCTGGTCTAGTAGTGGGTGTCCCTGCCCATGGCAGGGCTGTTGGAACTAAATGGTTTTTAATGTCCCTTTCAACCACTCTATGATTCTGTTTCTTTAGAATCCTGTGACAAAAGACATCAAATGTCACTCAGAGCCTTCAAAAGAGTGGATTAAAGCATCTCTTACTTTTTTTCTTGTTTCAAAATTGCTACTGTCATATGAAACATATTTAGAAGTGTGGGTGGTTTAGTGGTTATTTGTTATGACAGTCATTACAAAATGGATTTAAAACACTGTCTTAGCTTACATTTGTAAAATAAATTCAAAGTAAATTCAATCTACCCTTCAAATTAGGGAAAGCTTCTAGGCAAAATTGAGCTAGCATAGTATTTCTCTGTTCTGGGATCACTGAGGTGTACAGCCAGAGTCTTGCCTCCAGCAGATAGCCAGATGTCATAATTACTTTTTCCTGATCCAAGAAGTTGGTTATTATTCCTTTGAATAACCTTTGATCAGCATCAAGTGCAGGTTAGCCTAGTTCAGGACTGCTACTGAAACCTCATCTAATAATAGTGGGTTTGCTGTGGACTGTGTCCTGAGGTCATGAACACTGTTTAGAGAAACAGCAGTATTCTTGTATTCAAAAAATCAGAACTTGAAGTGACTGAATGGATGTGTTGCAGTTCAGTGTCTTAATATAAATACATACCATTCAAAACTGCTGCAGACTCTCCAACAGCTAACAGAATTTTTAATTTATATGGTATGTTTTAGATATTTCCATAGGAAAAATTGTGCTTTTGATGTTTAAAAGTTGCTAATGAAACTGCATGATAATTTAATGACAATGCTGTTTTAGCTCATGAAGAGTTTTCAGTTTGTGTCTGAAGTCCCTGGCTGATAAGTGCTGCAGGTTTTCTGTATGACAGAGTTGGAGCTTTGCTTGGCTTGGTTTTGTACAAACAAGATTTGCACTATCTGAAATTACCATAATTTGATAAATTACTGTGGTAGCAGTACACCCAAACTTCTTCTCAATTTAAAATGTTAATCCAGAGAGAGAGAGAGAGAAGCTGGTGTATTAATCCGTTGCCATAATGCTGGGCCTGCATAATGAATATGCTCATCCTTTAATGTGCATGAATTTTTACAGCCTGGAAGCTGCTGATTTATCCTGGAGAGCTGAGTTACTTCCAACCACCAAGGTAAGTGTGTACTTAATCTTTTAGGAGGGAGAGGTGCTTCCAGGGGTAGTTGCAAGTCATAGGGGAAGGAGCTGTTCTGTTTGGAGCATTGGAACAGTTGTATTCCAGAGGAAGAGGGTACAAGAGGTAGACGGCTGGCAACTGGCAAGGGGCAAGCTGAAGGGGTGTGTTCAGTAATGGCTTTTCTTCTTCTTTCTTTCTTTCTTTTCCTTTTATCCTTTCCTTTTTAAGGTTGTAATGCTGAAACTTCAGGACTATCCTTCTTTGTCCCACATTGTCATTCAGGTGCCACCTGCAGTTGGCAATAAGGTAAAAAAATACGACATTCAGAAATTGCTTGCTTAGTATATTCATAACTTTGAGGTGCTATGATGGGAGGAAAAGGAAGTATATTAAATATGTGCTAAGTTACTTTGAGAAACCATAGACCCACACTGTGGAGTGGTTTGAAGGTAGCTTTTGTTATCTTCTGTAAGCTCAGAAACACTTTGATAAAATGCCAAACACAAGGCATGAATAGCACTTGAAACATGTACAAAACCACAGTTCTCAGATCAGTTCTTACAGTTCTTGGAGAGTCTAATGGTAGTCTTCCTTGGTTTTCTTCATACTCTGGCTGTGTTCTTGAGTGGTTACACCTTTGAACAGTCATTTCTCTCACCCAGGTTAGCAGAGAATAGAGATAATTGAAGGCACCATACCTGGATTCTGGGGAGCATAGATCAGATACCTCTGCAAGCTCTTAGACCACAAATAATGTAGTAAACTGAGTTGTGCAGAGTTTAGTAGTTTGAATCTCACTAATTAGATGGATATCTTTGCATCAAGGGCTCTCAGGATCTTAGTAAGAACAACATTTGTAGACTTAGCATGTTACCCATCTGGATGTGGCAGGCCTTTCCAGTTAGTCCTGGAAATGGCAGAATACTGAATTGGAATTTCTGGTCTAATCAGGTCTGACATTGCTTTCTGTGACACAAATACAGTCTCTGAGTCTGTGGTGTAATAATCCACAATCCAAGAAATTATTTACAGCACAAGTGAATGTAATGTTCTTCTCTGAGTGCGTCCTCAGAGAGTTGTGACAGAGGCATCTTGCAGTGAAATTAGTAATGCACAACATTCAGGGTAAGCAAAGATAGAGGAGAGATCACTTGGGAAATGTAATTTGGAAAGTACAAAGCCTTTGCAAGTCTTGTGCTTGGTTTAGATCTGTTTTTAATATCCTGAATTGCAGTATGCTTTGGGCTGTGAATTCTTCAGAGAGGATTCCAGAACAGTCCAGCTCCCTGTAACACATCTTTTTTCATTTGGTAAGTATAGCACATTGCTTTTGGAAAAAATGGAAAACTAATATAACTAACCTTTGGATAATAAATTTGCCTAAAAATGTCAGGTCAGGAGGTTTTTGGGGGTTGTTTTTCACTAAAGCTAACACTGCTTTTGTTAGTAACAGACAAAGAAAAAAGAAACGTGGGGGTTTAGACTAACAGATATGAAAGTATGTAATTCTCCTTGGAAAAAAAATCGGAAAATGCAGTGAGTTCTCAGATAATTTTATCTAATAAGTGAAAATATTACATCCTTTACAGGGCTTTCTTCAAGCAAAATTCTGTTAAATTCAACTGGATTACTTTACAATGTCCAGCTCCAGCACTTCAACCAAGTAAGAATGCTGCTTAAGTTTTTAAGGTAATGTAGCCACTCTTTGGAGAAAAGTGAATCACTTCTATTTTTTGTGTTCTAGATATATCAAGCTTTCAATATTTATATAGAGAGCCACTGCTGGTCACTCAAAGGTAAATAGAAGTCTTCTGAAGTATAAATGTATAAAACAAATTCTTGAAAACTTTCAGGAACAAAAAGTGGTCTTGTGCAACAGAGTTTAGGCAATACTGTTATAATCTGTTCTAATGTGTCTCCTAATATCTCTCACTTCCCACTTTAAGGATAGCTCAGCAAAAATGAGGAATTTATGTTTGTTTTTCTTACTTCCCAGTGAAGAAGAGTTGAACTTTGAGCAGGATTCTGCCTTGTATTGAAAGTGTTTCTCAAGAAAAGCACATTTGGCTAGAATTTTTATTTGCTGATAATGAGACTCAAATTTGCATGTTGAGCTACATAAGCATAAACAGGATGGGTTGCTAAATGACCCTGTTTCAAAAAAAAGGCAGTGATGGATTTTATTAGATTGAAGTTTCAGTTTCATATTGAGAAGCGGAACTCTTCTCATAACTGTTCTTCTTTTAAACACTGATGTCTTGCCCTGTACCAGCCTGAGTTTAAAAGTGTCAATTTTGTTTACTGCTGACTGCTCTGATCTGCATTGCAATGTCAACTGCAATGTAACTGCAAGCCCAGTGATTCTGTGTAGTGATCTGTGTGCCACCTTTGTTTTACTGGCCCTGTAGTTTTTAGAGACAGTTGTTCTCACACATCTTGTTCTTAATTAAGTTCATATTTTTTAATGCTATTACATTTCAGAAAGAAAACCTAGTGTTTACAGACTTCATATCCCCTGGTCACATGAAGACTCAATAATTGTAGCAAAGTAAGGACTTTAACAATTAATAATTTCGTGATTTGTGTTTTTTAAGAATATTTGCATCCTGTTGTGGTAATATTTCTGATGTGAGACAGTTTCTCCAGTCTCAAGTGTTTGGCTTCTATGTCTTTTCCTCATTTACCTTTCTGCCCTTGTTGACAAAGTTGTTTTGACTTTTCCTAGAACAAGAATACCTATTAACTGTTTGCTTAATTGTTCTCGCTAATTTTCTCAAAAAAGAAGTGAGATATGCTGGTCTGAAATTCTCAGGATAATCACTGACCCCCTCATGAGTGGAGAACAGTGGCTGCTCTGGATGCTGGCTTCTTCCTGGAAGCCAGGGCTGGGGTCCCACAGCAGCCCTATGTTCACTTCAGCAGCATAGTCCTGACAAAATCAAATGATACAGCTTGAAATATATGTGTCACTAATGAAGTTGAACAACCTGACTGTATTGCAGATGGTTGGGAAACTGTATTTCTAGGTTTTTTTTAGAAGTCTTGAGGATACCTCACAACTTCCACCCCGCTGTGTTTTCCAGCAGCAGCATACTTGCAGGAAACTGAATTGTATTCTTGAGGATCTGTCCTTCCCGTTGTTGGCGCTCGGCATATTTGCATGCTCTGTGAGGCAGTGTGCTCACTGCACTCGTCTGCTTTCCTTGGTACCGTGGCCCTCCATGGTTCAGAGGAGAGGGAATTGAGGATGTTACCTAGTTCTTTGTGACAGGAGAAACAAGTCCCTTGCACCGTTTTGCTCACAGCTTGTGGTGACACGTGGTGTAGTAGATCTGCTTTGTGTGCACCTGTGGAAGACTGAGGCGTGTTTGGTTTTTCTGCTTGATTCTAAGGACAGCAATGACCATGTAAGTTGCTGTTTCAGAGTTCCATCTCTTGCTGAGATTTCTGCCAAACTGCACGTTGCTCAGCCTCACAATGACAGCAGCCTGCCAGAGTTAAACATCTACTCTTCCCCAGACTGTCAGTATGAGGTGAGTAACACAGTTCTATTGTATAGCTAGTTTGCATTGCTGGATAGTTTTTGCAGAATTCAGTTCTTTTAACCATAGATAATTAATCTAAATCAATACTAAGCAAATCTAAAGGAGGGCTGTTTGGCCTTTTTGACATGTAGTGTGTGTTACAAATACTTTGCAACAGCTGGGTTAATATTGAAAGTTGGACTCTCAAACTTTAAAGCATTTGCTTTTAAAATATCAGTAGTGAGGTGTTGTACATTTTAGTTGAGGGATTGCTGTATTCTACTAAAGTTTGCCTCTTAAAAATTAAAGTATTTTGTACTTATGCTTACCGTTGTATAAAACAATATGTATTTTTTTTCAAGGTAACTCTGAAGACATCACTTCTACAGGTTCTTGGGCAAGTAAGAAAACCTAATACTAAATTTTTTTTTTTTTATGTCAGCAAAAATTTCTCTAGATGCTACTTCTTCCCTTCCTTACGGGGGCACCTCAGATTCCTTTTTGCTGCCAAGGGGAGCATTATTCAGTGATCATTTTGCAGCCTTGTCCCTTGGCGAGGCGCCCGACCCGGATGAATGTCAGGCCCCGGTCCCTGGAGGAGGAGGAAAGCTCTCTAGCTCTAAAGAGCTGCTGTAAATGTAGAGCATGAGGCTTTGTGGTGAGCTCAATATCTGGGAAGGGACAACATTGTAGGTCACTTTAACTTTCTTGCCTGATGAGTCAGTAGTGTTAAAACTTTAAAATACATTTGGCATCAATTAAGTTGGGGGGAAAAGTCTAAGCAGGTCTCTAAGTAGGTCCATATGCTCCTTTTCAACAAGTCTGCTTTGGTTATCAATGAAGAATACATTTCGATGTGGGGATCAGTAAAAATAGACTGCCCATCTGCAGTTCTCTGGTTCTAAAAAGTAATTAATTTGCAAGCACCTAAGTGTAGTGCTGGAATATTACTGGCAACGTTCTCTACTTGAATGCATGCATTTAGAGCAAGGATTTTTCATTTTGTTGGTATTTTATGAGAATTTATAGGCCATTGGTATATTAATCATGGCTTGGGAGTGTGGAAGCCAATTAATACATGCATGTAATTGCTTCCAAAAATTCCTTGCCTAAAAACATAAATAACTATATGCAGATTTTGCTTGGAAAGTGGCCTTTAAATAGTTTTAAACTTATTTTACTAAAATGTGATACTTCACTTTTTTCATACTTGTCTTGACTGGAAAAAAAAACCCATTTGTTTCTAATTTGATCATTTATCCAAACCTGTTTCATTAGCTGCTTATGAGAGATTCTAGTATTTTCCATCTATAACATTAATTGCTATTGGAGGTTATCAAATACTTATGCATTAAAATGAGAAACTGGACCTTTTAAGAAAGATTTTCTAATCTCATTATCATTCTGGCTAAATTATAGTATTTGTGTATTTGGTTTTTTAATTCATTTTTATAGATAGAAATGAAGTTGTGCCTTTATCCTTGTCTTTCAGATAGTAAGGTTCCATGCTGGTGCTTTTCCAGTCTATATTGTTTCTAATATTCTTCTTACTTATGGAGGACAACTGAGCACATTGAGATCAACAGGTAGCTTTCTAAAAATCGTGTTTCCTCTGTCAGAAGTGTTTTTAGAGGAATTGCTTATCAAATTTACTGATGAAAGCCTAGCTAGATGTGAATTTTTTCAGCTAAATGTCATTCAACTTACAGAAGTATTGGATCTCTGCTCTTCATTTTAATTTTTTCTTGGCTGGTAGTTCTTCAAGGTTGTGTTGTAGCAAAGTATTTCCTTATTACTTTAAATTGCAGTCCCTTCTCTGTGAAATATTGGTGTTGCACAGTAGTTTAGAAATAACAGAAGTCTACTTAAAAATACATGTAAAAGTTTAAAATAAATTGTTTATGTGCAGAAAACACAATTTCTTGCACAAAGATGAGATTCTCATGAGAGCTTTGAGCCATGTCTTCAGACAAAATGCATTTTTATTAGAATTCAGGGGGTGTTGGTAACAAACTCCATAATGCCTCTAGAAGCTCATGTGACCCATCACCTTAATGTGAGGGACCCAGTGCAGAAGGGCCTTGGTGGTGAAGCTTGCAGCCTTGCAGTACTCTTAAAAGACATGGTTATCTTGTTTTCAAGTAAACTTGCCATTGTCTGAATTTATTTTTTGTTGTGGATGATCTTTTTTAAAGTTCCTGACACGACAGTAACTACAGATGCTCTCTGCTCTTGATTCTAGGCCAGTGTTCAGACTTCTCCCTTGAACTGGTCAGGACAGCAAAGCCCTACAAAGTAGAACCTCTTATAAGCATTGTTGTGTTTCTGCAGGGGTGAGTTTGCATCATTGATTTGTTTAAAGCAGTTTCCAAAACAGAGGTTTGAGTAAAACTGTTGCTGGGGAGCAATATTATTTTATCTGTAGTAAAACCTGACAATTGGTTTTGTTTGTTTGTTTGTTTGCTTCTTGTGAACACCTGACTGTTATTTTGCTTGAAAGACTATAATAGAAGGAATAGTTGATAGATGTCTAAAAGCAATTGGAAGTGATAAATAATACTGCTTTCATGTTTTTGGCAGGTTTAACTGGTTTAGAGAGATATGGGAATCACTGTCACTACCAGAGGTGGATGCTGCTGTACTGAGTAGTCAGGATGCATGGTTCCCCCTTGTGTCCCTGATTCTATTTCTTTTTGGGACAGGCATTGCCTACTGGAGTGGAGTATTTTTCTCTACATCTCTGAGACTCTTCTCTTCATTATGGTTAACTCTGATTAGGTAAAACAACATGATGCTATATAATTATGCTCTTCTAGATGACTTTGACCCTGACAATTGGTTTTGTTTGTTTGTTTGTTTGCTTCTGTGTGAATGCTTGGGCAAGACTGAATTCTGAGCAGATTGAATTTATGCATGATTTTAGACATCTCTGTTTGAAAGCAAGCAGAAATTGATGTCTGGGAAGAAGTACATGGGAGTTTTGTTTCTTTTTTTTTTTATTTTTTCAGACCCACTGCACTTCAAAAAGATAAGTTGATTACACCCAGAAGACTCTGTGGGATGATATCTCTTGCTTTGGTTAGCTGGACCACTTGTGGTGCATTTGCTGTACTCATTATTTATCTTCAATACTTGTTCAAGGTACTGAAAGGCTAAACATTTTGTATTTGTAAATGGATTGAAAATTTTGGGTGCTTTGAATTAACCCCAGGTTAAAAGCAAAAATCCTAATTACCCTTTTTTACACATAAAAGAAATGTTATTATTCTCGTACTTGAAATAGGGGTTTTTTTTAAATTTATCAGTGTCATAGTCTTGTAATATGTACAATTTTTCTTCTTTTTTTTATGCTTCTTCCAAAGAAATGTGTGGTTCCATATGCCCACTACAACAATGCAGATAATTGAAATTTTTAACTTATAGCTAGGCAAAATTATAAAAATAAAGACTGATAACTCCCTTGAAGAGAAACTTTAGCAAAGAGAGGCCTTGAAATTTTCAGTAGAAAAGACTTTTCACAACTCTTTATGGAGTAAGAGGAAGGAGGGTGGATCTATTGAAGAATTAGGGTAGTCTTCTTGTATGTCCTTGATCTCTTGGGTAGTGCCACGAAGGTCCATATTTAGTCCCTGCCATTCAGTTTCCATGGCCTTCCTTACATCAGTGTCTAACTCCTGATTCACCCCATGGCTATGGCTGGTAAATCAGCTGCTGTCCTTGGCTCCTGGGGAAAATTACAGCTCCATTGGGGCCCTGGAATCATCTAGCTATAAAGAAGAAGAAAAAATAAGGAGTCCTCAATTTCTTTTCCTATACTGCGGCTTTTGTGTGAAGAAACATTACTGAACAAGCAACCGTTTGTCTTACAGGTTGTAAAACTGCACGTGACTGTAAGAGCAGAGCAAAACATGCACAACAAGGTAAGTCTGTTTCCTGCTTCTGTTCCAAACTGTGACCAGAAATTATCTGGCAAACTTCTGCCTTGGTAATCTCAGGTTGTGCTGCAGTGACTGGGCAGCTGTAGTTCACTTGCTGTGTGAGTGATGTGAAAGAGCAGCCAGGCCATGAGCGGCCTGGTCCATCACACACGAGTGCTGTTTGAAGTCTCTGCAGTGTGAACTTGTTATTTAAGAAGAAAACTCTTTTTCTGAATGCACACAGAGCAACAGGTTTTGTCTAAATTTTGGTACTTGATTATGCATGGCTTATCTAAAGAAAAATAATTTCTAGGTGATAATCTGTACTGCAGGTAAATGTGCTTTTTCCAGAGAGGCAATGTGTGGAGTTTAAGGGTTTTTAGTCCAGAGATGACAAATAGGATGTGTTAGATGAGTATGGACTGAGACTGCAGTAAATAGGGAACTGTTTAAAACAGTGAAGAAACATTGGGTTTCATGCAGTGTGAACTTTATGCTCTGGGTTACTTTAGGGTATAGGATCGAAAATGTAATGTGGATAAAAGCATATGATAACTACCTGCTCTTTTTTGCAAACATAGAACAAAGAAGTCTGACAGAAAAAGTTGTTGAGAGTTTTCTTTGGGTGGATTTTTTGTGTGTTTAGTTTAAAATCCTCTCCTTTCATCTCTGTATAATTTTTTTGTTTCATTTGGGTTTTTTTTTTTCTGTCATTGGAAGTTAGTGTCTGCCAACTCATTCATTTATCTTTGCTCTTTATTCCTAGAAGTAATATTTTACTCCCAGTTGCATTACCTCCTATATCTTTTCCATGAATGATCATCTGTAATTTTTCACCCCCATGCTTTTTTAGTCCTTCCAGGAACTCAATTTCTTTTCTTTTCATTGGTGTCAGGGCATCTACACTCTCCATTCTTTTCTTCCATGGACATATAAACTACTAGCGTGAGAGAAATTTCTGGTTAAATTTAGATGCTTTAAAACTGAACTATTGAATTTTGCTTTTGATGGCTTTTTGAGGCATAAATTGCAGATTTTCTTCCTAAATCCCAGCTGGTGTGATACTGTTAGGATATTTTTCCCCTCCTCTTTCCCCAGCATGGGTTCTTATAAGCTTGTGCACATTTTTGTGACTTCTGTCTTTCATTTTCAGGATTCAGGCCACTCAAAAGAAACTTCACAGAACTCCAGTACATACACAGACAAAGCCCAGAGTTCAATGGACAGCATTCCAAATGCAACACAGTCTCCTTCCAACAGTGCAACAATTGCTGAAGCTGTTAACAGTCTTAAGATGCACATTACAATCCTCAATTTATTCACGTGGATTGTGCTGCTCAGCTTGCCATCTTTGATTTATTGGTTAAAAAATCTCAGGTAAATTCTTAAATTGACACTAAGCTAGAAGAAAGTTACAAGAACCTTTGAAGATAATAGAAATTGTAAATATTTGACTCTACATTATTAGCTACCTTACAGAAGTTTTAAATATATGTAATAATATACTTCTGCTAATTATTGTTGTTTTCTCTATGCAGTCTGCTTTGTGCTATGGTATAAGTGGGTGTTAAGTGAATCAGTGATATGTTGAAGAAAGTAATGATTCAGGAAGAGTTTTAAATCAGGCTGTGATGCATGATTTCATGTATATTTGTTGTCATCAGCATAGGGATATTATTTGGCAGTCTAGTTTAGAGGTGACATGCTTTTTAAACCATTTCTTTGCAGGTACAATGTTAGACTTGATCCTGATCCATGTAGATCCACAGCTATCATCCTTGTATGCATTTTAGAAATTCTAATGAATTCCAGTACTTCTGAAGTGAAATCAAGGTACTGTAGCCCAGTCTCTAGTTCTGCTTTCTCTAGTTCTGCTTTCCTGCTTCTTCGTGACTTACCGTTTGTGTGGTAAAACTTCATTTATGCTGTACAGACCTGTGATTGTTCAGCCTCTGTAGGGATTCGTGAACTCTTATGGTGGAGTCTAAAAGATGAGGTAAAATGTGTGCAAAGTACCCCTAGTTCAGTTAAGTGGAGAAAATCCCCTGTATTAGGTACGTGGAAATAAATGAAGCCAGTACTGAGCAGTCATTGCATAATGACTTCTGCAACTGTGACTTTTTAACTCACAATTCATTGAATCCTTCCAAATGTCACAGAATCCAAATACATTTAGCAATTACTGTCAGACAGTTACAAGGGAAGGTGAATTCTAAGGCATTATAATTATGTTCTTGTAGGTCCCCTTATGGGAGTAGAAATATAAAGTGTTCTCTACTGGATTAAGAAGTTCTGAGAACTTGGTTTCGCTGACAGAATATTTCTTGTTGAGATATGAAATCAGTCTAAGCCTCATGAATGACAATCAGTAATAATGAATGCCATTTATTCTCTTGACCAGTACATGTTATCTCAAGTGATCTAAACCATTAAATCTTCCTTTGTTACAGAGAACAAATTTCTAAATTAATATAAGAATATTTTTAATGACATTACCCTTTTTGAATAATTTCTCTTGCTTATGCATCAATTTTTATGGCCCATTAGACCTAGGTGTTCAGTTTGAAAAATGAATAAAGCCTTGAAATGTAAATTATTTTGCAAAGGAAAATGAAATACGGTATTTGCATACTTTCTGCACATCTGGCTACAAAATGATAATTTTTTCTTCTTTGTATTCTTGCAGTAAACTCTTGAAGATTGCAGCCAAAGTTCCACTCCCTTTGTCTGTTGCAATGCTGGCCTTTGGACGAATGCATTTATACAGAGTCCCCTACTTTGTAACCTTTTCTCTTCTTCTACACATGCTGTGCTGTATTGTGTAATGTTCATTCTATATAGGACATAAATAGGACAATGCACCCTAGAAACTTAACACTGGAGATGGGAAAAAGTGCAACACAGAAATGCCTAATTAAATATGATCAGTAGTTTACATTATGTGGGAAAGAGGACAGAACTGTGAATACTTTACAAAAAATTCATGGTTTTATTCACGTTGCTTAGAAAACTTTTCCTGGTGTTTATTTCATGTCTCTGAAAATGGAGTGATTTAACTGTGTATAAGCACGTAGCTCATATCAGTCTCAATACTCTGCCTTGTAGACACTTTGGTATTTCACTATACTGCTTTGTTAAAACAGACCTTTTTTACTCTCTGTGCCATGCAGTGTCTGTGTTCTGAACTTGCATTTCTTGCAGGTCTAAAGTATGCTGGTTAAAACTCAATACATTTCAAGCACACTGTGACTATCACAAAAACCACACAGCCAAGTATATTTTTAATTATTTTATGTTATATTCAAAAGCTGCCACATTTGTGTCTAGACAAACTAGAATGTATTGCTTATATAGAACTGTTATTTCTATCAAATCATTTGTTCAATCAGTGTGAGTTGAACATTTGTGAGATTATTGCAAGTCTTACACATTTTACTTTTCGTGAGAGTGAGAAAACAACAGTATTCTATGTAGCTTTCTATTCAGGAAGGATGCCAGCAGATTCATAAACAATTTGCTGTAATGTTGTTTTAAAACATTGTCAGTTTTCTCTGGAATTTTGAAATTAATCCTTGGACTTTGTCCATATGTAGAAGCTAGCAAATGTTGAGATACACTGCGAGTTAACAGTGCAGTTGGTGTACTAAGTAGACAAGGCAGGCTTTTTTCCTACTGTAAACAGAGAATCAACCATCTCTTAATAAATGCCAATAGATAAAACAAATATGGAATAGTTACAACCCTGCAAACTCCTGTCCTGCCATACACTGCTAACTTCTGTATGTGGGCAAACTCAATGATAGGGGGAAATACTGACCACAGCTATTAGCTCTGTATAAACTGTTATCTTAGTGCCTAGATGCTACAGTGACTGCCATTTATAATAAAGCCTGAAGTAGTTCTGTGTAAGGAATTCTGTCCCCTGGGCATGTGTCTTGCCAGCAGAAGAAATCTCAGCAGTCCTTAGACTTAAATGATGTATTGATTCCGTGTAGAGATGAGCCTACTTGCTTCTGTGTTAGCTGTCTCTGCTGTGTCTGAGATACCTGTTACCTTCATATGGAAATACTAGACCAGCGCAGTCATCCTATAGGAATACCAAGAGGAAATCTGCTGCTCACAGTCAATCAAATATACTCTTGATACAGTAGTACAGCCAGCCTGACCCATTTATTTCATCATATCTTAATAATCTTGCCTAAAGTGCCTCAGTTATTTCTAAGGTGTTATTAGGGTCAATTCCTTTGAGCTGGCTGGAAAGACTCAATTCACACAGTGACTTTCCAAAATGAAGGACAAACGTGAAGAAAGCCACGTGTGTTTTGTTTGCTTATATCCAAGTCAGCAGTTCAAGTTATTAGTAAGTCATTAAAAGTGCTGTAACTGAGTAAGGGTATTGTAGTTAGCCAAACCACTGTCACTGTTATCAGTAATCTATGTGCTGGTATTCTAGTCTTAACCTTAAAAAAAGGTTAGATTATACATAGTGTTTGTAAATCAGAGAAGTTATTTGAATGGGTTATATCTTGGTATTTTCTAATCAAATGTATGTTACAGTATATGTATATAAGATAATTTGTGTGACTAAATATACTTGTAGCTAAATACACCAGTTGGTTTAACTAAAAATTGCTGTTCAGACATAGAAGAATCGAGTTGTTATACTTGCAAATGGTTGTGAATGAAAGATGGTGGCAGAACTGCATTAGGGCTGGCAAAGGGCTGTGAAATGTGCAGGGTCTGATTTCTGTGGAACATAGTTTTCCTTGACCTTCATGGTCCTTTTGGCTTAATACTCTATTTTACTTCTGGTTTTGTTTTCCCATCCTAACAGGCTCTTTATGCATGAATCCATTTGTTGGAGCTGTTGGTGGAAAGTAGTAAGCAGAATAAGGAAAGAAAACAGGCTCGATATTTAGTATCTTTGATAGCTTTCAAAATATGCCATAAAGTGAAACCTACTGAATTACAGCAGCATAGGATATAATTTTTTTTTTCATTTAATGGGTTTTTTTAAGCTGCTGTTCTACTGATAATTGTTAGCACTCTTCATGAAGTGGGTTCCAGAATCTTGTATATATTCTTGCCTGATTTTCAGGTTGGAGGTAGGAATAGATATAACCCTGAGTCCGAGATCTCAGATGACAAGCTTTTCACATCTCCCTTAACACTCCCTTTTCCCAGAGATGGTTTACCTTTACTGGGGAAAGGAGGGGAAGTGTTAGACCTCCTTTGAGTTTATATGCATTGTGTGCCATTTAATAGGTTTAATTTGTTGTCAGGGATGTGCATCTGGATTGTGCAGTGATTATGGACTGGGCAATTGGAGCTGTTTGGCAGATTAGGAGTCTAATCCCAATTAGATTTGCCATATAATCAATGGGTGGTAATAGGATTAGAACAAGTCTTAGAATTCATCCCATTCTAAGAGAGGATGAATTATCCTATTTGTCATTCTGAAAAGGACTAGATTTTGTAACAGTCTGAAATTGTTTTTCAGGCAAAATACAGTGATTGATTGCTGTTACCTTTGGACAAGAAGCTTCTGTTAGGTGAATCTGTAGTTCTGTCACTGTTCACGATTTTCATTTCAGCAGAAACATAGGATAACCCAATACAGATACTGTTAATTGCATATACTAGGAGATGTAAATAATACTGAAATATCCTTTATTATGAGTGGACTGCATTTATAAAAAAGCTTTTGGCAAAAACATTATAATATCTCGTATTACCTTAACTAAATTAAAATTTCAGTTTATTCTTCAAATCAAATTTTAGATTTTCTAGACTGTGTGGGAGGAGATCAAGACACAAACTGTAAGGGTTTAGATCTCAGGATGCATTCAAAAAAGAACTATTTATGTGGATCTAATATTTGTTTTTATAAGCGATCAGAAACAGAATGAGGAAACAGGGTAAGAACTTGAAATACCAAATGCCACTAACTTTTGGTACAGCAGAATCTTTCTTTGGCAGAGAGAGATTTAATGAGAAGTTTTAGTGATATCTTCATACCCTGAAATGACTCTTGAAGTCTGTAATCTTTTCTGGGTGATGTCATCAAACATGTGTTCCTCACAGTCTGATCCTGCTGCGATGGCAGTGTACCTACACTTGGAGCTAACACTTCGTACAAAGTCTCTATGTGTCTGGTAAGGAAGAACTCACCTCTTCACTGGAATTACCAAATGTACCTTGGAACTGAGCGAACTAATGTTCTCCAAAGGTGATCTTTTAGTTTTGATTTAGAAGTTGGTTGCAGTGGGTCACATTTCAGCATCCCATTGAAAGAGGGTTGGTTTGGGGGGTTTTGGTGGGAGGTTCCTTTGTATGTTCTATTTCCAAGAAACTTGCAGTAACTGGAATTTATATTAATATTATTCCTAACATTTAGGGTTCTGCCCTGACTTTGGTTTTGAGTGAGCTAATTCAGGTAGCAATTCATTCCTTAACATTAATTTGCTACATTTAAAAACAAATAGATGATATTTGTTATAATAGAATAACAACAAAACCGTAAGCAGTGCAGTACTAATACATTGTAGAAGGCATAGAGGCTGCTGGTATGTCTAAGTGAATTTTTCATCTATAACCTAATTGGGCTAACTTTAGAGTCAGTGATTAATAAAATAAAATGTATTGACACTTAAGCCCAAAAGCATTGCATATGTCAGTGTTTGATACAACGTCTCATTTTCCATGAGTTTGCCAGTAACAAGTGATGAAATCACTTGATATTTTTCTGCAATCTGATACATCTGCTTCTGGGCTTTGACAGCACACAATAAAGTCCATTATGTAGCCATTAATAAATGTAAACATTTGAGAAACTTTCATTTGAATCAAGTTTATTTCAATACAGGGTCGAGTGTGTTTAGACTTTTGTTGTATTTATACTGAGATAAAACCAGTCATTTATTGACCTTTAATACTCTGAGCTATGAAAATGGTTTTGGGAGTGGTTACAGTCTGTACAGAATTGTGCTGCTGTTCTAAGTCACTAAACTACTAGAAAATTGTTAGTTCTAAAATAGACTCAATTCTTAATGCTTATTTTCCATTTAATGACAAATGTTTCTCACTTAATTTAGAGCTTTGGCTTTTTGCATCTCTTTTTTTTTTTCGGGAGATAACCAATCTAGCTTTTGTAAGCATTTAGCACGGTACTGTAAAATATAAAATTTTCATCACTGTTGCTTTAGGGGAGACATACTTTTGTCACCAAAGCTACATGCTGCTGTTGTATAGCCTCGAGGAAATGTGTGACAATGAAGGACAACTCAAAACTAATGCATTTTTTATTTTAAAGTAAAATTTCTACCTTTGTTTTAGAGCCAGAACTTTAAACTAGACAATTAGAATACATAAAGTCTTTAAAAATTTGAAAACCTTTTGCAAAGATTATACTTTCTCATGTATATTCTTATTTATGGAAGAATGTGTTCAAGGCTTTTAATCAGGTCATCTATCCTCAAACTCAAATAAAAAGTATACACTTTGTCTTATTAATAGACACTGCTGCTTTTAAAAATGAATTTTAAACATTTAAAGAGAAAATTCCATAGCTCTTACTTAAGCAAATCTGCCCAGCCCTCAATTTTTCAAGTGTCTAAGCACATAACTGCCTCAAATATGTGCTTATTGCCTTGTAGGATAACACCCTGAGCTGTGATATTTTGACTTTAGTTTTGCTTAAGATTCAAGGTTTCTTTCTGCATTCCTAAATGTAGGACTTTAATTTTGCTTAAGATTCAAGGTTTCTTTCTGCATTCCTAAGTGTAGACAGGTTTTGCTACTCATGCTGTCATAAACAAACCTTGTAAGCGTGGCCTCTCTACGGTTATTAGCAGGCTGTGCTCTGGATTCTGTAGGAATCTGTGTGGTATCAGAGCTGAGTTTGTGTCTCTAAAACCAGGAGTGGTTAACATCATGATCCTTGTTATTTGTGGCACAGCATTCCAGGTCCTCCTTCCACATGCAGTTCTCTTTGGCTTGCCCTGCAGTGGGGAGCAGGATGTCCCCAGAACAGCGGGCACGTGGCTGACCTGCCGAGGAGGGGCAGCAGCTGTGTCCTGTAGACTCGTTCTGTTGAAGTGTTGCCTGTCTGTTGAAATACCAGCCAAGACTATTTTTCCCCTCCAACTTAAATCATTTCAGGGTATATCTCTTTAAATATCAAATGTGTAAGTGTGTTGATGTTTAGTTTTACAAAAGGCTAAGTGCACTATTTTGGGATCAATTCAGGCTTCAGCATTTTCCACCTACTTCACTCTGAGTTTGGAAACAGGGTTTGAGACTGCAGCACCTGACAGCTGGAATAATTTACAGAAGTCCACAGGTAGCAGACAGGACACATCTAATTAGAGTGCCAGACCAAAACTGAAATGTGAAATTCCTCACTGTGACTTTAAACTTGTAGCTTTCTAGAGAAAAAGAATATATACTGTGCCTTAAAACAGTAAATGAACACACTCTAACTGTAGCCTGGGGACTTCCACAGCCTTATATTTGATTTTTGAAGTTGACCAAAAAGATTTGTGTGGATCATACTGAAACTTGATTTGGGGAAAAGGCTTTAAAAAATTCTTTTGACCCCATTTTACACTTAGAGAAATGACAAGTACAGCGTATTTTTTGTTTGGAATCATACCAACCAAAGTCAGAAAGCTTTAGAGGACCTGAATTTTTCAAGCCTTTCCGTTGTGACCAAAAGAAAAATAAGGAGGGAAAACTAGTTGCAGATATCTGTCTCAACACTGAAGTCTGTGTGTCAAATTATTTTTAAACATTTTGATCTTTAGTCCTCAAAAAAAAACCCTCTTAATTGTAGTTTAAGCGAAATACTGTATTTAAGCCATTGAATAGCGAAATCTTGTGTGAGAAGAAAACTAGACAGAGGTGGGGTTGATTGTTTGTGTTAAGGCTCCAGAAGTTTTGAGTATTAAATTTCACTTTTTAGGAAAAATATTCATATGTAAATCCATGAAAAGTCACTTGTAAATTCCCTTTCTTTTGGGGAGAGGGGGGGAATTATACATTGTTCTTCCTATTTCATTAAAGAAAACTAGAAATACTTAAGATCTTAAAATCTTGTTTTAATATAGTAGAAAGATTTCTTATGTATATTTTTTAATACAGAGAGCACAGGAAAAGCCCCCACTGGCTTTCCTTTTTTGTCTCTAGAGGATTCTTTGTGTGTTTTGAACAAACCCCCCCAAATTCTGACTTTCCCCCCTCCCATATTAGTACCACATAGCACTGAGTCTTGAAAAGTGATGCCATCTCAGAGCTTGTTGTTCTGCTGTGGGTATTTAGACATGCACACAAAAGCTCTGCAAGTCAGCTGGTCACAGAGCCTGTTTGAAGCAATACACAGCAAAGTTATAAAAAACTTCCTTTCACTGAGCACCAGCTTCAGTCTGGGTGCCACAATGCTGCTGCTGCTGCTGCTGCTGCTGTGCCACAACACAGAACATGCAATCTTTGTGTCTTCCCTGCTGCTTCCTGCAGTGTGCTGGCTTAGGACTTCTAAAACTCATTCCAGGCACCTCACTTTCTGTTTTGTGATGATGTTTCAGCAATCCTAGCCATTGGTGATTTTCTAGCCCCTGGAATATTCTAGTAGTGAAACCATTGAGAAGGTAGAGCTGCCTTTAAGGCCTTTATGTATGGTGATAACTCGAGAAAAACTGTGTAACTTCATTCCCCACTGACCTTTTAATGGATTTTTCAAGCACAAAGACAGAATAATGCTAGCCAAAATACCTGGTTTGGGTGATTAGGTGGGAGGGAAGGATTTGTTGGTTGTAAAAGGACTTAAAACTTAGAAGAAAACATATGTAATTTTGGGAAAATCCATTGTTTCTCTAACAGTCTGTCTTACATGTTTTTAACTCTTCCTCTGTTTTCAGTTCTTATGTAGCTACCATAAATCTGATGTTGTACGTGGAACTAGCTCTTAATATTTACAGGTTTTTAGAGGTGTTGACAGGGTCTTACCTATAAATGTTTGAATAATTACTGTGCTTATTGAAATGTTTATAACTAAGTTCTTACTGATCATGCCATGTATCCTAAGCTTTGGCAAAGTCCTTGTCTTGTGAGATGCTGAGAAAATCCTGGAGATGTTTTCAGATAATGTCGAAATTGCTGAAAGATGAAATCTCATACTCTTTAAAAACTGCATTCAGATAGTGGTACTTTTTTGTTGTAGTTGAGGGCAACTTGATTGGGAGCTATTCTGGGATGTTCCTATTTTGTTTGGTGGTTTCCCCATCTGCAGTGTGTACTTCAATTTTTTAAAATTTGTCTTTTTTTTTTAATCTAAGTGTGCATGACCTTGAGTACATTGTATAGCAAATCCCCTCCCAAATAAACACTTCTGTATATTTTTGTATGGTATTCCAACGTGCTTGCATTGGTTCCAAATGGTTGTAATTCACAAGAAGTGCCACTTACCAGTGCTGCTCTGTGGAGTGTTGTGTTACCTGCGCTGCTGTTGTACAAACACGCTGAGGAGTGTCGTGATCAACGTTTGCCTTTAGTCTTGGCTCAGGTACTCATGTGGAGCAGTTTGGTGCTTTTCCTTCTGACTTGTAATACCTGGGATTCTAAGCAGAAAATAAAAGTGGTAAACAAAAGCCTTGTGGTTGGAGCAGTACTTTAACACGTGCTTCTTTCACGCCTCAAGTGGAATGCAATAAACATCATGCAGGGTGAAGCTTGACTCAGTATCTTAACTCCAACACCTTGGGCTTCATGAATGGGAAATGCCATAAAATTCAAGATGTTTGGTGAATAAAACAGTTTATATAGAACATCATATGTATAAAAATTGTCTCAGCTAAACGAGTATATTTTAAATTTTTACCTTTTAGAGGTGAATTGCATGGAACTGAGCAAGCAATGCTATGAGCATTTTCATCTTCAGGACAATTTAATTCAAACATACATGAACATTACTTACTGTGCCAGAAAGGTTACATAATTAGTACAGACACTTTGAAAAGATCTGATTTACTGAAGATGTTTATCAAGAAAACCTGATGCTTAAATTTGGTTGCATTAAGAAGGCAGCACGCTGACATCTGGCTTTGACAGCATTTGTTAAACTTAGCTACTGTTCTCAAAGGAGGACGCAATTTTATTCAATCAGTGTAAGTATACTAGTAGTATTTTAATATGAATGTGTGCTGCTTATATTTGACTTTCTCTGAAGGAAAGAATTGAAATGATTTTAAAAAGACCAACCTCCACATTAAAATGAGCCCTAGGTCTAAACAGACTTTTAGCTCCCACAGTTTCTCAAAGCTTTTAGCTCAAGAAGCAACAATACAAGTGTGTAGGGATTTTTTTTTTAGACAGCTGACAGAAAATATATGCTAATTGAATCTCTTGCATATCTGCATACTTCATCAGTCACCCTAATTGCCTGAGTTGCTCCAGTAATAAAGCTTGTTTCGTATTTGCAGATGACTTGGGTGTTGCAGTTGAGGCGGACGCGCGACACACACTAATTCTAACATAAAGTGCAGGCACAAAGCGTTTATTCCAAGAGCCAGGGTCATATATATACACCTTTGTATGTTTATCATTTGTGTTAGCTGTGCATTGGTTGCTCAACTACTACAGTAGATTCATTGGCTATTTTAACTACACCATACTATTATTAGTTATCTACAACATAGACATCCCAAGAGTCCAAACAAAATGCCAGCTGCAGCCTTGTTGCTGTTGACTCCCTCTATTGTTTTGAATTTCTTGCTTCTCTTGACTAGATTTCTCACAGGTAGAAATGGACTGTGCTGAAACTAATGTCAGACTCAGACAGGCTTTCTGACCTGCTGTTAATTCTCACACTTGGGTATGTTTTACTATCTGAATATACTGCATATCCCTCAGTTCTTTATAAAGATATCAAAGGAATAAATTAATTGAGGGGAGAAAAAAGTGGTAGAAGAAAACTGGCTTCCCCCCCCCCCTTTCCAAAGTTAAATAAGGAACTAAAATCTAATCCCAAACTGTAAATCATGCCTTCTGCCCTTTCTGTCATTTTCTCTATGGGAGCATATTTCTACTTCTGGCTGAAATAATTACCTATCTAGAAGATCAACATAGACAGTTCCTTTACATTGGGGCCTGCCTTTTTACAAGTTATTCTGTTGCTACTGCTCTGTTCTTGATGAGTCCACTATCTGGAAGTTGAGTGTCACAAAATATAATTGATGGGGCTTGACAGATTTTCTTTTTTGTGTGCGTGATTTTTAAAAAATCCAAATCTGCAGAGTAATAAACAAGCTGGATAAGTTATCTTGAATTTTTATATACTACTGTAGTCATGCAAATCACACTGCTAGGATTTTGTTTACTATGTTGCTAAAGATGTTTGGATATCCAAAACTCCACCTTCCTGGAGGGATGGTAGTAGGTTTTTATTTTACTTTCAAAACTTAAACCAAAGAAAAATGTAAAGTTTCTAGTCAGAAATAAGCATCTGTACTCTGGAGTAAGGTGATGGCCAAATATTTTTAATTTTAACATGTCTATTTAGGGATATATTTTATGTGATACTTAATTGTGTATCATCTATATAATGAAGAGTGCAGTGGATTATAAACAAAAAATATGAGCAGCTTTGATATGAAGAATGCTATGCACTAAGGCCAAGGTAAATTAGCATAGTCCTGCTTGCAGCATTTGTCTTAGTTTCTAGTGTGACAGGAGGATATTAACTGCTGATAAAATCAGCGTAGGAAAGCAGTGCTTCCATTAAAATGTTATTATAATTTTGGATATTGAAACAGACCTTACTTTTCTCTCTTTTCTTCCAGCATCAAGAAAGTGATCCGTATCTCATTTGCTTGAAAACCATTAGTCACCATTCTATAGATATGGCTAATAACTTTTAATTAAAAATAATATTTTGATAGAGCTATGCTATTTCTCCTGGGAATTGTTTTAAACTTACTATATGCTCAGCACCAATTTTCTTCAACACGGCTTAGGAGGAATTTGTACTGCACTGTTCGATAGCAACAGGTCTGAAGAGTATCAAGGATGAAATTCTCAAGGGTCTTTATGTCATGGATGGAAATGGAATCATTACTGTATTTTTGAACTCCTGCTAACGTCATTGACACCCACCCACAGTCTACTAGAAATATAAGTGCAGAGATCAGGTTCTCCACAGATTACGAGGAGACCAACCAAGAAGGGGCAAGCCAAAGCCTAATTCCCTGGTAAGCTCTATTTTAAAGAATGTGAGAGGAAGAATTTGTTTTCTCCCCCTTGAGTCCAGTTGTGAAATGGGTCTCTAGTGTATTAGACCAGGCTGTATTAAATACCATTGCACTTATTATTATTTGCAGTAAAATTTTAATTTCATGCAGCTTTTAAAATGGAGCTTTCTGGATCTTGAGCCATATTTTTGCATTCTCCTTGGAGCACACAAAGTTCTGGTGCTGTATTAGCCACTGAAAATGGCTGCATATAATAAATGTAAACTTACAAATGTGATATTTTGTGTTGAGTGTTGTACTAGTCCCTCAGAAGAGAATCCAGTGTCTAGAAATAGCATTGGTATGGGAAACACTTGTCTAGAATAATTTTTCTTCCAAATACCTTAATACTATGTGGATGTAACCTGCAGCAGGCAGATTTTCCTTGGATTCACATGATTTGCGTGTTTCCAGTGACAGCTCTGTAGGGTTTAAGGAGTATGTCTGTTTGTCCTTCTTACAGACAGTCTGTTCATCTCCAGCATGTGGAAAGTGCTGCTCCTGGGTCTATATACAGTGTTGGCTGTGAGAGGATTGGCAAAGAGTGCTCCTTTCCATCCAGAAGAAAAATGGAAGCCTCTTGATAACCCCAGAAACAGAGACCTGGTGAGGAAATGTTTCAAGAGAGCTGAAGTTCTGTGTGTTTTTTTGTTTTCCATCAAGAGACTCCTTATCTTCTAAATTAAAAGGCAAGAGGGGCCCATTAGATGTAATGTCAGGAACTGTGTACTTTGTATAGTCAATAACCATTCCTCAGTCAAGATGTACCCCTTAACTGAGGAGACGTTCTCAGAGCACAGTAGTGCATGAAACTTTACTCATATCTCCATCCAGCAGCTTTCGTTTTTAAAAAATTATTTTAATTATACAGCTACTTGTTTTATGAGACAGAAGAGGAATGATTACTGTGTTTCTTTCATATGTGTGCTCTGATTGCATGTTGTTTCATCTTACAGAAGTACAAATAAATTTGCATCTGAGAGCTACGAAAATACTGCTCAGAGAACATTTGCACAATCTTAAAAAGAATTTGTGAAGGAAAAGAATCAGTTTCCCATAAATTTTCCTCACTGTTTTAAGAGGCATTAGTTTCTACTTCGAAGTGATTGTAGGGGGACAGTTGAAATCAATTGCCCACTGTTGCTGACTCCTAGAGGAATGTTTAACAGCACTGTCCTGTTTGCTCTCAGCAGGGGTTTGGCTGTTCCTGTTTTACAAGGGCTGCAGTTATATCACGGCTCCTGTGACTCGGGGGGAGCAGAAATGGGCAGCAAACAGTTGCTGGTCTTTTGACTTCACATAACATGTACAAACCATGGATGGAGTGGACGTGTCGGAATTAGGTTGCCCACACTGCAACTGATTCTGCTCAGTTTATGATCAGTTTATGATCAGAATAGAGGATTTCATCCCACAAAGGAACAAATACTACATCTAATTTGTGTCAGTAGAAATAATTAATCTCCATCGGTCATGCTCTGTTTATTTTCACATCCACAATATGTTCAGTTTTTCAGAACGCTCCAGGCTTACTTCTCGGGCAGGGGTCTTGATCTCAGAAAGTTCCCAGCTACTTTCACTGTGAACAATGAAGGACCAAGGCCTGTCATATTCTACTCAGACCCTATTGCTTCTGCATTTGCAGATTATGAAGAAAGGAAAAAATCTTCTCAGAATTATTTCGAAGGCTGAAAGATTCTGCTGACGAAGGTAAAAGGGGATGCCTTGTCCTCTAATGTTGTTATATGTAATCAAGAGAAAGATTGACTGAAGTATAAAAGCAATTTCTTTTTCAGAAGGGATTAAAAGTGTAGTATCTTAACCCTTCCCTGAAGTGGTTTTTAAAATTCTTGAGGTAGAGATTTATGAGGTAATTACTACTTAGATAAAATAACACATGGTGCTTGTGCAGACCTATACAGACCATGATTTTTTGTTTTCTCTTTTTTTCTCCCGTCTTTCATACAGAGGAGAATTCTGAAAATGTACAGATGATAGGGGATGCAGGTTTTATGTAAGGAATTGAAAAGAGTAATTGAGATTAATGGTTTCTTATGATACATGTATATCAAGACAATTTAGACATAAGTTGTTGCACTAACAAAACGTACATTATTTTTTACATTCAAGGTAAATATTGTTTTCTTCTGGCTTACAAATAGTTGAGAATTTCAATAAGATTTAAATCTAAGCCTTTTGGTGATTTACTCAGTATCTTAGAGTGCTTAAGTTGTAATCAATATTCAGCTTAGGATTTCCAGCTCTGTTCTGTTCTCAGCCTGCTTAACCCCTTCTCTCTTCGTAATCAAAATCGAAGCTCCATTATTCCTATTGTCATGAACTATAATAAAGACTGCACTCGAATTTTAATACTAAATTCTCTTTTTGCGGGGTTTTTATGTCACACAAAAAAAAAAAAAAAAAAAAAAAAAGGAAGCACCACAGAATGTGTATTATGTGCATGAAAAATAAATGAAAAGGGAATTCAGAAGGGATGCTCTACTCTAAGTCACAGCAGCAGTGAGGAAATGACTGGTGGAAGTTCTTTGTCCTACATAATTCAGGATGGTCATGGTAGTTCTTTTCAGTGTTCAGAATTGTTTTGTGGGAACAGAGGTTCAGCAGATGTTTTCGTGTCTTAGTTTGGATCATACCTTGGTTGCATATGGCTATTTCTGTATTTGTCTCACATATCTGTAATTTTTTTTGTCTTTCTCAGGCATTAACTTCAGGACTCTGTGCCAAGTGGAAACCTTCGCAGCAAAATTTTACTGCTTTGACTTTTTAACCTGTTACCGGACTATTCAACATTTTCTTCACTGTCGCCGTTTCTACCAATGGCATCTGGTGTCCTGCTGTAAGGAGCACATACTCTGTCTATTGACAAATGTGTGCTCTTTGGCTACTGCAGTTTGTGAGCAGAATTGTGCTTAAGCGTGAATAAATGAGGAGTGCAACAGCGTGCATTTCACTACTGCCAAGTGTCTTTGTTCAAAGCTGGTAAATAAATGTTCCCTTTCAGTTTATTAGAACGGGATGTCCCAAGGTGTTCTGTGACAATTTTTCAGATCCTCTTTTGATACAAGACCTTTCTCGGCGGCCCTCTGGCTGCTTGTGCCGCACCCCAGCCCTGCACGCCCATTTCTGACGCTGCCCTAGTCAGAACTACACCGTCAGTCTGTGTACGGGGCTAAGAGCCCCTCTCCGGCGGAGTTTCCGAGGCAGTAAGAGCCGCTGTGCCCCGGGCCCGGCGCTCGGAGCCAGCCCTTTCCTCCCGCCCCTGCCCTCAGGGCGCGGCCCCTCAGCCGGCGAGCGCGGCAACCGCCGCCCGGAACTCGCGCGTGCGGGCGCGGGCTGCGGCGGGCGCCATAGTGGGACGGACGCGGTGCCTCCCTCACAGGGTTCCCCCGGGGCGGGCCGGGCCGTGCCGGGGCCATGTCGGGCTTCAGCCCGGAGCTGATCGAGTACCTGGAGGGGAAGATCTCCTTCGAGGAGTTCGAGCAGCGCCGCGAGGAGCGCAAGAGCCGCGAAAAGGTGAGTCTGGCCCGGTTGGCCGCCCTACGGCCCGGGCCGCCACCCTCATGACAGCCCCTGGCAGGGCACGGACCGCTGCTCTGTGTGTGCTGAGGGGCTCACGCTCTCTGCCTCTGGGGCTGCGTAGTTGCGAACTTCTGTGTACAGATCACCAGAAAGCCCCGGTGAGGTGGCGGTAGCGCAGGGGATGTGTGCGGGGAGCCCAGGGGATGTGTGCGGGGAGCGCAGGGGGTGTGCGGAGAGCTCAGGGTGCGTGCGGGGAGCGCAGGGGGGGTGTGCGGGGAGCGCAGGGGATGTGTGCGGGGAGCGCAGGGGATGTGTGCGGGGAGCGCAGGACGCAGCGCTGCGGTCCCGCCGCTGTGGGCGGACGCGTGGCCCCGGCAGCGCTTGGGCAGCACCGCTCGCCCCGCGGGTAGTTGGTGCTTTGGGTCGGAGCAAGGAGCGGGTTTGGGTATAAACTCATCCAGATTGTACTGCTACGGCTCCCCCACCAGCACCTGTGTGAGATCTAAGGGACAGAGCCAGTGGAGCCCCTCCTTTGACTTTTTGGCGGCAGTAAATACAGGGAGACACAGCTTTGTGTCCGACAGTAGGCGGTGTTATTAAGAGAAAATCTGTATGATTTGTCGGAGCGTTGCAGTTTACGTTGCAGCTATCTTTGTGTCAAAATGCTGCTGAATTTCCACATTTCTTGGTCTTCAGAGAGCAAATTCAGCAGAACTCAGCTGTCATGGAAGGATAAGTATTATCCTAGGGCAGCATTCTTAGCAGTTTAATGAGGGCTATTTTGATATTTTGTTTTGTGTTTAAAAAGATGGGCTTCTGGAAGGATTTGTCACACAGAACTTTTTTCTTTTTTCTTTTTTTTTTTTTCTGATGCATTCAGCCATGTCATCTTACCTCACTATAGTGCCAAACAAGCAATGGACTGGTCCCTTCAGTCAAAGCTAATGTGAACAGTCACCATCTGAGTCACCCCACATTGCTAAGAGTATGAATGTCTTGAAAGCAAGTAATGCTGGGTTTTATTCACTTAAAAATACAGTGCTTATCCCACCTGTTTCACTGGCAGTGCAAAGGCTGGAAAGCCATGGTCCAAATGGAAACTGTAAATGTATGGGGAAATAAACTTGAGTCATTCTATAAAGCTAATAATTGATACTGTTGGTGTGTGTAGGATGGCGAAAATGCGTCTGCTGAGGAAAACGAGGAAGATGTAGAGGCTCCATCTTCATCCAGAAAAGCATCTGGGAAATCCCAAAGTCAGGATGAAACTGACGGTAGATGTTTTTTACGTAATCATTCATATTTAAAAAGGCCTTGGAAGCATTTGCTCTTCAATAACTGACTTCATAAAAACCTGGCTCCATTTTTCCCCTTCTGGTCTCTGAAGGGACTGAAATTAAAGGGAAATTCAAATAATAAATAGGGTTTTTTTAGATGGGGGGCAGGGCAAGAAAAGTCTTGTGCTTAGATGCTTAATATCTGAGTCCGAATAAAAATAACCAAACATATCCAAGTTGAAAAAATCTAGCCATAAACCCAGGTGTAGTCCCCAGGTCCCTCTCCTATATAGGCAATACATGATAGATTTGTTTTTCAGTCTCAACTTGATACTGTGGTTATGTTTTTATCAAATCTTTAGGTGCCCAATCCCCAGCTCAAACCTTTGAACCCTGCATATTTGGAGTTTTGCATAGAGATCTGTGGTCAGTTATAACCCTGGATTAACTTCATAATGAGAAGTTGTAAATAAAAAATGTGAGATTTTAAAAAAATATATGCATTAAGCATGTTTATTCTGAGTACTTAGCATCATTTTCCTGTTTATTTTAAAGAATTCTGTTCTTTTTCCAAAGAAATGCAAATAATCTGGGTTTTGCATCTGCACATGTTAAAAGGCACTTGTCATGAATGGAATGGTTGTGAGATCTTGGTTTAAATTACTTCTAAAAATTGGTTGCTGGATTGTTGTGTAATAGAATTCTCTGCTCACTTACAGCCTCTTCAGCTGAAAAGAAGCAGCCAGCCAGCCCAGTGCTTGAAAATTGCTTAATATTCTTCTGGACAGAGAAAAATGTTGATTAAACTGTCGCTTCATTCTGTCTGTTCCTCCCTGCTTTCATTTCAGATATTCAAAAGGTCTTACAGTGTGGGCTATACCAAGCATGGTATAGCTGAATAATGCAGAGCTTTGAAACCAAAGAGGTTGTTAATAGTTTTTCTGCATTTCTGCAGGCAGCATTCTTACAGAATAGCTGCTTCAAGTGGGCTGCTGTTTTCTCTGCACTTGTCCAGATGAGCAGCAGGTCCTCTTCATTATATCATAGACCTATTTTACTTCTTTCTCAACCAGGAGAAACAGCAGATGGGGTCAGTAAATCTGTTCATCGGGTCTTTGCATCCATGCTTGGGGAAAATGAAGAGGAGGAGGATGAAGAGGAGGAGGAAGAGGAAGAAGAGGAGGAAGAAACAACTGAGCAGCCTACAGCTGGAGATGTTTTTGTTTTAGAGATGGTTCTTAATCGAGAGACCAAGAAAATGATGAAAGCAAGTATTTAAACTTTCATGTAACTTCCCTGTGTGTCCTGACCATGGTGCATAAATGCCACTTTGTGTGACTTTTAGCTACTTGCTGAGAAATTTGCCTGAAAGTAGTTCCATGTAGGATAATCCTGGTTATACTGTCTTTGGTTTTTATAAAATCACCGTAATTTACTGTTTGAAAGCTTTCAGAAATCATGAAACCAGTTTTTCCAGTGTCAGAAAACTGTGAACATTAGCAAGTCTTTTGGTCATTTAATATCACCAGTACTTAAATAACTTGGTGTTAGGTGGTGTTAAGCACAACAGGATGTCTCCTGAATTTGGGCACAGCTTAACCTTGGGCAGAAATGGCATCCCTTTTCCATTTAGGAGAAGAGACCTCGCAGCAAACTTCCTCGTGCCTTGAGGGGTCTGATGGGAGAGGCCAACATCAGGTTTGCTCGAGGAGAGCGTGAGGAGGCCATTCTGATGTGCATGGAAATCATTCGACAAGGTATGGGAGAAACTCTTGGGCTTTGAGGGTGGGGTGAAATTTCCCTGTGCAGAAGGAGGATTCAGTGTGGCTTCACTGAAGATGAAAATAAACAGTACTGGCAAAGTCAGGGTATAAGGAGTAGAATTAAGAATATGTGGTGCATTTCCTTTATTTTTTTTGCTTATAAAAAGAAACTAGCACCCCAATTCTGCAGAGGCCTGGGCCTTGGCTTAGCTTTACACAGTTTGCTTTTATTGTCTTTATAGATGCAAGGTATGATCGTCAGCATGACTTACAGTGTAGAATACTGTAAAAGGTTGCTGTTAGATTCAGTCAGGATGTTTAAAAATTTATAGAAAGGAATCAGAAGCTTGGCTGCAAGTTTTTCCTGAATTTAAACAGCCAATGTGGCTGTTTCCTATAATTCTGATACCTGTTCTTTGAGAAAGGCAAGTTATTTGTTTCCAGTGTGGATTTTAAACAATAAATCTTAGTCATTCTTTTTGTCTTTTTACAGCTCCTCTTGCTCACGAGCCATTTTCCACTCTTGCCATGATCTATGAAGACCAGGGTGATATGGAGAAGTCACTACAGTTTGGACTGATTGCAGCTCACTTAAATCCTAGCAACACCGAGGAGTGGGTTAGACTGGCAGAAATGTCACTGGAGCAGGACAATATTAAACAGGCTGTTTTCTGCTACACAAAAGGTAGTGTAGCAAACGTTTTAATAATTTAAAATTAATGCTAGATGATAATGGCAATAATTTTGTTTTCTTCTCCTTTCTAGTTTAGTTTTCTTCAGGGTGCTAAGATTCTGATCCCTCTGTCTGGACTTTGATAAAAGACTAATGAATCTGTAGTGTAGGATGTCCTTGCAAAACCCTTGTGCATGTCCATCAACACGAATCAAGGAAGTGGATGTGAAATCCACTGCTGCCTTTTCCTAAACTCCTCACACGCTGCTGCTCCTTCCTGTAGCTCTGAAATACGACCCGACCAACGTGCGCTACCTGTGGGAGAGATCCAGCCTGTACGAGCAGCTGGGGGAGCACAAGATGGCCATGGACGGCTACCGGCGCATCCTGAACCTCCTGGCTCCCACCGACGGGGAGCGCTTCATGCAGCTGGCCCGGGACATGGCCAAGTGAGTTGGGTTTGCAAACACCGGCATTTGCTGTGCCAGAGGAGGCTGGTGGTTAAAGAGTGTAGCTCTCCCACAGTAGCCTTTACTACCGTGTTAACTACTTTGTATCATTTCTTGTGGAAAGCTGTTACTGGCCTGTTTCAAAACAGTTTAGGGTCTCTTGATCTTCTCGGGTTTGTGAAAAGTACCAAAAAATGCAAGGATGTGTATTATAACAATATTACCAGTGAAGGTTTTTGAAACCAGGTTATGTGGTACATGATTGATGCCTGGCTCCAGTGAGGGAGACTGTGACAAAAACTCCAGTAATGTCCTAATAAATAGGGGAAGAAAAGAATTGTTAATTATTTGAAATACGTAAAAATTGTCAACAGTTGTAAGGAAAGGAAAAACACCCCCTTTTTCACTGTCTTTTGTAACTTCCTCTTGCTGATGAAAGTCTTTGCTAATAAGCAAAAATAAGAGAAATAGGAAAATCTTTTTGCTTCTGTTCAGAGTACGTATTGGCAGTTATGTCATATACCTGGTATCTCATATCTGTGTTTTATAGGAGTTACTACGAAGCCAACGATGTGACCTCTGCTATTGAGATAGTAGAAGAGGCCTTTACCAAACACCAGAGCCTTGTGTCCATGGAGGATGTTAACATTGCAGCTGAACTCTACATCTCCTCCAAACAGTATGACAAAGCTCTGGCGGTACGGACACTTCAGTGCGTTTGGGTGTCATTTTCAGCAGCTCTTTGCCAGCCAGAATGGATAGTTTATGTTCCTGCAGTGCTGAAATAGGGTCCTGCTTCTATAAAGATAGAGCTCATCAGACACAGACTGCTTGCTGTCAGTTCTGCAGTAATAAGCATTTAAATTAATGGCTGGATGTAATAAATTGAGGGCAGATAGACTTGTATCAAGTCTATCAACCTTGTTGTTCGAGGTTTAAAATTTTGGGATCCTTCCTCTCTTTCTCTGTAGTGGCCAGAATTTTAGTAGCCAGAGACCTTCAGGCTGGTTTTGTGAGTAATACCAGCAAAGGTCATTCTCTAAGTGGAAGGTTAAAATCAAGACACTGAATGCTCTGATGGTTCAAATGCAGGTTGTTGTGCTTTATCTGGCAGACTTATGCTACAGCTAATAATTTATGCATTAAGCTCTAAGCATACTTTCCAGAAAGGCAATACATCTTGACTCTAAGGCATCAGGAATTGGACAAGATTGCTTATCTGGTCCAAATTTGTTAACTCTCACTTTTGAGGCATATTTCCAACTTGATTTGGTCTGGCTTTGAGAGGGAAGTTGTTGGTATTTGACCATTGGCATACTTTCCAAGATAGATTGAAAAGACCCTGTAAGTTGGGACTTCTTGTAAACATTTGTATTTGCTGATATCAAATTACTTAGAGGTGGTTTTTTCCTCCTTTAGATTTTATTCAGCTCTCTGTCTGTCAGAGCACAGTATCATAAGCCTGCAGACAATTCCTCTGACCCTTTTTTGTACTTCTTCCCTCCTTAAACATCAATCAGTCAATTTTATGTACACAGTATTTAGCTACTGGATTTATTAATAGAGTAGAACTGTAGTCACAGAACCATTTCCCTGTTTCTTCTTGCAGGTTGTACTTGGGTAGATGAATGCAGCTTTTCTTCTGATAACTTTTGTGATGTCTAAAAGTGTCACATGGGCTGGTTGCTCCATTTGGGCTTTAAATCTTTGAAATGATCCAAGTTACTTTTCTGTTTTAGGTTATTACAGATTTTACGGGAATTGTACTTGAAAAAAAAGTACCAGAAAAAAGTGCAACCAAGGAGAAAAAGGGTAAGTAGCTGTCAAGTGGTTACTGTGACCCTGCTGTTCAAGTGATGTGACATCTTTCCTTTACCTTTTCCACTCCTGGATATATTTTGCTGCATTGTTGACAGGCTTTTCTCTATCGAAACCTGTGGGTGCTTCTAGTGAGTTACATGGTGTGACCTCAGCTTGCTGTAAGAAGTTACTCTGGTGTCTGCATAGCCCTGCTGACTCACTGAAGACAAGGACTGCTCTCCAGGCAACTGGAGGCCTTTTAGAGTTCTAAACATTCCTTTGAGTGTTTACATCAGACCAGCTATTTCTACCGGCTAAATAGCTTCTGAAAAAAAGATAAAAAGATAAGTTTAGTGGCAACTGTACTCAAGAATATTAACCTTTGACCTAAGACTAATGTTCTTTATACATCCTGCATCTGTTATTGAACATCTGACTGAAATCTAGGCATACTAGCTTGTAATTTAATGAAGTAGGTTGTCTTTGAGAAACCTGCTTTATGAAAGTCATTTCATCTGAAAATGTTTATTTAGGCTGTAGAAGGGACACAGCACACCAACTCCTTAAGCAGACAGTCTGTTTTGTGATTAAAGAGGTTGTTCCAGCAATCTGACCCAAACTCAATACAGGTATAAGATATTTCTGTTGGCTCTTTGCTTTGATTGACCAGGTAAAAATACGGTTGATTTATGAACGACTCTCCTGATGGAGACTTTCAGCAGATAATTTATAAGAAATGAAACTATAATAAGTCTAGGAATTAGAACACCTCCTGTGTGCAGTTGGTTAAGAGAAAGCTTCTAAAATAGAGCTTGGTTCTTCACCCTCTGTTCCTTTGTACCGTTTGTAACTTTCATAACTGCTTCCTGCTCTGCTGTCCTTAAAAAAAACCAAAACAAACAAAACAACACAAAAGACCCCCAAACGAAAACCAGAAAAACCCAGTCCACTTTTCAGATTAAGCTGCCAATCAATTATGGATTCAAAAGCAAGTAACTCTTGGTTTAGCTGGTGCTGCTGGTTAATCTGATAATCTCTAAAAAAAGATACAGGTGCAGCGGTAGAAACTCAGGAAAGCCAGGAGGGAGTGACTGACGACCAGAGTCATCCAGTTGCTGAATCCAGTGCTCCAGGTAAATAATTAATTTTTTAAATTTCATACAAGTCTGTGAACTGATCATATGCTTAGGAACCAGCTTGCAATCATATAACAGCTGGGATATTTGTAACAGCACAGAAACAGGGCTTTATCCAGAAAAGGATTCTTCTGTACTTTTCTCTTTTCCCTTTACTCAGAATTTCCTTCTAACCCAGCCAGGCACTTTTCATTTTGTAAAAATGTATCAGTAGGTGAATAGTTACCCTTGTGCTGGGTATTACAGTGTTCAGAGAATGATGAATTAGTCTGCATGTTGTGATTTGCAGTAATGGGATGTAGGAAGTAAACGGGAAGCCTTAGGTTGGAAATCACAGTTTTCTCAGGTTTTAGCAATCACTCTGAATGTCTGGTGTAGGCACTGAAGTGAAGGAGATCTTAAACAGGAATTGAGGAGATGTCATGGCTGTATGTGAAGGACCTATGATAATGGATTTTTACTGTGTGACCTTTCCTTTGGTGGTATTGTCGTGGGTAGCTACTGTGCCTCATGTTTGCATTCTGATCAGATTGCAGTCAGTCTACCTGTTGTGTGAAGTTCTGTAGGTGATGTGTTCAACAATGTGTTCAGGCAGTGCACAGGACTTAGCAAGAGCAAGAACCTTAATACAGGGCATTTTCTTCAAAAAAAACCAAGGAGAAGCGGGTACAGGTAAGCAAGTACCTCTTAAGTAGGCAAAGGGTCTAAGCACATCCTGTGGAATCCTGCTGTTGAAGCTGATGCAGACTGACTGCACTTGGTACCTCACGTGGAATTATTAGTCTCAGAGTCAGCAGGAAGACATTGCTCCAACTCTTGGCAAAGATAGAGGAGGAGAAGAAGAAGAGGAGACAAACACTTGCTAGTGTTGATAAAGAGTATTTTCTTCAGTGGAACTGAACGTGGCCTGGAGGGGATGTGGTGCTTGTGAAGTGCTTGTTAAAGCCTCTGGGTTCAGAAGGAAATTCTTTATCTTGTCACAGCTGTGGAGAAGGTCAGCTGCTGCATACCTGAGGGTGTTCCCATAGACATCACGGTCAAGCTGATGGTGTGCTTGATTCACTTGAACATCCTGGAGCCTCTCAGTGTAAGTGGAAACCAACTCAGAAGGGGGGGAATGTTCTAAGAAATTACAGAAGCAAGTAATTGTTCCTGTTTTCATAGACTGAAGTGGTTGAGGGAGCTGCGAAGATTCTTTTTGCTTCTCTCTCACTCCAAGAGAGAAACCTCACAGGCCTGTAATAGCAGAAGAAATATCTTTGTCCTTAGAAATTATGCCTCCAGTGGAAGTATTACTAAAGCACAGTAAGTCATGGCCTATGTGCTGTGACAGGCCCAGGACCACATTGCAAAGTTGTTGAACACTAAGGAACACGTTTTCACTTTGTTTTAAAGCCATAGTAAATCTGAAGACTGTTCTTTCATAAAGGACACTTCTCACTGATGGACACTTTAACCCACTGGACGTGTGAAACATCTAGAATAGAAAAATGGAGCTTTTTCAGGAATTCTGAATTTCAGCTCCTTTATTTTTCACTTCTAAACTAACATTTAAATAAAGGAAGAATTGTTCAGAATGCAAATAGAATAAAAATCACTGGATAAAAATGTAAGTTTCCAATAACCATGCCTTAAAGAAAAGTTCTCAATGATTATTTGTGCTTTAGGTGTTTGTATGTTTTTTTTAAAGCCTCTTTTGACTACTCTGGTGGAACAAAATCCAGAAGAAATGGGTGACTTGTATTTGGATGTCGCAGAGGCATTTCTGGATGTTGGAGAATACAACTCAGCACTGCCTCTCCTGAGTTCCCTGGTCTGTTCAGAACGATACAACCTGGCTGTTGTCTGGCTTCGGCATGCGGGTGAGAAGAGGCAGGACTGCTGAACGTGGGGGATGTAGAGATGATAATACAATGCTGAGCATTTCCAGTGACCTTTATCTAAGATCACAGGAATTTTACATTGACTGGTTGAATGATACTTGGTATTTGCAGAAGTATAATTGAAGTTTATCATGACAATTCTGTCAAGCATAGCATTTTTTTGGTCTTCATATACACTGAAATTTACGTCAGCTAAAAGTACTTTACATTCCTATAAATGAAGCAGCATCTATTCAGCATTTCATCCTGTGTCAACTGATGATGTTTGAAGTGAAACTGTGGATGCATCAGTGCATGTATCTGAATATTTTCTCTTAAAAATACGCGTTTTGGGTGGTTTTACTAAAAAGGTATGTTAACTGATTTGCAAACTTTGAAATCTTTTTCTGCCACTTAAGTGTTGTGTTGCTTATGGTATTTCTAGAATGCTTGAAGGCTTTGGGACACATGGAGCGTGCTGCAGAGAGCTATGCCAAGGTTGTTGATCTTGCTCCATTGCATCTCGATGCAAGAATCTCACTTTCAACACTTCAGCAGCAGCTGGGCCGACCTGAGAAAGCTCTGGAGGCTCTGGAACCAATGTATGACCCGGATACACTGGCTCAGGATGCTAATGCTGCACAGCAGGTGGGTAAAGCGTTCTGTACTTCCATTTGGGATGTATTATCCTGCCAAACTGCTAGTAGTCCAAGATATCTGCATAGGACCAGAGATTCAGACTTATCTCACCGTGGTGAGCCTGCAGATCTGATCATTGTAACTGATCCATTATGGCATCAGGGACACGTCCTCCTTTCCCCCTGACCATTCTCAGTATTTCCCCTTTTCCACCTGATAACTTCTGTGCAAGGCACAAGCTTTTGGCCGCCGAGAGCCAGTCGTGTCTCTACATCAAGTTGATCAGCAATTGCTACATGTGAGCTACATGGTTTTGGCCTCTGTTGATTGTAAGCAGAGGTTCTGAATCCCCTCTCTAGAAGCACCTTGCCCATAAGTAAGAGTCTCTGAAATTGGAGAATTTGGAACAGTAACTCCTGAGAGAAGTTAGGGAGAACTTACCTTTTGCTGCAGATTCTTACAGCTTTCTGGAAGCTTTTACAATCCTATTAAGTACTGTACCGAGTCAAAATTGTTTGTTTTATAAACTTACTCTGTGCAAGAGGTTGAATAATAATGTTCACTGTTGTCCAGGAATTAAAGCTTCTCCTCCATCGCTCGACACTGTTGTATTCCCAAGGCAAAATGTATGGTTACATTGACACGTTGCTCACAATGCTGGCAATGCTGCTGAAGGTAAGCCAATCCTCCAGCCACACTGTAAACAATTGGATAGCTGTGACTTGGGTCAAGACAAACAGCAGATGAACTCAGGAGGAAAGCTAGTGGGCTTTCATGTGTACATGGTTTCATAATTTTGTTAGCTAGTAGTCTTGCAGGCAGCCTGCAATACTGGTGTTCCTGCCTGTAGTGTTCGGAACAGAGGACTGTTTGTGTGTATAATTTTTGATACAGTGACTTCAACTCTGTGTTCTCAGTGTACTTACAACCCACTGAATTCTGAAACTGCTTCTTGCCTTTTTAGCACTCAGCACAGAGCTTTTTTGAGGTGTTGATACTGGCTTCTATTTCAACAATTTTCTTTTTAATTTCTTTGTTCTCATGATTTTCTTGTGATAGAATGACAAAATAAGAATTTGTTTAGCCAGTAAATACAGTGGTGGTGGTTTTGTGTTGTTTTTTGTTTATTTTTAAATAGGGAGCGAGTGAGAGGAACATTTATCCATTTTATCCACCTGCTCAGCACCTTGACTGTTCTATTTTACTGGTTGAATAGCTGACTATCCACATACTTCTGAAACTGATGGAGAAAGGCATTGTTCTTCTTATGCCTCTATGCAAATAGTTTTGATTTCAATATACCTAGGGATGTTCCAATCCCAGGAAAAGTTTTTTTAAGTAGCTTAAAGGGTTTGTACCTTGCTTTTGCTTAGCCCAGTTTGCACTGGAGCATGAGACAATGCAGAGTTATTCCTGTTGGGAATGTTCCCTCTCATGACCTTGCTGTGTGGTGGTGTCACAGACTGTTTTGGGATGCAACGTGAGCAAGGTGGATTGGCCATAAAGCTGCCTTTGTCATAGGATGTTATATTGTAATCTGAAATGCTGCCCTTAAATTTGTTTCTAGGTAGCAATGAGCAGAGCTCAGGTGTGTTTGATATCTAGTTCCAAATCTGGAGAGAGACACCTCTATCTTATTAAGGTGTCGAGGGATAAGATTTCTGACAATGATGACCAAGAGACAGCAAATTGTGATGCGAAAGGTAACAAATCACAGATTGTTTATTAAAAACAAAGCAACTAGGTGAACCCCATAGTTCTGAAAAATGATAGAAATGTTACTATTTTGCATGCTAAATCCATGCAGTTCAGGTTAACATTGCTTTATTTCTAGGGCAAAGAAGGCAGCAAAACTGAAGATATATCTTAAGGGAACAGTCCCCATTCAGAGAAAAATAGTAAGATAACAGAATAATTCAGATGGAGAAGAGCCTCTAGAGATTTTATGGGCCAACATTCTCCTCAGGGCAGATATCATACATGCAATTCTAGAACGTAATACAAATACATTTTAAAAGTGGTGTAATTTTTTTTAGCTGGCCCAGGCTTGGTTGAGCCAGACTACGTGTTCGTAAGCAGTGCTCAATAAATTAGGGAGAGTAACTTCATTGCATTCATGTAGTGTGTTTACAGCTTGAACTGGGTGTATTGCTTGCCCTTTGTTCCCATATTGTGAGTGTTTTTGCTGGAGTTTTACAAACTGCCCTGAAGCTGAGAAAAAGTAAATGCTTCATATTAGCTGTTAGTGCTACAACATCTTTGAAAATATCAGTTTGATGTATGCATCTATTTTGTAAAAATTTATATTGTTCTAATTTTTCTCAACTTTCTGGCTCCAATATTTTTAGCAATTTTTGCTGTTCTCACAAGTGTTCTAACAAAAGATGACTGGTGGAACCTCCTCCTGAAGGCTATTTATGCCTTGTGTGACCTCTCCCGGTACAAGGAGGCAGAGCTACTTGTGGATTCCTCACTGGAATATTACTCATTCTATGAGGACAGGCAAAAGCGCAAGGAGCTGGAGTACTTTGGGCTCTCTGCTGCAATTCTGGACAAGAACTTCAGAAAAGCTTACAACTATATCAGGTGGGCTACTGAGAAGGCAGAGCAGTCTGTGCTGTAATTGCCTCCACTGAGGCTGTAGTCATACTTCTTGATGGTACTGCTGAAGGAGGCAGGCTCATGCTTTTCAGCCATGGCTAAAAGAGAGAAGGAGCTGAAACTGAAGGAGCTTTACAATAGCCTCAGATTCCAAAAATGCACAGTGCAGTAGGTTGGTTGATTTGGCCAGAACCATTGGTTCTGTTTTTTACTCTCATCTTTGCCTCAGTTGCTGACCTTCTCTTTGAGTGTCTGTTCTTTGTAATCTTCCCTGAACTGCTGAGATTTTATTGAAAATACAGTATTTACTACACAGCATTTACTAATTTCTGGCATACTTCTCATTCTGTAGAATCATGGTAATGGAAAATGTCAATAAGCCCCAGCTGTGGAACATCTTCAATCAAGTCACTATGCAGTCTCAGGATGTCCGTCACCATCGCTTTTGTCTCCGCCTGATGCTGAAAAATCCTGACAATCACGTGCTGTGTGTCCTCAATGGGCACAATGCCTTCGTGTCTGGCAGTTTCAAGCATGCTCTTGGTAATATCTTTCATGTTCTAATATCAACAAATTGAACAAGTGAAAGTTTATAAAAAGAGGATTTTTTTTTCCAGAAAATTATAGGTTCACAATGCTAGTCTGGTGCTTTAATTATTCTGTACACAAATCAGAGCATTGCTGAAGGGTTTTGCTAATAAAAAATTAAGCTGATACGTTTCAAGTTTAGCACACATTGCAAATATAACTAACTTGCAAAGATAATTGGAGGCTAATGATGATAATAAGGACAGAACCAGCCCAATTTAAATAGCAAATACAGCTGGTTGCATGTTTTAAGCAAGCCTTTGAAGTAAACCTACTGCTTTCAGTCAAGCCCTCCAAATGTCACATTTAAATCCCAGCAAGGACCATGTTTGCCTTCTTTGTCTGATTGTTTTCTGCTTCTATTTTTACATCAAAATCTGCATTCTTCCTTCAGAATCCAAGGCATGCTGAAAAGACACAATTTTCTTCCCTGTTTTTTTCAGTGTATTTTGATGTAGGTATATTAAACCATTTCTTTTCTTAGTTCACACTTCTAATTCAAAGATTTTATTTTTGCCCTGAAATTCTTTAAGAATGCTTTTCACAACCAACATTTTGATTCATTTATTTGCTTTTAGGTCAGTATGTGCAAGCGTTCCGTGCAAACCCAGATGAACCTTTGTACAGTCTTTGTATTGGCCTGACTTTCATCCACATGGCCTCTCAGAAATATGTGCTGAAAAGGCATGCTCTTCTAGTACAGGTGAGGCAGTGTGATTAGTGTTACCCACAGTGTTTCCTGGCTTTGTACCTTGCTGATGGTAATGGCTACTACACACTCTGTTTAAATAATTTTTCATAATTCAGATGGCATCTCAAAAGAGGGAAGTGGCAAAACATGAGCGCAGATGAACGTGCTTTTGAACTGTAGTTACACCATTGGAATCTCCTCTCCTTATGGGTAAAGGTAGCTTGTTACTCACATTGATGTTAACAGCTGCCAGCTGTTTGTGAAAATATTACTAATTTCTTGGTGGCTGTAATCTGGATTTTCTTTGAAATTTTTCCTGGCCTGCCTTGCTGTAGAGTGGAATCTATGCTACGTGCCCTTCATAGGTATGCCTCATAAACTGCATTGTTGAAGCTAATTTTCCAGGCTTAGAAAGTGGGTTTTTTTCCCCTGTCTTCCTTTTCCACTTTCAGGTGCCTCTTATAGCTCTCTTTGTAAAGATCTTGTGAGGTCCAGTTTAGGCTACCCTCAAATTTTCAGCTTCCTTATTTGTTTTTTTTTTTTTCATCTGCAGGATCTTTTTACAAACCATGGACTGAGTATTCCCAAACAGAATCTTGACAGTAATTTCCTCTACTTTCCACCAAGTATTTTCATTAACTTGAAATACCTTTTAATTCCTGTAGTTGCTGAGCTCAGAGTCAGCACAATATGGTGAGGGTCCTGAGCTCTCGTGGCTTCTGAAATTGCTGAAAGACTGAAGCTTGCACTGGTCTTGGCACAAAAGCTATAGGTCCCCAACTACTCTAATACAAAACCAGTTGTGACAGTGTCCAACTTAAAGACATTTTGAATTTGCAAACTTTGGCCTAATTTTAATATTTTTATCCACTTTTTTTCTGTAACCAGCCTGCCTTTCTTCCAGGGGCTGCCCTGTTCTCGTTTTATAACATACTTGAACAATGTCCTATTTATGTTACCCCCTGGCAATACAGTTCCCTGCTCTCTCTCTTCTCATTTCCTGCTTACTGTACTCAGTGATTTTACATCATTTCTTGCTGCTATGGTAGTTAATTAGTAATTCAGCCACAGTGACCTACTGGTGACCCAAATTATGATCATTAGCTGCTTGTGTCTGAACTAATTCCTCCTATTGAAGGAGGTACCTTCTCTGATTACCAACATGGTCCCTAGAAAGGAGGTCCTCTATTTACAACAGAATCATCACACTCCAAGGTGGTAACAAAACAGAATGCACGGGAGGGGAGGAAAACGTCGTGTGCTCGATTTGTCTTACAGGGATTCTCCTTCCTTCACCGCTACTTGGACCTGCGCGGACCATGTCAGGAGTCCTTCTACAACCTCGGCCGTGGCCTGCACCAGCTGGGACTGCTGCACCTGGCCATCCACTATTACCAAAGAGTACTTGAACTTCCTCCCCTCACCTTAGAGGTACTGTAACTTTGTAAGTTATGGACAGACAATAAAGTCATGTAAATGTGGAGAATTTCTTAGTCATAGTAAAATTTTACACATAAAATCTCTGTAGTTGCATCTCCTTCAATTTCTATTTTAATTCCTTGTCATTGGAAGCCCAGAGCTCATTGTTGCCTGTAATATATTTAAGCATGTGTTAAGTTCAAAGGTCTATGAATTTTGAAAGATTTACTCATGGGCTGAAGCAGCAGCAAAAAGGATTGCTAAACAACTTTACCTGATTAGGTAGCTGACCTTTCTATATATTACATGCAATAAATTATGACTTGAAGTTCTGTATACTCACCCATGCTATAAAACAGCATGCTGGAGCAAGATGGACCAGTATTAGGAATGCCTAATTGCATCTGAGCCATGGTTTAATTCTTATTGATCTGTATTGAATCGTAATTGACATGTCATACATTTACAGGTCTGGTCTGAGAGAAAGTATTTGCCTAGCTGTGGCATGGGAGGTAGAAACATTGTAAATGTGTTTAGAAAACGGGCAGGGTTGGTAAAGTAAGAGCTGCGTTAGTCAGCCCTGGGAGTTCAGAGCAGCACTCTTGTGACCCTGTAAAAGATGCAGGCAGTATTCACATTCTGGTTGGAGAAACAAATACTTTGCATACAAAGACAAATTAAGGTAGTAGTTTCCTAGGTTTATGAGCTGGCTGTTTAACTAACAGATAATGTTTTGAGTGTGTAATTTTATAACTTTGGTGATTAACAACATGATGTGGAAACTCCTTAAAGAGGGCGAGCACAAGGAATACTTGTTCTGTTTCCATATAGCTGAAAGCTTTTATTAGCCATGAATATGTAATTTGATTCCACTGTAATGGCTACTCATGTTTCAGTTTTATACTGGTTTTGCATGTTGATAACTTTTTTTAATAATTATTTTTACAGGGAATAGAAACTGATCAGACAGACTTGAGAAGAGATACTGCCTTTAACTTATCACTCATTTACCAGAGCAGTGGGAACACCAGAATGGCTCAGAAGATGTTGTATACCTATGCAGTTGTGTGAAGAGGTTTGTGCAGGTGGAATTGATACCCTTTGGATTGACCTTTGCATTATGAAGTGCTGGGGAAGCTGGTTCTAAGTACCACTTTTTCTGCAGAGGGTCAGAGATGCGGCTGGTGCTGTATTGTGGCTTTGTGGACTTCTGCCATTTGCACTGTACCACATGTGGATGGGACTGGGCATTCTGAGCACACCCCTGACATGCTCACAACTGGCTGCTTTTAGCTCTTCTTCTTTGGTGCACTGCTCTCTAAACTGATATTCAGTCTTGTATATAGAATCAAACAGTGAAAACTGAGGCCTGGTGTGATTTGCTGAGGGCTTTTGGGGGGGAAATGTGCAATGTGCAGTATTTCAACTAATTACCAGTGAGGTTGCTGAAGAAGCCATATTCACTGGTGATGAGGGTTTTTTAATGTGCAGCATTAAGTTACAATAATATAGAACCATCCCAGAGGATGAAGAATTCAGTATTTCAAGATCTTTAAAATACTCAGAATTTTCTAGGAGTTCATATTCCTAGCAGTTTTTTTATTTGAAGGGGATTGATCTTTGTTTTACTGAAATCAATGTGACGTTTGTTCTTTTTCTGAACTTGTTAATAAAAATTCTGAGGTTACTGATGTTTACTTACTCTCAGATAACATATATCCTACTGAATAGGACAAACCTAAAGCTATATGGCATACACCTAATTTTCAGCAGCACAATTTAATGAAGCTCAGGTGTGTTTAGCTTTGCTGGTGTGCTCAGCCACCCCGTTGTACTCAGAACAGCCATTTGCCTCAAGGGAGAGGGACTCTTGAATTAGTCTGGAGTCCTACCTTCTAAATTACAGTTCAGGGCCAGATTTCTGGAGGAGCAGATTGAGACAACTCCAGAGTGTCCTTGGGCTACCCCTAGCTCCAGAGGCATGCAAGACTTTTCCCCCTCCTATACTAAACAAGTATCACAAATAGCATGTATTGGTCCCACAGAAACAGTAGTGCCATGGATCATGGAGGAGGTGGTGAGCAGCTCTGCTGAAGCAGGTCAGAGTGCAACACCACCTGTCCTGAAGCCAGGTTGTACTGACACCACGTGAAAGAGTAGGCCATGATGAAGATGAGCTGATCTTTGGTCTTGGAAACGGTCCATGTTGTAATCATCTTCAGCATATTATGACGTAAGTCTCCTGCTCTAACTACTCTTTCCCCAGTCTGTTGTTCCACTGTAGGATAGGTTGAATGAATTCCACTAATTCTTACGAAGGTAAGGTGATGTGTGGTATAACATCACACACCTAATGAATTCCTTCTATGCTTCTAATATAGCCCAAGGCTTGTGTTCTCTCATGACCCAGATATCATCTCCCATTACAAGCAGCCAGTCCTGCCAGTTCCTCCCTGCCCCAGTCACGTCAGTGTCCAGCCACAGGCACATGACTCTGTCTTCAGTAATTCACCTGAGCCCTCTGCACACCAGTGTTTGTTTTGATAGCACCTGCCAGGCCTTAGTCTAAAGCTGGTGAAAGAGAAGGGATGAAAGCAAACATGTAGCCTATCAACAGCATAGGGTTTACAGTGATAATAAATAAAGAATAATTGTTTTGTTATAAATAGTAGTTTTAATATCAGCCTCATAATGCAAAGAACCTGAGTCAAAAAGACAGCGTAAGAGGTCTGAGTTAATTCAAATCAGATGTTAGGGTTTAAACAAGAATTCCTAGGTTCCTATAGATGGGTGTCCTCTGAGCACCTTTTATCTGCAGGTGGCCTCAGCAATTCACACCTATCTAACTGTTAGATCAAGTGAAGTGCCAGATTCTGCCACACCTGGGTGCTAGCAGGGAGTCTCCTGGCAGCAGGTGATGCTCTCTCAGGGCTGGGAATTACCCAGTCAGATGAGCTCATTTCCTGCACAGCTCACGTGGGCCTCTCCAGGGGTGAGCTGGAGGTCTGGTCATTGCCCAGTGTGGCCAGGGAGGTATGAGGGGGACGCTCTTTGCTTTTTCTCCTGGGAAAAGATGTGCTGTTTTATGAAGCTGATGACTCTTTGGGGAATCTTTTTCATTACTGAAGAAGAGATGAAGTTTTAGCAGTTTAATACTGACATCTCTAAAAAGCTAATTACATGGCTGTACAAGAACTAATTATGGAGAAGGCTGATGAACCTACCCAAAGAAGGTAAGCATGGCTTTCAGAAGGGTGTCTGTAGAGGGCACGGACAAGGGAAGGTAAACCACTGATATGGAGCTGAATGCAGAGGAAAATAGATTAGCTCTTAGCTTTCAGATGAGTGTTTGCTTAATGAACCTCAACCAAGCATGAAGTGTGTACACTTTTCTAAGTACAGAACAGTCCCTGGAAACTCTCCTGTACCTGTAATGTTCTTTGCTGCTTCAATATGTCTTGGCAAAAGGGGAGGAAACAAACTAAACCTGACGAGGGGGTCTGCTCTCCACTTCTGTAAGTAAGGAACTACAGAAGAAAGTCTAGAAAACTGAAATCCTGCCTGATAACAGCCTGCAAAATACCACTCAGGTAGTTTTAATTTGCTTTCCTCTATGAAATGAACTTGTTTGCTTTCTTTACCTCTCTTTTTGGAGCTGCTCTCCTCTTGGCTCATGGTTTTTCAGAACTTGTAGCTGCAGGCTGTCAGATGTGAGCCACTGGTGAGTTGTTGCTTCTAGGCCAGCTGTGATCTAGGCAAGATGGTGTAATTAGAACTGCAGAGAGAACAGTGAATGTGTGCTGTGTTCCCCATTTGAGCTCTGTGCAATAGGGGCAGGAGCAGCACACCCTTCACATCCTTCTCCTGTACACAGGGGTAAGAGCTCTGTGATGCCCTCTAGCTTTGCTGTGAAAAGGAGTTGCCCCTCTCTTAGAGGGATGGTGAACTCAACATGGGTCTCCAACACAGCATAAAATGCAGAGGCATAGGAGAGGGGAAAAACAGATGCTGAGTGCCACAAACTCCTGAGAAAATGAGGGCAGACTAACTTTACCTGACAAGTGCTACAAAAATACTCTTTTGCTATTAGGAGCTCTTTCTAATCATAGAACAATACTTGGGCTGATAAAGCAGCAAGTAATACCTGAGGCTGGGGCACCTTTGTTACTTTTAAAAAATTTTTCTTTATGTTGGTTAACACTCTATAAACATCTAATCCCTTAGATTTTCACACCAAACTACTACAGTAGTCCATGCAAGCTATAATAATTTGGATATTGTGGTACAACAGTGCAAGAACAAGGTGATGCAAGGACAAACGATTCTCAGAGCAGGGGGTGTGGTGGGTGGTTTTGCATGATGTCACATACAGTGACATAAGAGCAGCACAGAGGGGCAATTTACTTGGCCACAACACTTCTGTTTGGTTGGCTAAGACAGATATCCTGAGCCTGATAAAAACAATAGGCTCTGGGGGACGAAATCCCTTTTTACAAACCCCACTAAATTGAAGTGATTCACAGAAAAAGATGAAAACTTTTTTTCTTTTAAAGTATGATAAATGCCACTTAGTTTCACTTAGTTGAAAAGGCCACATGTGCACCTCACTCTTCACCAGAGGATTATAGCTGAGACTGAAAGGGTTACTTGGTGTATATGCTGAATTAATACCTTGTTATCCAGCTTTTACATTTCAGTCTTAAAGAAAGGAGATGTGACAAAATAGCTCAGCTTGCTTTTAGTGCAGAAACAGAACAGCATTGTTTTGAATGGAACACAGAAGGAAAGTGACAATGTCTCTTTACCCAGAGCAACTGTTTTCTTTTCTGAGTCTCATAGCAGGAGAAGCAGGAATCACTTCTAATTTATCCTTCCATAGAAATAATTCCAAGGTAACAATTCACTCAGTTTTAATCTAAGCACGATGTCTTGGTCACTTCCTACTGTCACTACCATCAGGACTATTGCATAAATGCAGCTTCCTTGCTCTCTTATAATCACTACACATTCTGTGCTGTTAGAAGAAAGATAGAAGTCTTTCCACTGCTGTCCCAAATTCTAAGACATAGGTCACTATGAAGTAAAGCTTTACTTTCTGCTTGTTTTTCACTACCACCACACTGTGCCTCCCTCCTTATTAATTAGCAAATTTTTAAATAAAGTTTTGCATGTTTCCAATCTTTCAGCCAATTTTTACCCATCTATTTTGTTTTAATGCCCCCTGGTGGCTTTTAGCCATTCTGCTGTTTGCACACGTTAAGTAAATTAATTATCCCAGATCCTATAGATGCTGCATCAACAGCATCTTGACTCCCAAAGGCAGTATGAGCAGAACTGAAGACGATTTTGATACAGAACTCTCTTACTATATGTTTGACACTACACAAATGAGCAGAGAAAACAAGTAAGCACTTCTCTCCAAATGAGGTACCAAAGAGCTCAGGTTCAACAACCTTATCTTAGATTAATAAAAAACCAAGTTTCACGTTTGAGGTGCAAAATAGGATGCTGGGAGGTACCTGAAGTTTTCCTTTGTCGCAGGTCAGTTTATTCTTGCTGTCAGACAGCTCTGCCAACAGCAGTTGCACCTGCTGCATTGCACACTGGGGGAAAAGGAGCAGAAGTCAACACCTTGTAGGAAAACAAAGCAAAAAGCAACAACAAAAAAGGTTCTCAGTATATAAATTGCTCCAGGTATAAATTTTCAATTATATGAAATACTAAAGCAGATTTTAAAAAACAAAATATCCAAATGGCATAAATTCCTCCAAGACCAGTTTAATTTTAGGAGCAGCAGTTCAAATTAGTACAATTGTCCAGATGGCCACAAGAAGGCCACTGTCCTAGAAGCACAGCCAACAGAAATGGAGAGATGAAAGAAACCTTTGACAACACGGAACAAAGAAACAAAAAATAAGTAGAAGAATAAGAAGGCAGGGATAGAATTAAAATAACTTAGTAAAGAATACAAAAAAAAGCATGACATTTTTAATGGTCTGAATGCCCTATTGATTCATATTCTTTATCTGAAGGAATATGACAAAGGAGTTCTGTGTCAAGCAGAAAAAAGATATCAATATGTTACAGGCTAACTACTGTAGAAATGAAACTTTGGTTATCAAATGACACACATTCAAAAGATCTTTCAGCTAGTTTGTTTTAGCAGTGTGATTTTAAGACCTTAGCAGCAGCTACATGTTTCTTAGGATCTCCAGTGTATGAAACTGGTTATCACATCCATCACTGTAAAAACAAAATGGCAAAAGCATTGGTAGCACAGTATTACTAAGCTTTTACTCAACTCTTTTGGAACCAGTCAAGTATCCTGATCTAGGTGACTGAGACTAGTGAGAAATAATGGAATGGGAACAAATTAAAAACAGGAATGAGGTGGCAAGTGCGAATGAAGAGGGAAGTGATAAACCCCCTCTTCTACTACCTTCTTGCTTTGGATTCAGTTCCTTTCCCGTCTGTAGCCACAACAACACTCTCTAACTGACATGTGTGCTTGACCAGTGTTTCACGTTTTTTCCACAGTGTATTTTCACCCACAGCTGCTACCCTGGCCTGCACAGGGCCAATGGCTGGGTGGAAGCAGGTGTTTCTGGGATCTCTGAGTGGGAAATCTTGTGTTATTTGCCTTGGCCAGGAAAGGGGCGGTTGGCCAGGAAAGGGACGGGGGTGGTGGTGGCAGGGGGTGGTTTGGACTAGATGATCTTCAGAGGTCCCTTCCAGCTGTGACCCTGAAACGATTGAGTCTGAAAAGGAGGAAAGAATGACCGACTCCGTGCGCTCCCGCCCCGCAGGGCCCTGCAGCAGCTACGGCCGAGGCACAGTCCACCGTGGCCACCACAGAGCATTGCTCCTGCTGGCTTCCCCCTCACACATCAGGGCATATTCTGAGTTGGAGGGGACCCACAGGGATCATCGAGCCCAACTCTTAGCCCTGCATAGGACACCCCAAGAATTACATCCTGTGCCCCAGAGCAGAGAATTCTTGAGCTCTGTCAGGCTTGGTGCTTTGACAGCTTACCTGGGGAGCTTCTTCCAGTGCCCAACCACGCTCTGGGTGAAGAACCATTTTCTAACATCCAGCCTAAACCTCCACTGATTCAGCTTCAGGCCATCCCCTCGGGTTCTGTCACTGGTCACTACAGAGAAGAGATCAGTGCCTGCCCCCCCTCTTCCCCTCACATGGAAGTTGTAACTGCGATGAGGTGTCCGCTCAGACTCCTCTTCTCCAGGCTGAACAGACCAAGCGGCCTCAGACGGCTCCCCCTCAAGGCTCTTCACCATCCTCGTGCCTCTCCTTCGGATGCTCTCTAACAGCTTAATGCTTTTTTTAAAATATTGTGGCGCCCAACACTGGACACAGGAGACAAGGTGAGGCCGCAGCAGTGCAGAGCAGAGCGGGACGATGCCCTCCCCGGGCCGGCTGGCGATGTCCTGTTTCCTGCCCGGCCCGCTGCATCCCCGCCCGGGGGCCGGGCCCGCCCAGCCCGCGGCGCCTCATGAGGGAGCCCCGCGGGGCCTCAGCACCCTGCGGGGCCGGGGCGCGCCGGTGCTGGTGAGGGGCAGCTGGGCTGGCTCCCGGAGCCTCTCAGCAGGGCTGTGTAAATGAGCTGTCACCTCAGTCTGGTGCTTAGATGGCGCTCGCAGCGCAGCGTTTCACAGCAGAACACCGAGGGGTTTAACGCCGGCTTGCGGCGTGTGGAGGCTCGCACCTCTCCGGCGGTCTGCGCCCCGGGAGCGTTCTGCCATTCAGGCTAAGGGTTGTCTTCATACGTGATGAATTTATTGCATATGAAATGATATGCAAGAGGGAATGGCTGGAAGCTGGAACTCAGTACGTTTAGATTGAATACTAGGAAGAAAACTTCGCTGTGAGGGTGGTGAAGAATGAGGCTCTGGCGCAGGTTGCCCAGAGACACTGTGGATGCCACATCTCTGGAAGTGTTCAAGGCTGCATGAGGCTTTGAACAACTTGTTCTAGTGGGAGGTGTCCCTGCCCATGGCAGGGGGTTGGAATGAGATGATGTTTAATGTCCCTTCTGAACCAACCCATTCAATGTTCAGTTCGGGTCCTAGGCAAGCATAGCGTTTTGTATTTGTTGCCATATGTTTTGCAGTCATTTAATACAGATACACAGATCAGCAATCATACTGTGTTACAGTTTCTTCACTGTGCATGTGAGGTGTGGGGCTTTTAAAATTGTACCTCTTTTGCTATTGAATTTCTTTTTTGTGCAGAGAGGGAAACTGATTTTGTAGCCTGCTGGTTAGAACATACGGCTGTGAAAACTGGGAGCCTTCTGTCTGAGGAAGGCAGCAGGTAGTAATGGTACAACCATTAAGCATTAGATGTTCTGGGAACTCAAGCAAAGGTGCTTCAGGTGTCCATCCTAGAGACTTAGAATCTTCTTTTCACTTTTGGCAGCTCATATGGCTTCTGAGGGACATCTATGTGTGACTCAACTCCTCCCATGCATTGGATAGGGACCATGAGCCACTAATTCCCAGCTGAGGATTTTGCTCAGGATCGGCATGCAGTGTGACATCATCAAAGTACCATTCAGGGACCCATCACTTGGGCTCCACTTTTCCTGAAGCTTCTGATATGTTGAGGTAATACTGTTGATATAATATATGTTTGGGGTGAACGGTTTTGTAGGGCATGTTGAGATGCAGTCATTAAACATATATCTGGAATGGAAAAGTAGATTTCTGAAAAAAAAATTGAAGTCTGTCTGTAGATGGCAGCAGAGAGGAACGATATTTCTTCGGACATCTAAATATGGTGACTGTGCATTTTATAATTTGTGCAACTGCAGCTGGTGGCTCTCCATTAATGCTGAAAATTTTGCACTTTACTGATGAATATAATTATTTTGATTTAAGGATCTTTTGGCATGACTGTTTATTTTGGAGGAAGAGTTGGAGCTTTTCTGAGCAGAGGGTGACTCTGCAGACAGGAAAACACTGCATTTGATCAGTGCTGTGTATGTAATAAAAAGATCCTCAGCTGACGTAAGGATGTCATTGCTCCACTTGAGAATTTGCTCCAGAAAGCCTTTCCCTGGGGGATGTTGCTAGGAGCCTTGTGAAGAAATGTAGGATGTGAGGGAATATAAAAAATCACTTGGGAAAAGGAGATTAAAATGATAAATTAAGTAACTCTTAAGTTTCTCACCTAAGGAAGGAATGCATAAATAACATCGTTTTTATTGTATAGTTTCTCAATAACTGTTGGTGCTGTATTAGGCTGGTCATTTATGGGAGGATTTTGATACAATGGCCATGTAGGGATGCCTGGTTTATGCAGTAGAATAGTAGGTATAGGAGGTGAGAACATAAAAGAGCAACTGATATGTGGGTCAAATGGAAACTGTATTTCAGAGATCCTTTCATGAGCTGAGGTAGGGTAACTCTATCTGACAGAAAGATGGCTGATTCTGACAGCACCTCATAAATTTTGAAACAAACAGATCAAATGCTATTCTTAGTTTAGTGTTCATTAGAACTGCTTGATTTGAGCTTTTTGTTCCCATTCTTTATTTTACTTTCAGAAGTTGGTGTATAGTTCAATAAGTGTTATTTCATATTAAAAAGTAGGAGTAAAACATGTACATCAAAATGTCTGTAGCATGTTTTCCATGGGAAACTTTTAAGATGACTGTGATCAAAGGAATGAGTGTTGAAAGTTGAAGTTAAACAATTATCAGATGCTCTTTTTTGCTCCAAATATCCTATCCAACAGTTTCACAGGAGTAGTCAAAATAACCTAAAACCAGTATTTTCTCTAATTTTTAATGTTTCTATGGCATTAGGAGATGGGGTGGGCAGGTGCATTATGATGACAGCCCACCTTCTTTTTTCTTCAAAGCAGTATCATTTCCTCTCTACTTTGCCACCTGCATCTATGCCTCGTGGAATCATGTCCAAAGTTGCAAGCTAAAATGGGACAGAAGAATGTTTGCATTTGTAGTTAAGAACACAAATGTACTTTTCTTTCTTACACGTGTGCTTTGTGTGATGTGTACAGCAGCCCACATATCTCAGTAAAGCTTTCATGTAAATTCTATGTAAAAATCAGGCAATTCGTATAACATTTTAATTATTTCTGCAATGTTATGGCTCCATGTTTGGGTTTATTTTGGTATTGTCTCCAATTAGCTTTTTTAGTCTAATTTCAAATTTTTCAGGGAATGGGGCTTTCCTTGGGAAGTTTTTCCCTATTTCAGTAGAGCTCACTGCTTAAAAGGTGCTTTTGCATTTTCCTTTCTTGTAATGACATTTCTTTTAGTTACAGCTTTTGTTACTATTCTGACAATGTCTTTTTATTTCTGCTTAGATTTGACATGTGTTTGTAGATAATTAACTGCTACAACTGTCATTAGTTAACAAAGTTTTATTCCAGCATAGGTAAAATACTTTCCTTCTTCACAGCTGCATTGGTCTTTGAATTCCTTCTACTGTTCTGAGGTAGAACTGAAGTCTTTGTTCGAGGTGGAGTCTGAGCTGCCAGCACTATGGCAGTGCTTGTCTTTAGAATCCTTTTCATCTCACTCAATTACTTGCTTATGCAGAACACTTTGGCATGAAGGTAAATCAGAGAGCAAACTCCAATACAAATATCTCTATTTTGGATTCCTTGGGTAGTATGAAAGAATGCTGCAGCAGTAGGTGGAACATGCATGTCTGAATTGAGAGAAGGGATAAATCATATCTGCTAAATTGGGTCAATTTGTCGATCCAGGTTAGCATTCTGCAAAGGGAGGTAATTCGTAGGAGTAAGAGCCTCAACTATTCTGTCACTGCTGTAACTCTGGTTTCCCTGAGCACTGCTTCAACTAGTTTATCCTGTTCTTCCAAAATGCCCTTTATATTGCATCAGATAAAAGTTATGGAAATTGTGAGCTGAAAGTTATCAGAATCCTTTGTGATTTTTTTCTTTAGCCTGTCTGCACTGTTTTATCATTAATGAGATACTGGCTTCTGAGTTTGCTTGGCCCATGTTGCTGGACTCCAACATGCTTTAATTCTTGTGAAAGCACAAATGTGGATTTTTAATTTATTCTCATCACTTGCACACTGAGAAGAGTAGCAACATAAATATGCCAGAAGAACTGTTCTTTGATCTGCCCTTAAAACTCTTCTACATTGTCACGTCTGAAAAACTTGGTGAGAATTCAGGTTATTGATGTATTTCTACCACTGGTATGGTTTAGTGGCAGTAAGTCTGCACTTTGTGCTGCCCAGTTTGTTTGCATCTGCCTGTTCTTTGTAGCAAGATGTCAGGTCTTTGGGAAAGACCAGCTTTTGAGTGGAGCGTCATGAAAAGATCATCCCTAGATGAGGGTTATTAGCTGCTCTGGAGTTTGAGAGTAAGTATATTATTAGATATTTTACATAATAATATCACATTGTAAGTGTTCTAAATAACATGTTTTTCCTCTTCATTCTGAGAGTAATACATAATCTTCATTTAGTATACCATAGAAAGAACAATGTTTTGCTTTTGTCTCTCTATGCTTCCCTGTCTCAGATCTGCCATCCTTTTTTCCTCTTCCTCTATTTTTTTGTAGTGAGCTAACACACTATTTCTCCTGTTTGAGAGCTTTGTCTCAGACAAGGAGGGATAAGAGTCAACAATGCAGGTAGACAATAGCAGAATCCTGAGATATCCAGCTCAGTTGTACAATCAGTACTGCTGACAGAAATCAATCTTCTTGTTTTTTTCAAGTATGGTATAAGAATATTTATGCAAACCAGTGAACATGATGTTTTACTGAAGATGCTATCATATTAAAAGACTACTCAGTAGAAGACCACTTTAGTTTTTCACTTTTTTACTTGTCATTTTTACGGCAGTGTAAAATGAATATGCAATGCAAATACTCTCATTTATTTCAGTGCCAGTTTAGATATTGCAGGCCACTGATGATTTTCTCACAAGGCTAACAGATGTCATACAAAATGTAAAAGGGTCCCAGGCTAAGGGAAGCCAGATGGGATACTTGAGGTTGTCTAAAATGCCACTAGACACCTCTCTGTAAGCAACCAGATTCCATTCAGGATGGAATGGAATCCATGTGCATGTACCATATCATGTGGAAAATGAACATGTTAGGTGATTAGCAGCATTTTTTTTCCTCTTGAATAATTCTCTTGTTATTAAGATCAGCTTTATGGAAACAGAATTCAGACAGATATGATTAATTTATTCTGTTTGTTTTCCTGTCTGAGATACTTTAGCATCCTTAAAATGGCAGATGTTACACTGAGAATTATGAGTTTAAGGACATAGACACTAGGACCAAATAAGCTAAACCTTGATTTTGTATGAAGACTAATGTCTTTAATAAGAAACATGCAAGGACATGATTCTCTCTGTATGTATGTGTGTATACATGTATATGCAGAAAATACAGTAATAAATTTGTATCTAAGTTGTTATTTAACTAATAACACTCATTGAATTACTCAGTACTTTTCTGTCCTGTTGTTTTCCCCTAGAAGACTTGGGTTTTTTTGCGTGCTGCCGAGCTGAGACTGAAAGATTTAGACAAAAGAAGTCTTGAACTTTGACTGTGTAGAAATTGTCTGATTGATTCTCTCATGTAGTTTAACTTCACAGTAAACCCCAGTAACTGTAGCTCAGAACACCGTCAGACACATTTGAAATATAAATCCAAGTTCTGCAGCTGTATTCTGTCTTTACTCTGTTGGCACATAAGCAGTCTGTAGGTAAAGTGTTGTGAAAATGAGACTGACGTCTCTCCTGCTTTTGTTTTCCTTTCAACGTCTTACAACTTCAGTAATTAAACAGTTAACATGTTGAATACATCATGTACAATGTTCTGGCTCTGAACATTCATAGTCTCTAAAAAATAGAATATGTCAGTCTTTTCTGCACAATTTTGTGAGGAAAATAAATAACCTTCTTTCCAAACGTCATTGTAATGAATATTCCGACAGATAATCTTATTACTTTTAGTGCATAAATGCAAATATGGAGAAGCGTGGAATACATATACATAAATTGGCATTTTAGCTGTATTCTGTTTTCACCTGAAGAAGGGTCAGATAAGATGGCAATATAAGTGATATATTGATTTTGAATCAGAACTCTCACTTCTGGAAATAGGAAACAGCTTATAAAGCACTAGACCAAGGGACAATCAACATCTGGAAAATGTGTTGATTTGCCGTCCAACTCTTCTCTGAGAAGTCTGCAGAATATGAGATGGCATCTGCTCCTTTAGGAGTATCTGAAAGTCCTGTTGCTTTCAATGAAAATATTTTTATGGCATTCAGGTATACTTCAAGTGCAATGATGTACCATTTTTAACTTGTGTATGGTACTTAGAAATTAGAAGCGCAAGAAATAATGACAACAATTTTCACCCCGAGATACGGGAGCAGGACTGGCTTCTACCTTAATTAGTTCATATCAGCTTATCAGACCAGCTTCATGTCTTCAGGGCTTTAGGATAAAAAACCTAATGTGGCACTGGACCTTCTTTGTATTTTACCTGTCAGAGACAAATACCCTCTTTTCAGGCACTGAACTAAAAGAACGCCGAATTAAAGTGTAATCAAAGTGTCCTTGTACCTGACAAGTTAATGCATAAATTTCAGCAGATTCAAAGATACATTACAAGTTTAAATAAAATCTAAAGTAGTCAAACAGGATAGTCCTACAGTGACAGAAACGTTTGTCATTATTTCAGTTGTTGATATTTGCAGCTCTTTCACTGGAATCAAATGAAATAATACCAGAACATTTGGTGCACTTAGATTATAGAACAGTGACCTGACCTGCTCTGCTGCTGAGAAACAGAATTTCATATAAAAAGAGCATAGTTAATTCTGCTGGGTGTTTGAATCCATTTTAAACAGATTGTCAGTAGTACTCCTACAAACAGCAACATTCCTTCTTTACATCTGTGTAATTCAACAGTGTGAAACAATTGAATACATTTTGTGAGAATGAAAGGAAAAATCTGTTCTATGTAGAGTCCTGCCTTTTCTCATGTTTTAGGATCTGGCAGTGGTTATGTTGATTTTTTAATTTAAGAAAAAAACATTGCAAGAATGCTGAAAAATATATAATAGCTTTTAGTGTTTTCCATATTATGACTTTCTACATGTTCTGGCTACCTAGCTGAAAGTCTCCACTCAAGAGATAGTAATATCACAAGTTCCAGTTGTTAAACCAATAGCAATATTCCTAATAATATTTTTTCCAATTTTTAAATTTTAAAAATGGAAAACTGTAAATCCTATTGAAGTGCTTTTCATAAACAGAATTAAATTTTGAGTAAGGGTTTGCCTCTTGCCTTAATGCCAGTGACACATAAGCTTAATGTATCTGCTGGCCTATTTTTGAAGGGAAGAGTCTCTAAGGGTAAGACACTGACGTGATAGCAGAGGTAAATGGCTGCTGTGTTTACTGGAAGAACGAATTCTCCTTCAGAGCAAGTGACTGGCAAAGCAGGAGAGCCCAATTAGTCAGTAAGATAACCAGCCTCAGATTTACACCAGAGATGCAGAGTAAACAAAGGCATCATGCAGGATACATTAAATTTTAATTAACATTTTATATTTCAGTTCAGGCTTTGTTTATGCAGCCCTTAAGAGGAACATTTTCTTTTTGCATATAATCAAAAGTCAGTGTGTATTTTTGGGAGGGATTTTGCCTTGTTATATGCTAAACCTGCATTCTGCACTCTTTGAAGTGCTGTGTTATTTTTGTGTGAATAATCAGAGACTGCTGCATGGCTTTGGTGAGCGTGGCCCCTGTCCTGGGAGCTGCAGATTGACATGTGCTGTAAAACCAGATGTGTGCACAAAAGGAGAATACAGCTTGCCTTCTTTCACCTCAAATTCTTGGCTCCACTTTGTACAGAATTAATTCGTCAGTGGGAGGGAAAGTTTGTCTACTTCAAATTTATGGTAGACCTGTGGGGACTGAGCCATGGGACTGGGGATTTGAGCCTGGGTTTATTCCAGCAGCAGGACAAGCCAGGAGGAGCATGACCTCCATTGTTAGCATCCATTTTATGCTGAGGTCTAATGGAGCACTGGAGTGCAGAGCAAAATACCAGTTCCACATCAGAGAATCCAGTCTGGTATCTCTTAAAAGAGCCTCCATCAGTAACAGGTATTAATGCAGCTAACATGTTGAGCTATACTGAATAGCAGAGTTTACTTTATATTCAAAACCTAATACATTCGGCAAAATACATATAATACAAATAATAATGCTTATTATTTTGAACATCCTAAAGTCACTCTAGGCAATACGCTATTACTAATTCTTTTATTTTTATCTACTGGCTGTCATTTTTCTTGTTGAACAAGGTTTTGTCGTTGAAAAGGTGACGTTCTGATTAAAAGGCTTAACTGCATTCACAAACAATGCGAGGTTTGCTCTACTTCCAATGGGGCATTATTTAATTATCTTAAAATGCAATTGCCCTAAATACTGTTTTGTAAAATACTATTTCTCTCTCCTGACCTTGTTTCCTCATGTACTGACAGATTTTATGTTCTTAACTCTCTACGTCAAACTGCAGACAATATCCTGGTTCCAGCTCGTAACAAAGAGTAGTGATGAATAAATAGTACTTATTTAGAGAGAACATTGAAACCCTTCTGCTAACATTTACCTTCGTCAGCCTGCTTACACCACATGGAATTTGACGTTTTTCACCTGACTTTTAAAAAAAATACAGATTTGTACTACTGAAGACTTTGTAGGGGGTTTTTTCTGACACTTACAAAGGTGTGTGTGATTATGGACAGAATGTACAATTGCACTCAACAGGGCAGTGTCAGACCATTCGAAAAACTATCACAGTGCTGGGATATCTTTCAGTAACTGGTGGGGTGCAGGATACAGTGAGCACAGATTCTGACCTGTATGGTCAAAATTACTGAATCAGAGGCAAATTAGGCTGAATGAAAGATTGGCTCTTACTGAAGTCTGTAGCACTTACTAGCTGAGTTTACAAGGACGGATGTGTTTGTCCATAACATTTTGTAATCATAATTCCTAACTATGTACAGCAAAAGTGTAGAATATGCTGCAATCTTTCTGCATTTTCAAGGTAATCACTATTTGTTACAGAGTTTGTGGCCAAAGACAGAGTTCTGGCCATTTGCTCTGATGTCCTGTGTAAAATATCTCAGAAGTGGTTCTGCCATAATTCATTCTGCTTTAGGGCAGAAGGATGGACTACACCTATATTAGTAAATCCACAGTCTGAGGACCAGTGATATCCTAAACAAGAGATGGTGTCCCCATCATGTGTAAAGAATTTCAGTTGCAAAAAGAAAAATAAACATCATACAAATGCATTTTTATGCAAGTTAGAAGCTGTATGTTATTGACTTTTGACAGGCTAAATCAGGAATTAGGCCATACTATTATTATAATTTTTAATGAATATTTTAACTGAAGATGATATATATGGTAACATTTAAATTTGTAAACTTCGGTTGCCTAAATGCTAAATATTTATCACATGCCTTTCCACCAAGAAAAAGAGTACAACATTTTCCATAGATTTTTCTTCCTTAAACACTATCTAGTCCCTGGATATTAAATACGGTTTGGAAAAAATGTACTAAATGAGCTCTCTCTATTCCTTCCAATACTTTCCAAACAACAGAAAAGAAAAAAGGGAACATCTGAAAATACACAGCACAAACAGACTGTAGAAAGAACACAGTGTTCTAGCCAAGATTCTGATACTTTTGGGTTCCAACTAAGGTGCTGCTTTGTGAGTAACTCCAGATAAATCACTTGATATCTTAATTTGTCCCTGGATACGCCCAAGATAGGAATCCTGTCCCTCTCCTATGGTGTCTTACCAGTGTAGCAAGGTAGTGTTTTGGCCAAGTAATTGAAACTTCTTTATTGAACTATACTCTATGTGTAAAATAATAATGATAAAACACTCCATGCTAGAGTAGCAGGCAAATTTTTATTGAGTCCCTCTGTTAAGGTAATAAAGTTTGCATTAATCTGTCAGATTGAGAAAGAGCATCTTCCCTGATCAAAGGGTTTGGTGGAGCACATAGGAAAAGTCATGAAAGTAGAACAGCCATGATTTGCACCAATACACCAGTATTGTTCTGTAATTTTTGTATTACACTTTTTGTTATATATATATAATATGTATAAACACCCATAAATATATTTTTCTTCTGTAGTGCTGCTAGTAAATTTACAGTTGAAGTTTAAAGTACTATTCTTCATTCCACCATTATACTTGTTGTATTAGAAGTTATTTACTCTTCCATGAGGTTTCAGGGGTGACCTAATTGCAGCCTTCCTAGACCTGAAGGGAGCCTACAAGGAATGTGGAGAAAGACTTTACAAGAGCATGTAGTGACAGAACAAGGGGGAATAGCTTCAAACTGCTACAGTGTGGGTTTAGATTTGATATTAGGGGATGGATCTTTCCTGTGAGGGTGGTGAAGCGCTGGAACACATTGCCCAGAGAAGCTGTGGCTGTCCTATCCCTGGAAATATTCAAGGCCAGGTTGAATGAGGCTCTGAGCAACCTGGGCTAGTGAAAGCTGTCCCTGCCCACGGCAGGGGAGGTGGAATGAGATGATCTTTAATGTCCCTTCCAACCTAAACCATTCCATGAAAAGCAGGACTATGGAAATGTCTTATAGCATTATTATAGTAGAAGAAGATTCCACCTGTTAAGAAAAATTGCAGTGATGAGGTCACACTTACGAAAAGGAAAAACCAATAAACAAAAACCTTCAAAACTGATTGAACCCTTCAGTTGCATTTTTTTCCCCCATCCTAAAAAATCGACAGGGAAAGGTTAATCCCTTTGTAACAACAGTGACAGTAGAATCGGCTGCTACATTGAAATGGCAATTGCAAAGGAATTAAGCCTTGTGGATTAGAATACTGCAAATTATGTTTGCAGGTTTTTTTCCAGTGAATTGAATAGATGCACTGAAGTACATTTATAATAAACAAGCAAAGAAAAAACTCTACCATCTGTCTATAAAAGCAGAATTTAACCATAGAGCCTTACATAGAATTTAAAATTATGCTTTTACAATTCAACATAAAAGCTTTATGTTTGACTGACTTCATTATTGCCAAATTTTGGGTTAGGATTTTCACTGCAAACAACTCTCTTGTGACATTTTATTGCCTCAAATAATCTGATGGAGAAAAAATCATGACCTAATTCTGTCTAATATTGTATCTGTGTTTCAGTCCATTATCAAATAAATGAAATATACAGTCTTGAATGAAAAAGTTACATCTTTTTCTATGCAGCTGCGACATTTTATGTTCCAGCTATTAATATTCTTTCCAATACTTGCTTAGATAAAATTCTGACTGGATTCATTTGAAAGTTCTTATTTCTCAATCCACTCTTAACACTTTTAGACTTGAAGACCGCTTTTAGACCATGGACTTGTCTATTGTTTAGGAATTTAGTGCTACACTTGGGTGTGATGAAAATGTACTTACAAAGCAGACAGCTGAAAGCAGAAGCAAAGTGTCCTGGGAGTAGAAAAGAGTTAATATTTAGATTTGAAGTCAAAATAACAGCATTGTGCTCTCAAACAGACAGTGCCTCATTCCTTTCTCATTGCTGGCTCTTCTCAAACATGGCACCACCTGTCTGTCACATTGGATCTTGTGCCACTTGGATTGCATGGTGAACTCATTCCATTTGCTACCTTGGCAAGAAAACACGCGCACTGCTACTGTGTGGGTATTCTTCCTTGCCATGCAGTTTGGGGGCTGCTGGAGCAGATATAAATAAGAGATGGCACTGCTTGAGGAGAATTCCTAGGGGTTTGGACCTCACCTTTTTGATGGTGGTGAGATGTTGACTTGGCTAAAGCTTTAACGTGCAACTGCCATTTTGTAGATTTTATAGCACTGGTGTATTTTAATTCTATAATCTAAAAATGCGTACCCTCAAAAATATACATTAAATTTTCCTAATTTCATTCAAAGATTTAAAAGTGTGGGGAATTGTGTGTGAGTCAATAAAATTGTTCAGTTCTAGTCCGCTGGTTCAAAGATTTGAGAAAATAGCGAGTTCTGGACACATTCCAGTTGGGGACTGAGAAATCTTTGCTTAATTGAGCGTCAACCATATGGTCCAGCTCAAAGGTCTGAGGAAAAATGTGCTGCTGCTGCTTAATTTTTAAGCTTTATATTAGTGTGCTTGCTGTGAGAGAAACAGTATTTCTTTTTCTGCCACTTTCTGTTCATGTGTCAACCTGACACTTTGGAAAAAAATAGTCCTAATACATTAAATAAATACAAGTTTCAGCAAGCTTCTCCAAATCATGTATACTGTGATGAAAATTAAGAGATTTAACAAATACACAGTAATAGTGTTCTCCAAAATACACCAAGTTGTAATCATAATGTTTTTAAAATAGTTACATTATCCGGAATATTTTGTTTTTCTCATTATGTCATACCTACTTTTGTGGAAGTAATGTTACGACTTTGAGTGAAAGCAGTAGCTTGATATTTAAATAGCATTTGTTGTTCATAGCAATATTACGTGGAGATTATGTTTTCTGCAGTAAGACATTTTAAAACTCCACTGAGGTTATGCAGGCACCTTCGATAATAGTATAGTAAAGTACCCTAATTAGCCAGCAAGGCTAAGCTAAGTAACCTTTATTGCCTTTTTTTTTCCCCTGCTACATTCATCTTTTTGCTAGGAAATTAATTCCACTCATGCTCACCGATATGCATTAATTTAGAATTAAGTGTACTATTCAAATCTAATTAGAACAGACCTTACAGAATTGAGTCTTTTTCCTATTCACTGGTAAAATCCAGGTGCAAATAACCACCTTGCTGAATACTCACCTCGCAGTAATCTGGTCACGCAATAGCCTAACTCACATGATCAAAAGTCCCCAGTCTCTGCTGTTAAGTAATGACATCTTTGTCTCCTGAACCAGAGCTCTTAGAGTGAGATACATTTTTGCATGTGTAGACTGCACTGTCATGGCAAGATTATTCTTCATAGAATACTGAAAGCACTCTCTGGAGTCAAGCTTTAAAAATCTGGATTTATGATCTGTACCACACACTCAGACTTCATTAAACCTGGGAGGTGATATTTCATACAGGATAGCAGGCAGTGGAGAATAGCTCCTACAGGCTGCACGTGTGTGATGCTGTCAGTCCATTCGCAGGCAAACAAACCCTCACTCTGGAAATCTGGATATCTGTCTGGATATCTGTCACCCCACACAGCTGGGGTGTTGTGTCCATACTTCCAGCCCCTCAACATGTAAACTCAAGTTTCATAATACACAGTTTGATAGTTTGCTTCACGGATTAGAAAGTGGGTCTGTATTATAAAGAAAGTTTGTAAAATGGAGTGTAAGTGAAGTCTCAAAAGTTGCCTTGTAAAACAACTGTTGTAATAAAACACATAACTAAGGCTTGCACCTATAAACCAAAACCAACAACAGGGTGTTGACGTGGCAAAATTCTTTGTTCTGTGAATTGTACCATAGAATAAGGAAGACAGAAAACATTTCAGTTTTTGTATAAAGCAAAGTAGGCAAAGGCAAAAATGTAGAACATTTGTGCTGCCTACCTCAACTTAGTAATGTTGCTATAAAAACAAACCCACATTCCTCGGTGAGAGGAACACTTGTATGTGGTTTTGGTAATCCTGGAAAAATCACCATGTGATTCCTGCTCTGAAATCACATACCAGCCCAAAACCATGCATGGAATTTAAATGGTTGCTTAATACAGTGATATGAGCTTAGCTGAAAACTGAGAGATAGTCCTGATCCAACTGTGCCAGGGTAAGAGTGGCTTTGATCTGTTCAAACCACACTCTAGATATCCTTGCAATGCGTCATCTGCTTATCAAAATATCCAAAATGTAGAGATTTGTTTCCTCCATGCTTCAGTTTTTTGGGAATTTCTGCAGCCAAACTCTGGGCAGGTCTTATTCTACCTATTTCTTCCTATCCTTTGAGGTTGTAATATTTCTCTCAAGAATTCTATTCTTGGCTCTGCCGTTCCAAAGCACCTGCAGGACTTCATGTTTAGTTTCCATTAAGGAGATGACATGAACAAGAGTTCACATTCAGCAGTACAGAGCAATGTGTGCTACCTGTCCTCTTTTCTGCGGCTAACACAGCCAGACAGAGATTTGGGTACAAAGCTCAGCAGCTGGCTGTACTGCTCATCACTCTGGGGGTCTCATTTGTGCCTCGTTTCTTATACTCTGTTTTTATTTACTCTGTGAACCCAAATATTTGTTTGCTTTTCTTTGTCAGTGTGAAGATTTCAAATATTGTTACTTTTTCTAATGTTCTTTGCTACTGTGAATTTTTCTCTGTCATCATACTCGTCTTCTGAGCAATATGTAAATTTTGAATGTGATTTCATGCAATGGTTTTGCTTGCTGATGTTTGGCTTAACTTGAGGTGCACATTCAAATTTGTCCCTTTTCAGTTAAGCAGTTAAGTTTGTGTTTGAATTCAGGTGCATGGTTAATGTAAAGCATTTTCATAGGATTTTTGAATGGCCTGGGTTGGAGGGGACTTTACAGATGATTTAGTTCCAACCCCCTGCCATGGATAGGGACGCCTTCCACTGGACAAGTTTGCTCAGATTTTGTGCCACGTTATTGTGTGTCATTGTGGCTTTTAGTTTGGAGATCTTATTTTTAGATGTTGTTCAACATTTCAAGATGGTCAGGTAGCTTACACTTCATTAAATAAGTAGAATAACTTAGATATATATTCTTGTGGAATGAATGCTGCCATTATTATGAACTGATAGTTAATCACTGCTGTTTTTCCATGTGATACCAAGGAAAAAATGCCAGGTGAAAACTAACATTGAAGTTGTACAACACCTTGCAGTAAGAACAAGGTTAAAATAAAAAAATTTCCTTTTGCTTTGAGCCTGAACAGGGAATGAGGTTATATTCATGACTGTTAGGATTTTGTGGTTGTCTTTGTGCTGGATATGGTATGGTGACACTTCTACACAGAAATCTGGCTGAACACTGGTTTTAAAGTCATGACCATTTCTATATTTTGCACTCACTGAATTAATATCTTCTCCCTCTTTTTTTGTCAAAAGTGGTCGGGAAAGCAAAGCCCTATTAATTTTCACCATTCTGAATTGAACTCTTAGCCCAGATAATAGTCCCAGCATCTGTAATTTAGATGACTCTGTGGATTCTTAAATATAAACTTATAGTCCTTTCATAAATGGAAAAGGGTAGAATGTGTAAGAAAGCTATTGTGGATGGAAATCATGTCAAGTGTCTATTTTGAATGGGACAATAAGAAGGTTTAGTTGGATTAGGCACAGGCAAAAAGCTTCTTTGTTGATTCTTCAGGCTTTCAGAGTGGCTTTATTTTTCTGGCATTAATGTTTATTTGTTCTGTGGCAGGATAAATGTGGCTCAAGTGTTTGACAGTTCTCTCTCTGTTTGTGATAAGTTGAGTTTCCATTGCTGATCATGGCTGTTAGTGAAATGTATATTCATGTTACCCTGTCTGATAAAGAGCAGTGAAGCTCAAGCGTCTCCTGAAGAGAAGCTTCCATTTACAGTGCGAAATAAATTATTTCTGCCTGAGCTGCAGGGGCATTTCCAAGCTCCTCTAATTCCACATTCAATCCTATGTAGGATGCAGAAGGAATTAATGTCACTAGGGTAACCTGCTGCCTAGTTGCCAAAGAAGTTACTGCTTTCTTCAAATTATTTAAAGAAAATTCATAGGTAGTGTAGCTTGCTCGCTTATTATCTGCTGGATTCGCTTACTGAGTGCATCTACACAGTAAGTGTTGCTGTTGTGGTAAGCATTAAGATTCCTAAAGAGATCGTTTGAAGATTTTAGTCAAATTATTGACTAAATGTGTAATTTAAATAACCATTGGCATTGCCTAGAGGTGTAAATGAACACGAAGGAGGGCACCAAATAAATATTCTGAGATTTGAGTCCTAGTGACAATAGTGATGTGGCAGTTCTGCACCACCTGCTTGAGCCTTTTCTGCTCTCCCTTCACTGGGTAAAACCAATAATTGTTGTGTTACTGTCAGTACAGATCTTCAAATTCTCTGGGGTTCTGATACAGATTTGTGTTCCTCTTTTCAGCCTCGCTAAAGTCTTCACAATCTGTATGTCATTTGCCTCATGATGTTGGACTGTTTCCCCACAGACTCTATTTACTTGCTTCAGCAAGAATATTGTAAAAAAACAATGCAGCCATTTTCTTCAGTCATGGAAGCTTCCTGATTTTACAAAAACATGATCCATTCATATTAGCTCACTAGAGCCTAGTGCAAGCTTTCTCTGCAGGTTTGACTGACACATTTATAAGTCAAATAGCAAGATCATGGAAGTGTGTCTTACAAGTGACATTTCAGTATTATTTTTTGATGCTGTGTCTATGGGTCTTATCCTATATTACTTGCCTAAGGGTACAGCTCTAAAATTAATCTCTGCAAGTGCCAACAGAAATTGACCATTGGTTTTATAATCATGACTTCAACTCCAATTCAGTGATCTTTATGCTCTTTTCAGTAACTATCTGGAGGCATTAGGAACTGCACCAGATTTCATTTCTCTATTCAAGAACTATTTCAATAATTTCATAAATTGCTATTGGTAGGAAATTGCTTTACTACTGGCAATTAATATACATCTCATTAAAGGTTTAAATCTTCCTAAATCAAAACTCATCCATGTGTTTCTTTGCTCTCTGTATTAATATTCCTCTAAGTCCAAGACCAGAAGACCAACTCAGGTAAGTGCTCAAAGATATCCATGGGAGTTTTGCCAGACTGGGGACTGCCGATTTGAGCTCTAACCAGATTAGCCCAGATGGCCTGGTGCAGTGTGTTTCTTGCCTGTATTCCAGAAGAGTGGAGAGCTCCTGTGGAGCTCCTTGAGCCTCTGGCTGGATAAATGCCTACCCTGGCACTGACAGTACCAGATGGCAACAGCTCCCGAGGGCCCATGGACCAGCTGCAGGTGGTGGGAGCAGCAAACCCCAGGAATGCTTTCCCTCGCTGTGCTCTCCCCTCTCTCTGCTCAGATTGTAGGGGCGTGTGGCCTCTCATGGGCTGGACAACTCCACAGTCACTCAGGGACTCTTTTGTATTACAAAAAAAAACCTCCTGGGGAGCTGCAGATAGTTTTCACTCTTATTAAGTCTTTTGTGCAGCACAAAAGAGGTGGGACAGGTCAGGGAATATGTCCCACAGATTTTGGCACCTAGGGTGATTCTTTCAATTAATGCTTTCACCTGCTGAACAGTAATCTGTCCAGAACTCTTGTGAAAGATTACATTTCCATCTCACATGAATGTTCTTCTGGTTGATCCTTTGAGCCTTTTCATGTTTGGCTTTTTAATAGCCATGGCAAAGAAGCTCTTATTTTGGGCACTCAGCTTGGCCCATTGCCTTGCAAAGAGCTGATTAGCTGGGAAAATATGAAATCTTTGTATAATATAGAAGAGTATTCCTTGCCTTTTAACAGTTCTTACTGTGGTATACAGGGAAGTGACCTCTCAAAGGGCATGTTCTTCATACCCTGCTGCTGATCCCATGGTGCTAAATGGTGACCTCCAGTAATGATTCATCAAGCCTCTTTTGTTTCCTCTAAATGATAATGAAATGAAAAAGAAAGGAGATGGGAAATACTGGAATATTGTTTTATTTTCTTTATACATGGTTTGCCAAAAAGTTGTATTTTGCTTTTTCTGTGCTTGTCTCTTAAGTACTTGTGTGGAAAATAATTAGGAATGCCAAGCAAATTGTGTATTTCTTTTTAATATTTATGTGTTATGAATGATATTAATTATATGTCCTCTTTTGTTAAGTTACCAATGTCTAAAGTTGGAGCAGAAAATGTTACAAGAGGTGCATCCTTATGTCACTGTGTCATAGCCTCTTGTCATATACAGGATTTTAAGCATATTAATTAGAAATTTTGGATGTCTAATTTATCATGATAGTAAAAGATTTCTACAGTTGATAGCATTTTGCATTTTCATTACTAAATAATTTTTGAAGATGACTGAAAATTGTTTTTTCTCCAGTGAAATATCTGCCAAGAACATAATAAAACATTCTTTGGAAGCTTTTATGTTCTAGTACTACATCAGTAAATAGCTGAATTATGTCCTAATCTCCAGGTGAGAGCAATTATTATTTTTCTAACTTTCACCCATTTTTTTCCAATTTTCACCCAATTTTTCTCAAATACACTGTAACTTAGCTTTGAAAACACATGCCGTGTGTTGAGCACTGCACATCTCTGTTACAGAATGTTAGAGAAGGCAAGTTGGAGTTTCTGGTTTTTTCACATTAACTTTTTGGCAAAGGAGAGATAAGATGGATCAGGGAGGGCAGGGGGAGATCAGTAGAATTGGAAAGAGGAGACAAGACATCTGTCTGCTGCAGAAAAGCAGGCTGGTTTTCTCTGGTTTTGAGTCTGTTGAAGCTATACTACCCATTGCCTCAGTGCATGGCTCTGAAAAGTTATCCTCTTGCTTGCTAGCGTAATGTCTGCTCGTGTGTGAGCACCCATGAAGACTGAAGTAGTAATTCCTCTATGGAATGTGTTTATTTTCTGGTGTGCATCCAGCTCTATTCAGGTGCAGCCAGAGTTACATCTGAGGAAAATAGGAAAGAATCCTAACTCACACCAAAGACGTGGGAACTGTTAGTAGAGAACTGTGCATGTGGCATCACATATAATGTGAGTATGTCAGGAAAGCATGCATAGAAATCAACAGGTTTGTAACCACTGGAAAGCAATAGTGCTGAATTTCTACAAATATATTACAATTTGCTATTGTGATCACCGCCATTTATGTTTGGGGGAAGTCAGGAGGATTCATATGAATTAACATTTTTGCTTAGTGGACAAAAACATTCTCAATACCCACTTTGAGGGAGAGAAACATGAAAATCCAATACATTGGATTTATGTACTTTTTAATTTGACAGATGAGAAGTCTTAACTTAAGGAAAGCCTGCACTTGTGTCACACCGTCAAAGGGCTTTAACAGCTTGCAAATCCACTGAGAATAATTCATTAGCTAAAGGTTTTCATCTTCTGGGTTTCTCATCTTATCATCAAAAAAAGTCATGATAATCAAAAACAAAGCACAAATAGTCATAAATGTTATGAAACTCTTGGCACTGCACGCCTTTTTTTTTCCTCTTTTCATCTTGTTTCAGAAAGTAAAATAGGCGTTACATTACTGGTACCAAGCCAAGGTACTGCTGAAAAGAGAGATGTGTCTACAATGTCCAGACCTATATATGATCATCCAAATCTGATCCTTTAATGTAAATCCAAACATTTATTGCAATTGCACATCACAGTAGTACACTCCTCAGTATAAGGAATCAGGGAAAATTGGTATAAGACTAATCAGGTGCACACTGATCATTTGCACACTAAGCATGTTTAAACTACTTTGGCCCAATGTGCCAAAAGGTGTGCAAGTCACAGAAAAGAGACAAACCAAAGTTTTAAAGCTTCAGGTAGGTGGAAGAGTGTCAGTGACTTTTATAGCTTGACCTACTTTGGAATACCTCCTCATACACTCGTATCTGGAGCAGTTCCTCTAGTACAGAAGGGCTGAAGAGCAAATTCCCTCCTTCCATTGAAGCCCAAACCCAACGTGCCATGGGCTTCAGTACAGAAAGGATTTGAAGCCCAGGGCTTTGAGAACGCACTATATTTACTTTTTATTTTGACAGGCATTAATTTAATATAGTTGTTGCCATCTGGTTATTCTGATTAAACCGTGTCTACAGAAACCCATGTAGTTTCTCATATATTATTTTATATAACTACATATATCTTAGAAAACAGATGTGGAACACAAAGCAGCAATGACTGATGCGCTCCTTAGTTGTGGGAAGATGTTATATTAATGTGACTTAAGAAACAAAGCATGAGATGTTGTCTCACAATAATAACCAAACATTGATCGTGTAATAATATGTCTATTTTTTCCTGTTACTGGCAGTACCGTGTTTTTGTTGGGCTGCGATTCTGAAGGGTTTCCACATCTCTTTTCCTCTGGATTACTGTGTTTTGTATATATTCGTGTATTTTAATTTTCCTTTCATTAGTGTTTTTTTTTTTTGTTATCACATTTTCCTATGAAAACAATCCTGAATTCATTGTGATGGACAAAGCACAAGTAAAATTGCCGAAGAAGTAGGAAATGTAGAGCTGTCAGCACCTAACTGCTTTGAAATAGACGGGTAATTGGCACTGAGGGAACGGTGAAGGCTGGCTCATACTCGCGCTGATGACACCGATAGCCGTCAGTGCAGATAACTGTGTGTGACTTAAAAAAACCCCGGCGTTTCAAAGCACCACCTCGGTGGCGCTTGCTCGTCAACAGCGGTAACAATGTAGCAGCCGCAGGAGCATTTCCCCCGCTCCGCACGGGGATCGCTGCGCGCCCGCCCGCCCCATTTGCTCCTTCCTGGGGGTGCGGGCCGGGGTCCCCTGCAACGCGCTGGGCGCTGCACCCGGGGCCGGCGGCTGCGGAGCCGCGGCCTGGGCGGCATCCCCGCAGCCCCTCTGCCGGCGGGGCGGCCGCATCCCCCTGCCTCGCGGGCGGCTTTGTTAGCGGCTGCCCGCCCCCGGCGCCGCCCAGGCCCGCGGGGCTGCGGCCT
>VZRR01010231.1:227901-474005 GCA_013398015.1 Oreocharis arfaki
GGTGCGGCCCCCGGCCGCGGTACCCCCGGGGTTCCGCTCCTCGCCCCAGCGCCCGCTGCGGCGGCCCCGTCATGCGGGAGGCTCGGACGCCGCGCTGCCGCGGAGCCCCGCAGGGTTCCGCTCGGCTTAATTTAAATCGGTTTTGGGCCATTGAATTATAACTGGTTTCCTGCCCGGGGAAGGCGTTCAGCACTTTGTGTGCCGCGTTTATTTCCTCCGGGCTGTCCCCCCTCGCTGTTTAGTGTATTTATTTATTTATGTATAAGGCTTTTCTCCAGATTCTGTACAGCACTGTCCGTGGTGGGGAAGAAGGATCACCGCGGTTTTCAAGCGTGTTGTTTTCAAAGCAGTGGGACTTAATGTGTGTTTCTATTCCTGTGTGCACGAAATACAGCACAATGACACTATGTGTGTGGGGAAAATAGGTTTATATTCGTGTCCACACTGTTCTGTGGATTGTTTGTTGATGTGGAGATCTTGGTTTTTAATTAGTACGTTTTTGATTTTTTCTCTTAACCTTTTCTGTGCACACTACAAACCAGGGTATTTCGGAACAATAAAATTCTCTTTTGGCCTGTATGATGCCAAAATAGAAGACAGCGTGGTAGTAGTCAGTAATAGTTACATAATTTTTTATCGCTTATTTTGTTCCTGGATATGTATCAGGAGCACGGAGAGTGTATTTATAACATTTTTTTCCCCCTCCGTTTTCTGGGGTGCTGTGTGACGGAGTCTTTGCACTACACTACATTGCACTGGAATATTTGTAAGAGATTCGGCCCTGAATCACTCCTGTACCCAAAATACCATCAGGGGCCTTACCTTGCTTCCCTTTGTTGATGTCCAGGGCTGTTTCCTGTATACTCAAAAATTTCTTTTGTAGATTTTTTCTTCTGCCCCCAACAATGATATTATTTTCTTACTTTTTAAAATAAAGTAAGTCAAACCTCTATAAAAATTTCAGTAGTAGTTATTCACAGCCCTAAGATGCAGAAGGAAATCTGTGTCATGGACGAATTAAAAAATCTTCGTCCTATATGCAGGTGAACTGTTTGCTCACGTCTTAGACTTCTTTGAAAAAAATGTCTTTATAAGATGATAATGTATGGTTGCAGCATCAGGCCATACGGCATGATGTCATTATTAGCATATGAAAGGAACAAGCCTAATGGTGCCTTTCAATCAACACTGCTGTTCAGGCTCGAAATTTCCAAAAACGTGGTGGTTGCTTTTTGTGTCAGCTGGAGCTACCACAGTGGATGTTGGATGTTAGTCCCTGTGTGTGTATCTATCTTTCTGTCTTTACTTACATCACCTTAAAATGGGCTCTGAGATTCCATAGAACTCATATGGGTGACTGGAAACCACTTTTAAACTTATGCTTGGTAGTAGTTTAACTTGACAGAATTGTAGTTGAAAAGCCTCCCTTCTGCTCATCCATTTTTATAAAAACAGCCTTCTGGTGATGCCCGGGCAAAGTCGTGGTTTGTTATGGATTTAGTTTGGATTGGAGCATTTGCCAGCCTCTGCAATGACCTTCTGCCTTCTTTGAAGACCTATTGCTTTCTTGCTATTTGTTTTGAGAGTGAATTTAGCTAATGTGCTTTTCTATTTGTTTTACACTTCCAGTGTTTTTTTCAAACCTGGTAGAATGCAGTGTTACACCTTTAAGAAACTCTCTGATAGTACAGTGGCTGCCAGCCAGAAACAATATACTGTTTTGTCAGATTTCCTGAGAAGAAATTGAATGAATTTTGTGTTTTCCCCGTTTATAAGATTAAGTAGTAATGCCTAATGGAAAAGAAATGAACTTTTTCCTTTATGTGCCAACATGCTTTAAACTCCAGCGAAAGCTTCAATACGCTGCAAAATAAGGGGGATTTCTGTGTATGAGACTCAATCTGCAGATTAAATTCTTGAATAATTACGTGTAATTCCTCTTCCTTTTTTTTTTTTTCTTTTTAAATCTAACTCAGCATTTTGTTTGTTCAAAAACTCCTTCAGTCAGACAGAAGCAGAATGCTTAGGATATTGCATTTACTCCATTGGCTAATGAAACACCTGTTCGGGTAATGTGACTGAATCATTGAAAGTGAGATGTAAATAATGTGCTTAAAATTTAGGAGCATGTTCAAAATCCTTTATTTGAGATTGTATCCAAAATAGTGCCTTTCACAGCATGGAGTGCTCTAAGTGGCTGAGCCTAATTTTGTTTTATCCTGCTGTCATCGTGCATGGCATGGTCATAACCTTTGTCTTCACGTTGTCCCTTGCTGATCAGAGGAGGAGAGGCTGGAGTGAAGCTACCACCAGCAGGAAGAGTATTAATTTAATTGCCAAACAGATGGAACAGAATTGACTGTTTTATGTAGAAGTTCTTTAACCTAATGGGAAAGGAGACACACTCTCACAACCTTGGGAACATGTGTTTTGGCACTTCGAAGCTACTTGGTGGTATATGAGGTGTTTTTCTAATCATATCAGGGCCCTTTGGCAATTAAGAATGACGTGATCTATTATTTTGATATTTGAGTTTAGTATCTGAGAAAAGTTCCATGTAATTTCCATTGAAATCGAAGTAAACTGCATGATTTATATGGACAATGATGCAGGGCATCTGTGATGTGCCTCCACAGCAGTTGGTGATCATTTGGAATATCAGTGAGGAAAAGGCTGAAAATACCCATATCTTTGGCAGTAAGATAGAAAATGGTGGTACAGCTTTGTGTAGCATGGATGTGTGTTACAAGGACACATCTTTGTGGGAAGTAGGATGTGATGCTAAAATACTGTAGTACTTATAGAAGAGTTCAAGTAATGCTTTCTGGTTTTATATTTTTTACAGAAACTTAGACATCAGTCTTTGAAATGTGTCTTTTCTTAGAATTGGTTGCATACTTGGAGAAAGTAGCACAGCAGTTGCATGCTGTCTTCTGAGCAGTTGTGTTAAATGACTGCAGTCAGGTTGTGAATTGTCACTGGAAGTGCAAGCCCTGTCCTTTGGATGGAGATGGTCACTCACGTTAGAAGTGGATGAGTTTCAGTTATCCCTTCCAACATCTGGGAATCCTGACACTTGTTTTGGTAATGGTGTTAGGTTTCCAAGTTCTGCTGACAGGATGAGTGCGTTTAGCTTTCGAAGCAAGTGGGTATTCACAGCCTTCGTCTCGCTCTGTGTTGACCTTGGAGAGCTGTTCCTCCTTCTCATGATACCTGGTAGTACTGGGGAGAAAGTGACAAGTGACCGAGGCTAAGTCTGGTTGGGATGTAGCCATTTGATTGTGCCACTGTTTTGAGTTTTGTTACATTTGCAGTTTTGTGTTACAACTGTATTTTTCTGTGATTCGGGAGGACTAGCATGCTGATGCCATTTGCTTAATGAACAATAATACTCGTATTTCATAATTTGTTTTATGAATTTCCCCTGAAGTACACAGTTTTGAAAAAAAATAGACAATAATTATGTTTGAAAGAAAGAGAGTTTTGAAAGAGGATCTTTTCTTTGAAGTGTAGTTATCAACGTTTCTACATGGCACAGTTGCAGCCTGTGTGTGCGAAGCAGTAATAATTGAAATTAATTTGAAATTAAAGTGTGAGTCCATCATTATTTGACCAAAAGACCCAAGTTTTGCGGTCAAACACAACCTAACAGCTCAAACATTATTTGTACTTTAGAACTAAGGAAATACCCAAAAGTGGATGATTGATGGGTCATCTGAATTGTTTGCTTTTGGGATGTTAAGGAGTCGTTGTAGCATAATTAATTGTTTGGGGCTTCGTTTCATTGTATTAGCACTGAAAATGAAAAAAATGTTGCAAATAAAGACCAGGATGTTGAAATAAAATAAAAAATAACTGTTGTTGAGCTGGTGTTTCTTGATGTTGCATCATGAGATCAGCAGACAAATGGGGGAGTTTTTCATACCGTGTTTAGGTTCTGATTTCTACAAGTGTGTGCCTCCATTCACTTGTGAAGCTGTATATACACACATATAATTTGACTTGTGGAATTTCAGTCATAAAAACTTTAATAGCATTGTCAATATCCCTATATGCCTTGTATTGACCACCAGAGAAAGATATTAGGCAACAAAAATTAACATTTTGATAAGAAGCCCACCTAAATATTGTATGGAGGACAGTCAAATGTGTTTTGTTAAGTGCTGTGGTGGCCAGGATCCATTGGCTAGGATCCACTTGAAAAATCAGATTAAAAGTTTTTGTGCTTGACAAATCCAATGTCATTAGTTTAAAAATTCCCTGAAGGCTAGTATTGTAATTAGATGAGCCCAAAGCATGCAGCAGTAAATTTCATTTTCTTCCAGGAATGACCAGCAGCATCTTTAAAAAAAGAAAACATTGACTGATTCTTGTCAGATAGAGTAGCCACAGTAGGAAAAAAGAGTTTTCCAGGAATAGATGTGACAGCTGAAGCCACGGCACCTCGTGGTGAATGGAGCAGATCAGCCACAGCCTGGTGAGAAGCAGTGTGGTCTGTAAGGATCCTGCTGAAAAAATGCTCAAAAGTGATAATTCACTAGGTGCCTCGTATCAGGGGAATTGGATATTACATGCTGAGCAAAACAGTGTTAAAAAAATTACAAATCCAGCAACTCCCTTTGGATCTTGATTGTCACAAAAGGCTTATGTCCATCTTTGAGTGATTCCTTAACCTCCCTCTGTCAAGAGCACGTGAGCTTCATAGTGCTAGGCTACAGCATTCCCTCTTCAGAAGGTGTACTTGTTCAATGGTGTGGGTTTTTTTATTTAAGAGGTGTTCTTAAAGGGCCAATCTGCTTGGTTGATCTTATTGTTCTCCTGCATGATTATTGATTTGAGTCTGTTTTGAGTAGTCAGATAAAAGAGATTTCTCCTACTAGAAATAAGGAATAGAGATTTTAAATGTCTCATCTCTAAAATGTAGCTATAACTACATAAAACCCATATTTTATGCTCCTTGCTTCATTGCTCTAATAAAAATGTCTGCATTGTCTTCAACAACATAAATATCACAGTCATGGAAATAATTCCCCAAATATTTTTATTGTAAAGGAAAATAAGAAAAATACAACTGTAGTGCTCTCTTGAGACTTGCAGGACTTCCCCTGGGATCAGTAAGGCAGGGGCTGTACGTGCTGAACCTGAGTGCTGTCACAGGGTTGTGGCACTGTCCATGTGTCAGAGGCTCCCTGGCCTGCCTTGGGCCAGTGTGAGCAGCCTGAACAGAGCACTGCTAAGGGAAAGCCATGGGCTCGGGACTATCCCAAAACAGATTAGGGACAAGACAGCCCTGCTGGTGAGAACAGAGCATTTAGGGTGTGCTCTCTGCTGCATGGCTCCAGCGTCTGGCCCCTGTTCTGTTTTCATGCAGGTGCAGATGTAGCTATAGAGATGCTGCTGCAAGTGTCTGGATAAGAACGAGCTCCAGTTGAAGGCTGTTTATCTAGAGAAAAATAAGAGGCCACTGTCACTTAGGAGAAAGCAACGCTTAAGGAAGTTTAGTGCACAGTGTTTCGTATTTGTGTGTCTGGATAAAAAACCAAATACATATACACACACATGGTTCCATATAACAACCATCTTCTTATATTTTGAATAATGCCATGTTGAGCAATGCCCGGACCTCCCCAAAATGCTGTCAGGATCTTGTAAGTGTATGTAGCCAAGTATCATAATTAGAGTGAATGTCACAGTTCTTGATTGCCTTACATGGTGTTTTTGTGTCAAATGTTCACCTAACAGTCCCAGAGTGTGTAGATATGACATCAGTTCTCTGTTTCATTTCCTAAAATGTGTTTTGACTTCCTTGGAATGAAATAACTTTCAGCAAAATATAACTTTGACCCAGCTCAACTTTTATAAACAAGTCCTATTAACTTGAGTGTGCGCTGTGAACTTGCTCTGAGCTTGGGTAATATGTCTTATGTTGGGCTGTTAAGTTGACAGGCTGGTATTTTTCATTGTGAAACCATAGGTTAGTGTAGAGAGCCATTGCAAACACCTTGGTGCTGCTGCTCAGCAGATGTAAATTGTCACACTCCTTAATGTTCCACAGAACTCTTGATACTTCCCACTCCTTGCCTCAGTTTCAGTGTCATTTATTTAATGGCACTGAACAGTGTAGATGTGTCTTTTGTTCCTGATACCAAAGATGTAGGCTTTTTCATGCTTGAGAGAGAGGTTTTGTGGTTTTCTTTCTCTTTAGGCATTGTATGAAACATACTGTATATTGCAAATTATGGAAGGCTGCTTTTTATAGAGCTGGTTTATGGATACCTCTATGTTAAATAGTTAAATAAAGTCAAATTGTCAGATTTTGTGCTCTAAGAGGTGGAGTAATAACCAGTTTATAATGTTACTCTGATTTTCATTAATTGAATTTGGTTGGGCGTTTTTTGTTTACTGTATTGGGTGTTGGGTTTAATTTTGCCTGGTAGTTTTAAGAATACTCATTTCCAGTGAGATCTTGTGTCTTGTAAAAACTGACTCACTGTTTTGGAAGAAGTTTTTGCTTTTATGTTGTTTCATTTCCTTTTAATATTGATGTTGATACTGACTGTGTGTAAAGGCATAGACTTAAGTACTGGGTTTCTACTTAAGGTAAGTGAATAGGTAAAAGGCTTTGGCTTAGATATGCTACAAATAAGTCTGGTTTTGATTTTTGTTGAGCTTAAGATAACCTTTAAATCACTAACTGGAACAATTAACTGCTAAGGCTTTAAGAACATGAAGTCTGGAGGTTCTTAAACCTTGCTTTTGCTTATCTTGGGTTTTAAAGAGTTTGAAGTACTATAAATAAAAGAAGTGTGTTCAACACCTCTTGGCATAAGCATCAGTTGTCAGCTATACAAAGGGTATAGGAAGTCAATATAATGGGCACTTAGGAGTAATGCATATATTTAATATTTCTTTTAATGGGAGAACTGCCATAGATTGGCTTGAAAGAAGCTTTTTTTTCATACTCTGTTGGTCATTCCTACACTGCTGGGTTTTGTTTTGGTTTGGTTTTTTTAAGTGATACAGTCCATTTTGAATCTGTTCATGGAAGAAAATATAAGTCTCAGGTCTTTTGCACGTCACTGTGTCTCCTTTCCAAGGTTTGTGTTGTTATTGTCACCCTAGAAGTGCTTTTCTTTCTGGTACTTTGGTAAAAATTCGCCCAAACAAATGGGAGACTGGTGGAGGAACAAAGCAGAAGCACTGGTGAACTCTCGGTTACTCAATCATCTAATCCCAACCTACTTCTTATTAAATCTTTCTTTAGTGTGATTTCAGAGGTACTTTTTGCTCCTAATACATGGAAATTTTTCTGACAGATTGTGATTTTTAAATTAATGACATCCATTTATTATGCATAAGACAGTCTGGGCTATCTGTGTATTAAACAAAGACTTTTTTTATCTGAAATATGCATTGATTAACCACATGTGAAACATTCTGTGTTGACTTAGTGTCTTAGCTGGTTATGTGTCATTTGGAAAACAAAACTCAGGATTGAAAGAGCAAAGGATTTAACTTTCTACAGGATATGCTTCATGACTTGTGGCTGTAAGTCAGCTGCAAGCAAACTGTATTTGTCAAAGAATTATTTTGATCTTAATTTGCAACCCAGACATAAATTGATTAATGTTTACTCATGTAAGTTGCCCCATGAAAAGTCAATATTGGAGTTATTCTTTGTAAGTACAGAGCAGGTTGTGAAGTCTCTCCCTGCCCCTGCAGCCTGGACAGCAGCAGGGCCAGGACAATTAGGATCCACTGGAGTATCACAGCAGAGTCTGTGTGTCTTCCTGCTGCCGAGGATGGCCTGTCCTTTGGATCCTCCTCTATCCAAAATACGTTTGGAATGTAAATCTCATTTGGTAGCTCTTGGGAAACCAGCAGTGAAATCTTTTACTTTCAGACTGACAACCTAAGACCAGTGTGGATTGCTGAAGGCTAGAAGTTGTGTCTTTTAAGGGAGGAGAAGTTAAGGGAAGTTTTGCATCCTGTAGAGTAAAAATGAGTCTTCTTCTCAACTGAGTTCTGTGCTTAACAATTTGAATAAGGGAAAGTGGTCTTGTGTATAATAATATTGTTGTTTTTCTTATTATTTTCAGACTTGCTGAGGTTTACTGAAAAAGGAGATGCTGGTATGCCTGATTCCAGCTAATGTAGATGGGTATAATGCTTAATTGGGCTACTGTGATTTACACTTCTTAGATCAGGCCAAGTACGGCTTAAATTGTTAAGTGGATTAACGGGATGTAATCTGCTTTGATTGGTGTATCTGATCAGTTTTCCTTCATTCTGTACAATGTGCTAAGCAACTAGTTGAAAAATTTGGTGAAACGCAGTTTGCTGCAGAAAACCAGCAGAAGTATTGCATGATACATTCACATTTCCTGTATATGGGGAGAAAGTTTTCTCCTCTGAATATTCTACTTTCTGGATATCTGTGTTACTGCACACGCTCTCTTATCTTTGTAAAATGCTAGATAGGTTTAAGTGAAGACATTTTATCTCACTAAAATGTAAACAGAGATAGTAATATTTTTGTAGGTTTTTACTTAAAAGTTCGGTTCTTCTTGTTACTCACCTGAAATTAAAAATACTCCATGTGTGATTTCTTAGAGCATGAATGTTCCAACATGTAGTTAGTATGGCTATAGCCATATTTTCATCTGCAGGTGATATTTCACTTACCTATAGTTTGTAATAGGTGAAAATCTGAGGTGAACAGAGTATCACCTATTTTAGAGTTAATAGGAACTGAATTTTACATTCTCAACTGATTAAAGTTTTTATCCATTATTTGCACATGGAAAAGTCCCAAGGAAAAAAGAGCTAGAAGTGTTTATAGCGCTGTGCCTCTTGGACTGTGCAGGAAAATTTTTTGTATAGGCTTTTATGGTGGAAAGAATGAGTTGGACTGTGAACTGTCCCATGGGTGTGTGGATCTGGCACAGGCAGTTAGCAAAGCCCAGCATTAATGCTTGAAGAACTGGGGATAAAATGCCCTTGGTTGTAAGGATTCAGCTATGGAGCAGTCTTCCAGATCAGATTAGTGAAGTCTGAACTCCTGCAAATGCTTCCAGATTTTGGGTTTTGAGGAAGCCCTTTCATGACAAGTGATGTCTCAATGCAAAAAGCTTCCTCTTGCTGCCCTTATCATAGAATCATAGAGTGTTGAGGGGTTGGAATGGAACTTAAAGATCATCTAATCCCAACCCCCAAATTTATCTCACTTTCAAAAAGCTTGTAGTTAAATAAACAGTGCTTTTGTTCCTTAAATGTGGCAGCCTCTATTAAATCTGTTAAGGGATTCACTATTGCTTTTGATTTACAAATGCTGTAATATTGGTCTTGGGAGTGGCATAAAACCCAAACCCAGCATTCATCTTCCTGCCTGCTGTTAAAACTTGGGATAGGAATGTAAAGGATCCCCGAAACACAATCAAGCTTCATAAGTCTCATACCTTCCTAGAAATAGTGTTCTATAAAGAGTTATGCCTGGCTTACCCTCCAGTTTTTGAGTGATAGTTCAACCATTGTGGAACTGATTATTTTAAATTCAACTTCCTGACTGTAAGAGTCCAAGTGATTTTATGTAATATTGCATTGTGAGATTCTTTCCCCCAATTATCGTTTTTGTGTGTTTAAGGTGGCATTTTAATTGGAAACCCACAGAACTCTAATCAATTTAACCACAGAACAGGAACAGTTAGTGTTTTAAGACTATATGTTCCAAAATGTCATGTATCCATTATCTTTAAATTATTCTTTTGATTACTTTCTTTGAAGTTTTCCTATCTTATCGTCTTATATGTCCCAAAGTGCTTTTTCTTCTTATTTCCTTCCTCCGCCAATCTCTCTCTGTTTTGTCTTCAGGCATCTCTGCAATTATCTTGTCATTCTCATGCCTCCTCAGACCTCTAGTAATTTTGGTTTTCTGCAGTCATCTGCATGCACATTCATACTCATGCCATTGGTCATACTTTTCATACATTTCTTTTCTTCTTGGTTTAGTAAGGGTGGGAGCCTGAAGAGTCAAGGGAAGTTTTGATTACCCTTGCATAGCGTAATAGAAAAAATATTCACAAGAAAGAAATATTGTAGTTGTTGGGGTCACCTCTGAAGGCAGCCAGGCTGGCCAGCCATGGGACTGTCAAAATTGGACTAAAATGAGGGCTGTGTTTAGAAAACAGGGGACGTGATTAGAATTCAGCTCCATCTCCCTTTTTCTTGGTCTGTAGCAGATGCCTTGGGTCACCTTTTTTATCAGCTACTGAACTCTGCTGGTGCAGTAACATTTTTTAGATACTGCATCTGAGAGACTGAAAGTCCTTGATGTCAGATTTTCTCCCATGTGTCAGGAAAGGGTGGCACATAGGAGCTTTTGCTTTCACCTCCAGCAGCTCCTTTGCATTGGCAATGAGGAGGAACATTCACTTGAGATTTTTTACCTCTCTTCCTTGGTAGAAGAGTGGGCTGCTGCTTTCCAAAACAAGCAAATGGAGCAAGGACTGATCAGGATCAATCTGCAAACTCATTTGCTTCAGCTATGCTTATGGCTTTTTTTAGCAGTTGGAGTGAGTTTTACTGGTTTTTTATAGAACTTTGCCATAAAAGATTAAGGTTAGTACCAGGACTTTTTTTAGTCTCTTCAAAAAATTAAAAATATAGTGGTATGCCCACACACAGAAGACTAATTTTAGTTAAGATTTTTTTAGCAAAATCATGAAATTGTTAGAGCCATTTCTGAGCTGAGAACACATTTGTAAATTTTTAAAATGTTTTCTGCGTATGGTAATTTTAAGCATCGGTCTAGAATGGTCCATGATGCTTTATTAGGTTTTGATAAGTAATTTTATCAGAAGCCATCAGTGTGAGTAATAAGCAAATGTAAGTGATTTATATGTACTTAGGCAGACCATAAGTATTGCAGAAATAGAAGCACTACCAACATGCAGCAGCTGAGGTACCTGAATAATGAAAACCCTTTTCTGTTTCTTTTAGGACAGTGATACTTTAATTGCATCTTCCCTTTGAGCTCTTTGACACAAAATAATTTGTATGAATTACTGGACAAAATAATTCCTCTGGCACTTAAGATGTCCAGAAACCTTTTGTATTCCCTTTTGCTTTGTTAGCTTTGAATATTATGATTAGCATCAACACTTAGAAACTCTGCATAGGCTACCTTCACTGTCATAACTGATCTCACTGAAATGTGTTCGTGTCTCAGATTCTGCATTTTCATGCTTTTGGCTTTCCTATCTAATATTCTTGTTGGAATCAGCTGCTCACAGCAGAGAATTTAAAAAGCATCTGTACAAAGATTTCCAGTGATTAACTTATATCAGTGTTCTGTGTTGTTCTGGTCTGCCCGAATTCATATGTTGCACTTGGACTGCGGTTGTCTCCTTTGAGACACAGAATTACAGGCCGTGCTCTTGACCTGCTGTTGTACTCGATGGGAGTTTAGCCTTGGGTAATGCTTAAAGAGCAGCAACAGAGTTGCAAAATAACATAGCAGGTATATAATTCAAAGCAAGAGGTCAGTTAGTAGAATTAGAATAGCCTTTCTTTTGGGAATCTGTGGAGGCAGACAAGCAGTTTCAAGGGAGATGAACCACTTCTGCAAAATCACAGTTTCGTTGCAGGCACTTGGTATAGGCTGATGTTTAACACTGGGCTGCTCTACAGTTATACTTGGTTGCCAGTTAACAGCTTTTCACTGGGAGATAGAAAAGTAGAAGGAATGGGAAGAAGAGAATTTTGAAAATGTAGTTCAACAAAATGGATTGGATCACAAAGATTAAAGAATAGCCCAAGAAAGCATCAGGCTTATTGAAAAGGGGAGCAATTTAAGCAGGATTAAGTTTGTTGCCAGCCTTAACGAATCCATAAATTTTCATTTGTTTTCATTAGTAGCCTGGAGGGTAAGGTGACTTACTGTTTGACTACTTAGGAAGTGGAAACTGCAATTATTTTGGTCAGTGGATGGAAGGTTTGTCAGCTTTTGTGGTTCAAAAGGAGCCTCTGAGATAAGTATCTTGAAACTATTTAAGTCAGAACATTGAAAGGCACAAAAAAAATATGTAATATTTTATAATTATTGTATCTCCAGTTGCATGACTGCTACCTTGTTCTCTGTGCAGTTTTGTGAGGATAATTAAATAGCCTGATGTTTTGAAAAATTCCAAGGAAGATGAGTGACAGCTCACATGTAGCAGACAACCATGATGTTTTTCCTATTAGCATGCAGCGGCCCCTACTCTCCCTAGGGCTACAGGAACCTATAAAACTTTTCCTGATGGCTGTGTTCAAGGCCAGTCCTTATTGCAAAAGTGAGAGAAAGGACTCGGGGTGGGGGGGGGAGAGGCAGAATATGACTGGAAATAGTGTAACTATTGGTTCCCCAAAGCTACCTTTTAAAAAATCCCAAAATGTTTGCTGTTGTGGTGAGAACCTTTTATTCTGTCTTTGCTTTGAGTGTGGAGGTGAAATGATACTTGGCTTTGGAAATACTGTTTTATGTCAATGCCTTCATGCAGTAATTCTGTGTAAGGAAAGACTTTTCCTGCTAGAGGAAAGCTTTGGATAACCTAATCACATTTCAGCCTCCTGACAAGTTGCAGGTGGTGCTCTGGCTGCTCTTCCAGAGAACAGTGACTCATCATGACCTACAGCAGGGTTAAGGTACAGGTAGACACGCATTGTGCTGAGTTTTAGTTGAACTGAGACATACACTTGAGGTTTTTTCCACAATGTTTTCTAGACAATGAAATGCACTCAGTTGTAATTCAATAAATGTTCTTTTTGGACCGAACTGCCAAGCTTGTTAAAATACTTCTGGATTCTTCAGGAGAGGTCTTTAAAATACTTTATATACCTTACTGTAATTGTTTTATGAGGTGTTTCAGAATAAGGAAAATATATGTTGTGAGATAAAACTCAGAGTGGAGGGGAGGAAGTAAGGGTTTGACTGAGAGCAAAAAATTAAGTAGCTACTATGCTTGTAAGGAAAGATAAGTAGGGATAATTTAGCACTTTTGCTTGTTACTGAAGACTGTTCACTTTACAGCACTTTTGTGACATGCACAAATTTGCTGTAGATGTGGGTGAAATTTTATTTTGTATTGCAAATGGTCTTCTCTGGAAAAATCTTGCTTTATTTCTTCTTATAAACAAACCAAGCAGTCATAGGATGCTTCTAGTAATTTGGTGGGAAACAAAGATCATGTCACTGGCTATGACTGAACGAGGCAAATTTGGACCTTAATACCTAATTCGTCTCCAAGGGATTTAGGGTTAGTAGGGGGATGGAAAAGAGCAATGGAGTTCATCTAGAATGTGGTTGTAATGCATGTTTTTGTGTTGCTTCTGTAGTGTGCACAGTATAAACCATACTCGTTTTTGAAAAGTTCATTTCTTATTTTAACTTCTCAGGATTATCTGCTGCAGAGCCCAGGTTGAAGTAATATCATTGGCTCCAAGTCAGGATGATTGTGGTCATCTTTGTTTTCAGGGAACACATTAAGTATTATCAGACACATGTTTGCATTTAATATATTTATAAAGCATTTGTGTTAATAATAGTTTTCAGAACAATAAATTGTATAAGGGAATTTTTGTAAGTTTTAAAACATATTTCTGTTATAATTGATCTTTAGACATGTGAGAGGAACTGCAAAGCAAAAATTAAATTCATGTCAGACACTGAGAGGGTCTTGCACACCTAATTTTGCACTCTCTCAGACTTCTTTCCTCATTTTCATATGGACTTTGCAGGCAGAGGCTTAGGGATTCTACAATGCAGGACTGGGATTCTACATCATATTATTTATTAGAAAGTGTGTTTATCACCCTTCAAAAGGTGGCTACTTCTGTGGTAGAAATGGGCGACTGAAAATTGGGAGTGTTATATGTAACTTTCAGGTTAGAAGGAAATGTAAACTTAGGTCAGAAGGAAAGAAGGGATTGTCCTTGTCCTGAAAAAAGTTGCCAAAGAATTGTTGGGCAAAACTGGACACTAAGCAATAAACCTGTGTTTTAAAATGGAGTGTATTTAAGACCTGAACTGTTTTGAAAGTGAAATCCCAAATCATGCAAGTATCAAAGCATACTTTTCAGTCCAGTTTGGCAGAATGCTGAAGTGCCTACTTAATTTCCATAGATGCTTAATCAGATGCCTGAGGGAGAGCTGCAGTTGCAGATGTTGAGAAATTTAAGTCAGGCTCCTTCCTCTTTTGAAAATCAGCTCTATTTTTACAAAACAGAATCCCTAGATTATCTTTTAAAAGCAGGTTCTTGTAAGGATTTTTTTCCCCCTAGAGAAAAGGTTTTAGAAAAAAAAAAAAAAAAAAAGAAAAGAGAATTTCCTTTCACTGCGGTGAAATATGGGTATGGATGAAATGAATACTAGAGCTTCCCATCTTTGAAGTGACTTTTGAAAACAAGCACAGAGAAGTGTGTTATTATTCAGAATATTCTTCTGTACTTTCTTGTTGGTTGCTGTAGATGCCTGTGTATTAAAATGCTAATATTTTGTCCAGGTTAACCTTTATTTATGATGTGCAATTTTTGATTGACTCATGCCTTGTGTGATATGCCTTATGTGAAATGCAGGTGAATGTTCTTTTTTGTGGTTTTTGTAGTGTCTGGGGTTTAATAGGATTACTGGGGCTTTAGCCTGAGGTCCTGCAAGTCACTAAGACAGTGTCAGCTTGGTGTCAGGCAGGTTCAATACTGACCACAGGGGCACTAGAGTGAACAGCTGTGAGCTTAGAAACCAGCAGCAGAACCGTGGTCAGTAATGCTCAGGGCCTGGCTCCTCTTAGGGGTGATAGCTTCAGACAATCCGTGTAGCAGAGAAAAGCAAAATAATCCTTTATCCCACTCCCTGCTCCCTAGCCAAAACACAGGCTGAAATACAAACCAAAGATTTAACAGTCTGACTGGAGGAAATAATCCGTTCCTACACTAGATCTGAACATCATCAGTCAAGTGGATCCCTGTATGTTTATGTTTGTTTAAAGCGTTCTGCAGGTCATCTGGGAGCTTTTGTCTAAGACACATGGTTTGGGTATTAAAAGGTACCACGTTCTCCCTGTGATTCACAAGGACAAGTGAAGAAACACATTTGTGGATCAGGAGATGGAGACTCCAGAAAAAAGTGCTGTTCACTTCACAACCTTTATGTAAGTTCTTCAGTGATAAACTGAAGCCTTCTCTTTATGAACACATCATGTGACAAGGATTCGCCCTCTGTCTTTCCCAGTGAATAGTTCCAAGGTTCAGCTGCAGTTACTGCTAGGAAATTGCAGAATGTTTCAAGGTTGAATTGATGCAGCTTTAATTGTTAGCTGTTGGATCCGATTGCATTACTATCAGCAAGTCTGAAAAGGTCTTGCTACCAGATCTGCTTTTCGGAGAGTAAGTGCTTATTTCTGGTAATCAAATGACCCATCAGTCTTCTCTGCATTTAACTGACGTGGGCAGGGCTCCCTGAGACTTAAAAAATGGAAAAAGTAGCTAGGAGAGGAAAATAAATGGCATATGATGATAAGAGCATAAGATGTGAAGCAAATAAGATGAGATTTATGAAATATGTCCCACTGCAGAGACAGAAACATTGAGAAAGTACAAGATGACCTTTAGGTCCTTTCCTAAGCCCTTGAAGTCCTCCACGTGAAACGGTGCCTGGTGTGGATGGTGGTGGTGCCAGTGTGGATCTTGGCCAAGCACTGCATTGCAATTTTCCATGAGTGCCTTTGAAGCAATGACCATAAAGCAGGAAGGTGTTAATACAAACTTACAGCTTGGCTGAGTCACTGGGAATGCTGCTTCTTGGAATTAGTACTCAGGATATTAATCCACATGTTTTGTTAAAAAAATAGAAGAAATGTGCAGTATATAAAAATGTTTAAATACTTTTTTCCTTTCAGCAGTATTGACTTCCCATGTATGTCTGTATCCAGTGTTGATTTAAGCTCTAATTTTGGGGCCACTTTTGTGCAGATTTCCATTACATGCATAATGGATGCAGAGTCTGCTTGCACAAAAAGAGCTGTAGTGTTGTAATCCTCTAAATTGAAGGATTTGTAAGGTAGCAGAGGAAGGACTAAGAATAGCTCTAGAAAAATAGTGATTGAAGGTTGCTACTACCAGAACCATTCATCCAGCCTGCAGCCCACTCTCTGTGTGCTCTGCAGCTGTGCCAGAGAATATGCTGTATGAACAGTTTGGACAGTTGTGGCCTGTTCCCTGTTTTTTGGCTCAGCTTCAGAGTGAATCGGGGGTGTGTACATGCTCTCTGGCAAAATACCCTTTCCAGTAGTGCTGGGGGAGGGCATGGAACCCAGTAATTATACATGGACAGACTTTGCTGCACACGTGCCAGTCCAAGGGACAGAGAGGAAATGCAGGATTTGGTCTTCCATTGGTACTGGAAGAATCTCAGGTGTCTTGCTTGGTCAGGAATACTGGGTGTACTGCATTCTTCTCCTGAGTACAGATCTAAACTTTGTCTGGCCTTGCTGGATGAAGTAATCTCAGTGAATCTCACCTCCCCAGGAGCTGTGTATGTGATGGGTGCATTCTCCAGTCTGTGTCACTTAGAGAGGCAGAATGGTTGGATTGAATTCTGTCCTCAGAAGCCACTTGTGTGGCAGTTGCTGCATCTTTCAGCATCAAGACCTCTGAATGGACTTTGCACAGTTTTCAGGTGTCATTTGTCTTTTTGCCATATCTTTAAATTTATTTACCTAATTCCTCTGTTTTCCTTGTCTTTCCTTCTACTAGCTTTCCTTTTGTGTCCTTTTAGCTTTTTCCAGTAATTATTAGCTCTGATCCCACTGCTGGAACATTTTTTATATTTGAAAAAAATGGAACTCAGCTGATGATACCTGGAAGCAAGCCAGTAAAGGCTAAAGAATGAGTGGAAACAAAGTCTGCCCAAGTTCCCTCATTTGGAAATGAAATGCCTGACTCGGATCTCATCAGTTTGATTTATTTTTTAAAAATTTTTTTTAATAAATGCTGGATTTTGACTGTAGGGTGATATTGATGAGGATGTTCATATAACACAAGCCTTTCAGATACCTGTTTTTCCTTGCCCCGTGGGGTTAATGGCACACCGTTTGATGCTGTTGCCCTGTAGAATCACAGAGTCATTTAGGTTGGAAAGCCTTTATGATTACCAAGTCCATCCATTAACCCAGCACTGCCAAGCCCACCACTAACCTATGTGCCTATGCGCCAGTTCTACACGTCTTCTACATGCCTTCAGGGATAGTGACTCAACCATTTCCCTGGGCAGAGGGTTTCAGTGTCTGACCACTCTTTCGGTGAAGAAATTTTTCCTAATATCCAATCTAAACCTCCATTGGGGCTGTGTGAGAGCATTTCCTCTTGTCCTATTGCTTGTTACTTGGGAGAAGAGACTGACCCCTACCTGGTTACAATCTCCTTTCAGGCAGTTGTAAAGAGCAGTAAGGTTCCCCCAAGCCTCCTTTCTCCAGGATAAACTCCCTCAGCCACTCATCGTCAGATTTGTGCTCCAAACCCTTCACCAGCTCCAATGCCCTTCTCTGGACATGCTCCAGCCTCTCAATGCCCTTCTGTAGTGAGGGGCCCAGAACTGAACAAAGGATTTGAGCCTCAGCAATGCTGAGTGTTTAAAGAAATTCGTGCTGCCTTCACTCATGTCGGGTGTCTTGTCTTCATCTGTGTCNAGGTCCTTTCCTAAGCCCTTGAAGTCCTCCACGTGAAACGGTGCCTGGTGTGGATGGTGGTGGTGCCAGTGTGGATCTTGGCCAAGCACTGCATTGCAATTTTCCATGAGTGCCTTTGAAGCAATGACCATAAAGCAGGAAGGTGTTAATACAAACTTACAGCTTGGCTGAGTCACTGGGAATGCTGCTTCTTGGAATTAGTACTCAGGATATTAATCCACATGTTTTGTTAAAAAAATAGAAGAAATGTGCAGTATATAAAAATGTTTAAATACTTTTTTCCTTCCAACAGTATTGACTTCCCATGTATGTCTGTATCCAGTGTTGATTTAAGCTCTAATTTTGGGGCCACTTTTGTGCAGATTTCCATTACATGCATTATGGATGCAGAGTCTGCTTGCACAAAAAGAGCTGTAGTGTTGTAATCCTCTAAATTGAAGGATTTGTAAGGTAGCAGAGGAAGGACTAAGAATAGCTCTAGAAAAATAGTGATTGAAGGTTGCTACTACCAGAACCATTCATCCAGCCTGCAGCCCACTCTCTGTGTGCTCTGCAGCTGTGCCAGAGAATATGCTGTATGAACAGTTTGGACAGTTGTGGCCTGTTCCCTGTTTTTTGGCTCAGCTTCAGAGTGAATCGGGGGTGTGTACATGCTCTCTGGCAAAATATCCTTTCCAGTAGTGCTGGGGGAGGGCATGGAACCCAGTAATTATATATGGACAGACTTTGCTGCACACGTGCCAGTCCAAGGGACAGAGAGGAAATGCAGGATTTGGTCTTCCATTGGTACTGGAAGAATCTCAGGTGTCTTGCTTGGTCAGGAATACTGGGTGTACTGCATTCTTCTCCTGAGTACAGATCTAAACTTTGTCTGGCCTTGCTGGATGAAGTAATCTCAGTGAATCTCACCTCCCCAGGAGCTGTGTATGTGATGGGTGCATTCTCCAGTCTGTGTCACTTAGAGAGGCAGAATGGTTGGATTGAATTCTGTCCTCAGAAGCCACTTGTGTGGCAGTTGCTGCATCTTTCAGCATCAAGACCTCTGAATGGACTTTGCACAGTTTTCAGGTGTCATTTGTCTTTTTGCCATATCTTTAAATTTATTTACCTAATTCCTCTGTTTTCCTTGTCTTTCCTTCTACTAGCTTTCTTTTTGTCTCCTTTTAGCTTTTTCCAGTAATTATTAGCTCTGATCCCACTGCGGGAACATTTTTTTTATTTGAAAAAAATGGAACTCAGCTGATGATACCTGGAAGCAAGCCAGTAAAGGCTAAAGAATGAGTGGAAACAAAGTCTGCCCAAGTTCCCTCATTTGGAAATGAAATGCCTGACTCGGATCTCATCAGTTTGATTTATTTTTTAAAAATTTTTTTTAATAAATGCTGGATTTTGACTGTAGGGTGATATTGATGAGGATGTTCATATAACACAAGCCTTTCAGATACCTGTTTTTCCTTGCCCCGTGGGGTTAATGGCACACCGTTTGATGCTGTTGCCCTGTAGAATCACAGAGTCATTTAGGTTGGAAAGCCTTTATGATTACCAAGTCCATCCATTAACCCAGCACTGCCAAGCCCACCACTAACCTATGTGCCTATGTGCCAGTTCTACACGTCCTCTACATGCCTTCAGGGATGGTGACTCAACCATTTCCCTGGGCAGAGGGTTTCAGTGTCTGACCACTCTTTCGGTGAAGAAATTTTTCCTAATATCCAATCTAAACCTCCATTGGGGCTGTGTGAGAGCATTTCCTCTTGTCCTATTGCTTGTTACTTGGGAGAAGAGACTGACCCCTACCTGGTTACAATCTCCTTTCAGGCAGTTGTAAAGAGCAGTAAGGTTCCCCCAAGCCTCCTTTCTCCAGGATAAACTCCCTCAGCCACTCATCGTCAGATTTGTGCTCCAAACCCTTCACCAGCTCCAATGCCCTTCTCTGGACATGCTCCAGCCTCTCAATGCCCTTCTGTAGTGAGGGGCCCAGAACTGAACAAAGGATTTGAGCCTCAGCAATGCTGAATGTTTAAAGAAATTCGTGCTGCCTTCACTCATGTCGGGTGTCTTGTCTTCATCTGTGTCGCCCTAAGAAAACAAAAAAACATGTTGCAGACACTGAAGGGAAGAAAAAACCTTCCTATTTTTTTTTTTCTGTGTGATTTTGTGGTGTAAATAGTATGGCAGTGCAGCACTGTTGAAATTAGGAGTTACTTGCTAATTAGTTAAATATGCCCTAGGCTAATTTTAGTTCAAGTCCCTAAGTATGCATATGTTTGGTGTAGAGCTGTTGGGGACTGGAAGGTGAATGTGTTGAGAAGACAGGCCAGGGAACTGCCAGGCTTCTCCCTTGCTCCACGACAACCCCCATCACAGGGTGGAGGCAAACTGTTGGATAGATGCATTTGCCTCAGAGAGGGGAGTAGAGCACTAGAAGCAAACACTCTTAGTAGCATTAACTTTGTATTTTATACTGGTACTGTGTTTGTGCTATACAAAGTGAGAGGCTCCATGATTTTAGGAAATCCCAAAGGTATCAGGAAATTTGATGTGCATGTAGATCAAGGAAGCTTGGTTAGCTGAAAGCCTTTTTTTTTGTTGAGTGGGAGTCTTCAGTGTTGCTAAGTCTTGTGAATTTTCTGTCTTTTTACTTGTACATCAGTAGGGAAAATGGACATGCATCAAAGTACTGTAACAGCTAATTTAGCTCAAAGAAAGTCACCTTTGTCTCTTACTGCTTTGTTTTCAGTGGAATGCAAATTGGCTTTCAGGTTGATGGTAATACCACAGACACATTGCAAATAGGAGATTATATAATAAAGGCTATGAGTGTGTGTTATTAGATAAACCTAAAGCTTTGGTCTAGAAGGAATTCTGAATCAAACAATATAAGCATTACAAGGAAATGCAGGTCAATGTGAGATTTAACTCAGGGTTAAGATTTAGAAACATTTAACTTGGATTAAGAATTGAGTGATTTTAAAGGATAAGAGAAAAAGTGTAACTTTGGTTAATAGACTGTTTAATCATCGTGTCATAGTTTCCTTTACTTTCTTCTGGAATCATCCTCGTTTGTCAGGTTTCTTTTCTTGTTTGGAGAAATTCAGGACCAGTGTCTAAGATCTGACAGAATAATTCATTTTTGGATAATTCATTAGTCTGATAAAAGGGCATGCTGCAGGATTTGGCAATTGACTCAATTTCCTCTTGAAATTATTATGTTGGGAGATAAAAGACTAATTAATATATTCAGTATCATTGTAAAGATAAACTAAAACCATGACGAACTTTGAACTTTTGTGTAAGAAAATATGCTTGTATTGAAGTGAGGGAAGGTGATCCATCTCTTTCAAAACTCCCACTAAAACTGGTTTTGTTGCACAGTTGTTCCTAATGGAGATTCTGAATCTGGGATCAATGATTTTTGACATGGCTTAACTAAATATAGGTCTTCTTGGGCCTGAAAACTGCAGAAAAAAATCTGTATGTTGTTTCTTTTTGTGTGTGTGTGTGCACTTTTTCTTTCTTTCTTTTTTTTTTTTTTCTGTAGGTGAGGAATCACGCTTAGCTGTATGCTCCTGATAGCAGTCTGTAGTAAATTCATGAGAGTTTCACAGTAACAAGATCAGACAGTGAATCAATCAAAGATGTTCTTGTGTTGGGTTTGGTTTTTGCTGCTGCCAGTGATGTGGCTTCTACTCCATCAGAAAAGATGAGCTCTGCTTCTTTATCACTGAGATACCAGATAATTGTTTCTGTCAGGATCTCTCTGTTTTCTGTGTGCTTCCCATCACTGAATGAAAGTCTATATTAACTCTCACTGCATGTTATGTTAATTTTTATTTGATGCTGGGTTTTGATTTTGTAGATGTCTGAAATTGTGGCATTGCTCTGATTTCTCAGCTTTTTACTTCAGCATTTGTTGAGGCTAATGGATAATGGAAGCCTTGCAAGTGCCACTTCAGAGCCTATACAGCATAAAGTGAATTAGAGCTTGACCTAGAACGATACCCTTTGTCCAGAGGAAAGGATTTAAAATCATAGAATCACAGGATTGGAAGGGACCTTAAAAGGGACCCTGCTGCCATTGGAAGGGACTCCTTCCACTAGACCAGGTTACTTAGAGCTGCTTCTACCTGGCTGTAAATACATCCAGGCATGGGGAGTTCACAGCCTCCCTGGGCAACCTGTTCCAGTGCTGCACCACCCTCACAGTAAGGAATTTCTTCCTTGTAGCTAAGCTAAATCTGTCCTTCTTTGGCTTAAGGCCACTGCCCTTGTCCGGTCACTACTCACCCCTATGAAAAGACCCTCTCCAGCTCTCATGTCTCTTTAGGGACTGGAAGGTTTCCCGAGAGCCTTCTCTTCTCCAGCCTGAGGAGCCCCAGCTCTCTCAGCTTGTCTTTATACTTGTTTGTGGAGCTGAGAATACTCTGTGAATCCAAATTTTGTGACTGATGTTGTCTACCACTTTCTGCTTTCTTTCCAGTCTGAATTTTAGGTTTAGTGATATACATCATAATTTGGCTACCCACTGACCAATCTCATTTTCTTTCTATATGTGAATGATTCTTGAATCAATGCCCATTAAAGTTTTGTTCTCTGTTCCAAGCAGTGAAATTTCAAGTCCACACTTCCTTTTTCTGGAAGTCTGTGCATACTTTTGTTCTTTCACTGCTGGTGTAAATTCTTCACTGTGCCACACAGGTGCTGCCCCACTGCAGGGTGTGGGGCAGGATCACCATAAATACTCCCAGTTCCCTTGTTTGCTGGCATGAGGTGTTTCTTTTGTGGAGTAATGTCTGTATAGCGCTTAGAGTAGCATGCTTCTTGGTGTGAGATTGTATTCCTCTAATACTGGATAAGCTTTTAAAAGTTATTATTAATCCTTAAACAAAGAAGAAGCTACAGAATTAAACGGTTTAAAATGTATCCCTGCGCCCTTCTTGGGAATGAGTTTCATCCTACCTAACCTCAAGAATTACTTCCTCAAGTCATTCTTAACCTGGATTGTCCTGTGATTCTATTAAAGGTGCAGAAAAATAAGCTTTCCACAAATAAAATTTAGAAAAGGCAACAGAGGCTGGGTTTTGCAGTATCTGTGACTAGCCTAGCACTTCTGTCTCTAGGGTGGCTTTATTTGTGAATCTTCACTCATCCACTTCTGTGTAAAACTGGGCTGCACAACTGGCATTTAATATTGCATGGCTGATGTATTAAATAAGGAAATGGTACTTCAGGCTCTCATGTCCAGTAGTATTTTGTTAAAGGGAGAAAAGACAAGAAAATAAGAGGATAGGTCCTAAGTCTGGAGAAACAGAAGGGTAGAAGACAGGAGGGAGAAATGGATGGATTCTACAAGTAATAACTTCTAAAGTTTTTATAAAAGCAAGCATTATTTTTCAGCCTCTAAGATGCTCTTGGCCTTTCATAAGCTTTCTGAACACTAGGGGAGCTGCTGAACAGCTCAAGGTTTAAAAAGGCCTGGTATAGTGGTAAAGTTTCCACAGTGCAAGTTGGCCTTTCTTCTGCATTTTTAACTGTCAGGTGAGAGGAGGATAGTTAGAGCCATTTTTCAGGCACACGTAGGGCCCTGCTCTGGCAGAGCTGTGGAGAAAAGATGGCAAGCCCTACCCTAGATCAATATAACTAAGTTTCCACTGACTAGTAGAGAGCCCAGATTTCTAAAATGCAGGCTCTAGCAAGTAGCACATTATTGTGAGATTTTGCCATGCTGTTGACCTGCCAGATGCTTTTTATTTTGATATTCATTTATCTGTTTGATTCTTTTTAGTTTATATCTTCAGGGCGGGAATTGTTTCTCACTCTGTCAGGATAGAGCACCTTGTTTGATTCCTGCTTGGGGATATTTCTTAGTATCTTAACACATGACTATTCCCTGGGCAAGAGAGTATTTTTTTTCCCAAGTCTATTAAAGTTGGATAGGCCAATCTAAATCAAGTGTAGCCTTACATGATGAAATCTAAGTGGGAAGCTTCACAAAGATAATGCTTAGGGATGTCCAGTTAATAATGATTTTGTTTGAGAAGAGGATTTTTTTGTAGTGCAGACTGTTTCTACCCAAGCATCCAAAACATCCAGGGCATCCAGGTTTTCACTTCTACCTGCCAGAGAACACGGATGGGTTTTTCTAAATTTAAAAATTCTTACTATATTTTTTTCTTAGAGTTCGCTCCCACTGCCCAGATGGCTGCCATCATACCTCTTTTACCATAAGGAATGTCAAAGTAAGGGATCTTCTCCATGGTTTTTTGTGGCTCTGGGCTAAGTGAAGGCTTGTGTGAAACCCCACACTTCTGTGATGTTTGTGCCACTTGCAGGATGGGTGTAGGACAGGAAATTCTTCCAGGGAAGTGGTCACTGGTCACAGACCTAAGCCTGGCAGACGTCAAGAAGCGTTTGGACGACGCTCTCAGGTACATGGTGGGGTTCTTGGGGATGGTGCTGGGCAGGGCCAGGAGTTGGACTCGATGATCCTGATGAGTCCCTTCCATATTATATGAAATTTTGGCATAGCTTTGACATCAGAATAGAAATTAAAACTTGAGGCTTGGATTCTTTCTTGCATTTTTAACTCAGCTGCAGCAAGTAAAGCTTGAGACATGCAAAGAGCAAAGTCTACCATGACAGTTCCATGTAAGTTTACCTTTGCAGTTGTGCAAAAATAGAAGGATTACACTATTAAAAAACCAAAACCCCTCTACACTTCTGAAAGATTGATTAATTTAACAAGTGCTGAAAAAGTATAATCCACTTGTGTGTATAATGTGTATTATCAGCATTTTTTGTCCCTTCTAGTCTAAACAGTTTAGGATGTCACAAGGTTTCCATGTCAATGGTTTGAGAGTGCAGGTATATTGTGGAAAGAATGTGAATGAAGAGCAGGGGTCATTTCTCAAACAAAACCTGACAGCTTCTTTGTGACCCCCACTGTCTGTGGACTTCACGCTGAGCAGTTCTAGTTATGAATTCTGACATGCAGTAAACTATGGTGCATCCAGGCACTAGAAGAAGGTCGTTCTCACAGGGGTAAAAGGTGATGTACCAGATGCTATCATGTAGTCCCTGGCACAGCTCCTTGAAAAATCAGTTAAGCTAATCTTGGTTTATGCCAGCCTCAGGGATGCTCTTAACATGTGATTAAGGAGTGTTCTTACGAATTTATATATATGATAATAATTTTCAAGGTGAATGGGAAGTTACTGCATGTTATATGTACTTAATCTACTCATCATTATTAAAGTGATGACTTTTCTCCACTGGTATTTTATTGGTAATTGTGAATATCACACAGGTGATATACATCTAATTTTAAATTAAAACTCTTACTGAGTTGATATATGTGGTGTTGGTGAGTGTACTATTTTTTATTTATAGGTTTGTATTTTTAATATATGAAGGAAAACAGTCAAAATCATAGTAATAGAGTGTCATGTTCTTAGAGGACTTAGTAAAGTACCAGTAAAAGAAGCACAAAGAGAAAATACTACAGAAAATGAACGAGATGAGTTATAAAATGTAGCATATTTAATAAAATAGTACTATGGAGATAAAGGATTGTTACTATATTGCACTAGTATTAGCCTGTACCTATTGTTGCTGGTTTGTCTTTCTTGTCAGCAGGGTTCTTCATCTTCACTTTTCAAATTGGAACATTTTATTTAGACAGCTCTCATTCCAGCATGTTTTTTTACTTTCATGGAAACAGATTATTGCTTTACTGTGTCATATTTTTCTCCAACAATACATCTACAAGGGATGTCTGCAATTTTGAGGATCTATTTTCTTCCATAATGATGGTCTGTCCATCTGTTTCCATGTGGGGTTCTTGTGCATTGCCATTGTTATAAATACCAGTGAATGCAGATACTGCAATGACTCACTGATGGTACATGTTTAATCTTTAAGTATCTCTGGAATATTACAGTGTTGCAGGCTTCATGAATACATCAGATAGATGTTGCAGTGTCTTCTCATGGAGGTCATCCTCAAAATAATTATTAGCATGTGGTAAAAGCTGAAGTGAGTGTGTTCTACAGAAATGAAGAGTGATAATGAGAGTTTTAATATCATTTCCACTACACCAGTAAAACTTCCTGAAAAATAACATTAGAAGAGTTAAGTAGCAGCTATCAAAAGTATTTATGTATGTCACTCACTGAAAATGGTTTTCCATTTAATCCTAGAAAAAATAGACATGATATATCAAATTTGATGAGTGTACTGGTAATTTAGTGTGAAGGCAAATCCCTCTTCAGAAGGAAGAAACGATTTGTTCTCCACAATTGTACTGAGGAACTTAAACCTTGGGATAAATGACATAAAGTTATATGAACAATTCTCCTGAGCACTATTAAATATTTTTGGAAGCTTAGTTCTAAAAAATTGGCTGTTACAATCTTCTTGCTTCATCCTGGCACTAGTGAGTTTAATTTATATATAATATCTAGGAGTCTGTACCTGTGTCCAGCTCAATTTGAACTCATGCCATAAGTTTTTTTCTAAGTGCTGCATAAGGATTGTATAATTAAACATCATAAGTACATTAGTAAACGTGGATCCATATAGTGTTGGTAGATGAGCTTTGTAAGAGCAAGGGCCTCTACTGCAAATAGAAAACATTTTAATTTTTTATTTAGTTGAGCTTTTGAGTTTGATATTAAAAAAAAAAAATTGCAACTTCAGCCCTGGTAATTTCCATTGGTATATGTGTCTTTATGGATATGTGTATGTGTATACACACACATCCTTTCCATTTTACAACAGAAGCTGGAAATCCCAGATCCAGACACAGCAGAATGGAGCTGCATGGCAGCTCCCATTGCCTTGGTTACAGGGGCTAAGTTTTTAGGACTATTGAATCAGTATCTAGTGTTTAAGAAGAAAAACCTCGGGTGCTTTTCACAAGTTGTGCTCACATTGTTATGGCGTATCAGAGCACACTGTAGCTAATCATTCATTGCCAGTCCCCCAGTGCTGAGCTGATGAATGATTTACTCTCCGCAGCAGCAGAAGCGGGGCGAGTTAGGAACAGGGTTGAGTAAGGGCGGCTTTGTGCTCATTGCATTGCATAGCCGTGCTCCAAACAGCTTCAGTGGCATGCTGGTGTTTTTCCTGTGCTCAGGAAATACCTTTTAGAAGTGTGAGTATGACGAGGAGAGAGAGAGGGATGCTGGGGCTGAGCATTCCCTCCTGAATGCGCCGGTGCAGCGCAGTTCAGCAGCTCACGTTAGGGGAAGGGAAAGCGTCCGGCAGCCCCATGGCTCAGGGCACAGAAGGAGGGAGAAGTGAGGGCTCATACAGTGAAGTAGTGGGCTCTGAAAGGAATTAGCTAAACATCTCATGAGGAAAGCTTCTTGGAAGGAAATGTGAATGTATCTTTTTATGGACTTTAAACATCCCTGGGATTTACTATCCATGCCATGTCCTGTCTGAAACCTCCTGAAATCTGTGGCTTTGTGAAAGCAGCTTCAATCTTTTATTCTTTGGTTGGTTTGCAACTCGTGACTTATATTCTTGTGCTGGAAGCTTGTATAAATTTTTAAAAAATGCATCATACCACTTCATTTTATTGTGTATTCTACTAACCTGTTGGGAATACAAATTTCCTTGTGTATTTGGTATTATTTCAGTGTCTTAGTGTATGATCTGAGAGACATTCCTATGTGGAATCCATTCCAGTTACAGAGAGCATACATCCATTGCAATCCAGCATGATTTAATGTGATTTAGTGTGAGCATAAACAGCTTTTATTGAACTGTGAAAATGGTTTTTAGTTCTAGATTTGACAGCCTGTGCAACATTTTGGTCCTAACTGTACAGTGATGTAAAAAAAGTCAGTAGTTGAATTTAGCTCTTTGAAGGTAGGTTTTCAGACAGCTTGCCATTGCAGTAATACATAGAGATACACACAACATGGTACACATTAAATAAGGTACTGTAATCCTTATTCTAAAATGTTTATCAAAAAATCACTAATGAAGGTGTTAGTATACTATGTTTGTGTTCTGTTCAAAAGCAATACAGGCATGTACTGACCCAATAATGGGTGATGCTGTAAGTGACCTTAAGAAAACATCAGTCCTGTTGAAAACACTTGATGGAAGTTCTGATTTCCAATTCCAATCAGTGATGAATTAATGAATCGTTCGTGTTTTAATGCCTTCCTCTTTCTCCTGCCCTCTTTAAATACATCTAGGTAACGAATGTTTCCATAAAGTCAGATTCATTAGTGAGGAAAGGACTAAGACAGAAAAACCCCCAACACTTGAGATAAGAGCCAAATGACTGCTGTACACAGTGCTTCTCTCCTACCACCCATAGATGCCTTGATGCAGGATAAAATTAAGTTACTGTTGATTTTTTCCTGATTAGGTTCATTTGTTCTCTTAGTTTATAGTGGTTGAGTTCATTACATTATGCATTTACCAAAAGTAGAAAGGAGTCTTCTTAAATCCCAGCTACAGTATAGCAGTATTTTGATTACACTGAAAAATTCTGTGGCAATTCACAATGAATATTTTGAGGAGGTTATAAAAAATTATTTTTCTAGGTAGCAGTTTATCTTAGGTCAAATCAATTAATTTACTCCTCGAGAATTCTGTGTCTACATAGTTTTCTGATTTTTAAAAATTAGATAAGGTTCTACAGTGATTTCACTAATAAAAATTATTTAAGACTTTCTGAGGGATTGTCACACAGGTTTGATGAGTTTCATAGTAAATGTAGTTAAGGGGTTTTTTTTTGTTTGTTTGTTGGTTTCTGATTTTAAGTCTGATATTAAATCTAATTGCAGACCAAGTTGGGTTTTGTTAGTAGGCTGGACTGGGAGAACCACAGAAATGTGCTGAGGTAGCTCAGAATGATGGTAACGAATGAATGTGGCAGAGACAGGCTGAAATGTGAAGAAAAGGTACAAACTTAAAAAATTATAGCATGAGGATGTGAAGTTTCATTTAGAACAGTTCTGCTATTTAAAGCTGTTTCACCTTGGTAGCAAAATGTTAATTTGCCATTTGGCATGTTTACTTGGACTGCAAGCCTCTGTTGGAGTTCAGGTGTGGAAGACCAGAGCCGTCCCTGAAAGCAGGGATCAGCTGTGAGGCAGCAGCACTGAGGTCCTCTGTGAGTCCTTGGGTCCTTTTCTCAGAAGGGGGGCAGAGAGGTGGCAGGGGTGGGTTTGATGGAGGGGTTAAGGAAGCAGAAGGGTGCTCAGCCCTCCCCTGGGGAGCTGGCTGAAAGCTGTGCCGGGGCCCTGACACAGCAGTGCTGAGAAGGGTTCTCCATCCCTGGTCTGTGGTGACAGAAAACAATCTGCCAGAGAGTGGAGCAGAGGAAAGGAAGGCAAAGACATGGCAAAGACAGGCTGGGTGGGAGAGTCAGAGATGGCTGATATTCCCCACAGTGTTTGTTTTTTGGCATATATTGTAGTAACCTTTTTTATTCGTGCCGCTCCAAAAATACGGATCGGTCCAGAATGAATGACACATTGCATATGAAGCAATACAGTGCACTACAGATATTAACTGCTGCTTTAATAAAGTCAGTGTAGCTGTTGTTGGAGAAAACCTGATAAATATTTTGACACAAAAATAGAGAATGTTAGCCGCTTACTGTGGGGAGTTTGGGAGTCTTTCCAAATTAGGCAATTTGGACTAGTCTTCTATTATTTTTGGCCAACTTTGCTGGCACTGTACTGGTTTATCAGAAACATCACAAGTAATTTTCTGAGAATGAATTCTTTTGGAGAAGTAAGATGGGAAACTTTTCTTTGTATGGGAGGACATCATATATGTAAGAGACTGACCTATGATAAGACAAGTCTTCCTTTTACTTATTTCACTGTGTTCAGATTATCTCTTTTGAGTGCTGGAAGAGCTGAGTGATTGGCCTCAAACTTACACATTCCCTTTACAGTGCATCAGAGGGCCTTAGGAACATGCACTTGATCACTGCAACAAATTTTGGTAATTGGAGGCATGGAAAAACGCTGTTCCTAAAAAGTGAATAAAAAGAGTTGAGACTATTACCTTTAGGAGAAGAAGGAAATAAAGAGAATGCTGAAAGCATGCCAGATTGTGAGTGTGTTTAGTGCCTGTAGCTGTAAACTCTAAAATTCATAAATGCAGTGTGGGATTAAGAGTTTGAGCAAAATACTGATGTGGTCAGGTTAGAACCAGGTCCTTGACCAATAGAAGCTGGAATGCCTGCCTCTTTACTTTCAGCTTTTCTCACAAGAAGAGTTGAACAAAAAAGATTATTGTTTGATAAGAAACTATTGTAAAAAGAGTGGGTTTCTCCTGATAAATAAATTGGGTTTTATCAAAAGCACCACGATACTTGAGAGCAGTCCAATTTAACTAATTTAAAAAGAACTTGGCATTGTTGTTATCTTAGAGAGTCATTGCTGAAATAAACTTCAGTCTCTCTAATCAAATGCTTAGTTTCAAACTATTATGCTTCTACATCCTGCAGGGCACAGACTAATATTTTCCATGAGTCAAAAGAGAATGGTGAGAGTAGGGGCAGGCAGCAAAATCTGTGGTTTTTTTTAAACGACATCTTGGCAATCAAAACATGCATGTGTTCTTCTGTTACTGTTCCTGGTTTGCAGATGTGGTTTTAGATCAAGTGAAATCCACAAAGATTTCTGAGGATAAAAATTTCAGGAAAACAGAAAAAGGGGTAGTAAAAAGCATAAAGAAAAAGTTTTAATTAAGGGATCTCTTTAGTTATGATGTGCAAGAGGGCTTCTCCCTTTTTCATTTGGTTTTTGGGATGTGACTTATCTTCTGACACAGCTGGTTCTTACCATGCTGGCCATGGTAAACAAAACATATTGGTCATGTTTTCCAGGTTGGCATATTTGCTTCTTTTTGTTGATTTTGTTCTCTTTTGTTTTGGAGAACACCTCACCTTGTTGTGTTTAATAACTGAAATAAGCTGCTTGTGCATATAGCTTTAAAAAGTCGTACTTGGAGTCTAGTGATTTTTTTTCTTTTTTTTGGTTCCCTGACATGTTTCCTTTGTTAGACAATGAGTCACAAGCTGTCTCATCCTATTAATAGCTTATTAATTTTTAATTTCAAAGTCTGCTTTTGTAAATGTACTGGATTGAGTAAATCATTAGGAGTTCTCTGCTTCTCTAAATCTCTAATTATGCATTTCAAGGTAGTTCTATCAGTTTAATTCATTGGTTACACACAAATTGTACGAATTAACAAACAACATGCTAATAAAATCCGCTGGGTATTGAGGGGTGACAGTTTCTCTCTCAAATAAAACAGGCTCTGGAAAACTGTTCCTGGCAGCGTAGCTTGTTCGTAATGTTTTGTCATTTGGTTTTTCAGATCCTAGTTCCTAGTGGTATGTATTAAAAATAAGTAATTGGAAACAAGATCGACAGTATGAATTCTGACAATATTCTTCAGTCTTTTTTAATAAATATTTTGAAAGTAATTTAAAATATTCACATAGTTCATGGCAATACAGTGCTAACATCTCTTAGGTACCAACTAGACAAGGTGTCAGGGATACTGTGAAGGAGAACTGAGGAGAGCTTTATATAGAAATTCTCAGTTGAATGTGTCAGGAGGGTTTAAACCATTTTCTTAGTGTGTCATACTTCAAAAGGTGTTTCAGGGATGGTTAAGATGATGGTGACAAATTCTGATAAGGAATCTTAAAGCAAATGGAGGACGAAGAGCCCCAAATCTAGAAGTAATGAAAAATATGCTTTAAAGTAACAATCATTTCTGTGGTTTTCATACTGATTTCACGGAATAATATTAGGATCAGAGATTTAGTCCTGGGAGTCTCCTCATTTAAGAAATTTTATTATGTGTATTCAGATTCCTCTGACCAGTTCATGCCTCTTCACTCTGCCTTTCCTACTCCCTGGTAAATCCTGCCCCATGTGAACTAAAGTGCTCTTAAAAAATCAGAACTATGATTATGTGAGGGTGATGTTAGATGTAAAATAGATCTTGTATTTCCAGTATCTCACCTACTTCTAGCTTCATCTTTAGCAAAAAGAATGGCATGTTGTGAAATGCAGGGTGTCTGCACTGTGGTTTTGACTAATTGGAAATCATAATGCTTAAAAAAACCGCACCAACCAACCAAACCACAAAAAAAAAAAAAAAAAGAACCAACCCCCCAAAAAAGCTCCAAAAACACCCACAGAGCAACTGTTTAATGCCCATGAGAGAGCTGATTGTGTTAAGCTGAATATTCCACTGTCAATCTATTAATAATGGAAGAGTTTAGTCATAACTGAGCTCCAACTGTGGATTAATAATGGAATCATTATGAATTCTAGGTAAGAAGAAATGACCACCTTAGCTATGGCTCTTGTGTGTTATGAGGTTAGACTTAGTGGTGCTTATAAGAAATGACATCTTCACACTGAAAATTTGAAGCAGGTAAAATCATATTTGCTACATGAAATGTATTTCTGAGCTTATTTCATTTGATGATTAAAACAAAGTGAGATCTCAGTTTTGTTGGAGCTTTTTGTCATGAGAATTCTCTTTATTTTGGAAGACTTCAGTCACATTGCATTTTAGGCTTTATCCTGGTGCTGAATAAGCCTTCCAATCTGCTGCTGCTCCCAAGCACTCCAGTGTGGCAGAGAGGGTCCCACTAACTTCAGCAGGTATTGAGCTTGTCTTTACCAGGTCAGCAGATGTTTGAGTGTGTGCCTGAGTCGACCCACTAAATGTTGGGGGGAAGTATCCTCTGCCTGCAGTTGGAACTTTAGGAATGATGTTTCACTGTTTCTGGATAATGCTAAATTGCATTTTACTGTTGCTCCATCGAGTATAACTGGAAGACATATTTGTGCCTTAGCACAGAAAAGTTTCCTCAGTCTGTATGTAGATTGTAAGACAGCTATAAAAGCTCATGTTATATTTGGACCTGTTTGGTTATTGCTCACTAAATATAGACAATATCCAAAATCATACTTTTTAGCATTAAGGAGTCATGTATTTTTCTCTAGTTGCTTTTCTGGTCTCATATGCCTAAAGCACTTTATTTCTGTTGCCTGGCTGTATGACACCCTGTGACACCCTCTGCAGCATTCTGTGATCTCCAGGAATTTCAGTGCCTGTTATATCATGCATTCTTTATTAAATCCTCCCAGTAGCCTATAGGTAGCAGAAGGTACTGTCCTGGTGGCTTAAATTTCCAGTAAGCTTGCCTGATAAAAAAATAAACACAAACAAACCAACAAAGAACCCTATCACACATTTCTTAGTGTGTGCATCACAGCTGGATGCTGGTTCAGATGTGGTGGCATACTCTTTTCCAAGGATGTGGTTAGAGCATAAAACCCCAGTACCTTTCAGCCGCTGGGGCTTGGAGGCACCCTGCATTCTCTGTGCACACAAGAGAAGAAATGGGACTGTTAGAAGAGTGAAATGTAAGAATTGCAGGTTCTGATGAGCTCTGAAAGGCTGATGACATGACATGGGAAGTATTTAATTTTCTGATCCTCATGGAAGTTCCCTGATGGATCTGTGGCAGTATCTTCTGATTTTTTTAATTACCACGTCTCTCCCCCTGCAGAACAGTCGTTCCAGCCACCAAGTGTGCTATTAACACTTTTTAACAGCCCATCGATTTGCTGTTGTGTAGCCACTGCTCCCTGTGCATCCTCTGGTCAGAGCTGAACTCCAGCAGATCAGCAACAGCTTCCCCCCACCTCGATGGCCAGTGCTGGGAGAGATGAAGACAATTCCAGACTAAGTACATCTCATCTTGACATACCCAGGCATGTGCAGCCTCTGGCTGATCCTGGATGTAGTTCAGGACCTGAGAGGTTTGTGACATCACTAAAGTTCATAGCAGAGAAAGTAAATTTTAATATTTCATCTTGTGTGGTCATGCAGTCCTTCAGTTTTGAAACTGCTTATTGTTGTGTGTGCCAGTCCTTTGTCTTTATTCTAAAATAAGTATTTGCCAGTTTGCATTGAAGTGTGGAGTATTTTCTTAGGGTTTTCCCTTGCACCAGAAGTATCAGTTGGCATACCTTAAGCCTTAAATGCCACAGGTGTGCTCTGCCACTCTGGGTGTACCTTTGCTAGGTCTTCTGTTACCGTTTCCTTCAGGAGCTGTAGCTCAGAAGTAAGGAAGACACATAGTTACAGTGATGATCCAAATTTATACTGCCAATCCACTGCAGTACAGATAACCCAGCAATTTTGTTAGTAATTATGTAGAAAATGCCAAGACACAAAGTAATAGGTTTAAGAAGTTATTTTCATGGAAAGCATGAGCATGAGTTATTTTCATGTTGGCATGAGTGTCTGTCGTGTGTATCTGCTCAGAGCTGGTCATGACTTCTGGTCAGCTGCAGTGGGAACCACTTTTACCTCTCTGTTAGGTTGGATACAGTTGTAAAGCAATTTTTTTCTTTACTTATAAGAAGTACTAGAAAGTTAGTTTGAGAATAGCATGTTCTATAACTGAAGCTCTTTTTTTGTTTTAGACAAGATGCAACATCTGATGGGATGTCAGCAACACTAGTATATGTGTTCCTCTGTGATCAAGGAGAAATGGAGTTACAGTAATTGTATTTTTGTTAAGGACTTCAAAAATATTCTGCTGTGTTTTCTACAGTCTGTACTAGTGGAAGACGACAAACTAGTGGCTCAGTAATATGACACTTGGGTTAGAAGCTTTTTCCGTGTCGAGTATGGATATTAATTTGAAGGTAACTAATACAGCCTGTGTTGCATTAGTATTAGAGGCTTGCTGAGCCGTTTTCAGCAGCTGCTGCTTTTCCAACTGCAGTTGGCTTCACTGATGTGTATTGGGGGTGTTCCAGTGAAGCCTTTGGATAGAATGAGTGATCTGCTTTCTCAGTGTCTATGAAACTACTGCACTTCCACAGCAGACCTGTGCTGTCACCCAGACATGGGCTGTGACCAATTAGCAAGACTAGCTAAGTGCTGCTTCTTACGGAGTTTGGTTTTTCTGAAGGGTTCAGCTTCTGGGTTCAGCATTATTTTAAAATGTGTTTTTCTGTTGTACCACTGCTTTCTCTAAAAACTGGTATTCTTTTGCAGTTCCAGCATGCTCACGAGTTTTTGGTGTTGGCAGCCGTAAGATTTGTTTGTGTGTTAATCCGAGGTTTGTGTTTGCATTACAGCTTGGTGGAGGTGTAGGATTGTTAGTGAAGTACAACAACATCCTCTGCTTGGTTGGGCTGCTGCTGCAGTTCAGGAAAAACAGCTTAAAAGTGCTGTTCTGAAACTTGATAAAGGGTGGTTGCCTAAACCTGACATTTTTTGTTACCGAGCTGCTATACTTGCATCACAGGGATAAAACAATTCAGTGGTAATAAAGAGTAATTTGTCTGTAATCATACGGTCACATAATTTATTAGGCAAATGATTTTAAAAAATCAAAGCAGTCTCAAACTACATAGAAATCCACCAGCTACCCAGCAGTGCTGATAGGAGACTTCAGTCTTATCTTTGCAAATAACGACATTGTAATTTTGGCAAACTGTCAAGTCCAGTCAGTATGTGGGTGTTTGTTTTGAGTGATTTCTCTTTAGTTCTGCTTAGTAATAACCTACAACAGAGGTTGGCAGTGGTAATTTGGCACAAGTGAAGGGCTGACACAGAGGCAGTGACATTATCTAACCAGAAAACTGCATTGCATCTTGTTTTTTGTGAAGGTGACCTTGTGAAGTCAACTTTCAAATGCAGGACAATGCAGGGACATTTCCATTAATAAGGAAAAAAACAACCAACCAGTATAGTTTATTTTTTTCCCTCATTTTCTTCTTCTTTTTTTTTTTGTTTGTTTATGTTGTTGGGTTTTGATTGAGTTGTATATAGCTATTTTCAGTCTTTTTTTTTCTTTTTTCTCTGCAAAGGATTTTTAACTGTTTTTTGGACATTAAGCCAGGAGATTTGCACAGGCAATATTGAGCAACTGGATCCTGGGTGGTAGGGGAGGGAGGACAGCATGTTTGAAGTCCAAAACGCATTTGTGAATAGTAAGGACACCCAAATTAACAAAATATGTCAATTCCTTCTTCTTTTTGGTTCTGTGGTTCTGTGGTAAATGACTGATTGTTTCTGAAAAATCTGAAAAAATTGGTGTTTCTGATCATTATGAGCATAATGCATCATAAGAAAATCAAAGATGAATCTTGAGTGTTTACTAGGCTGAATCTGGAGAAGGGGGGAAGAAATATGCTTTACTTATAATATTCTGGGTTTCCAGTAAATCATGTGAATTTTACTCTGAATTATTAGTTTTAAGTAGCTGTATCTCTCTGCAAAGATCAAATCCTGAATCGTCTTCATAAAGAGCAAGCCAAGGACATTTCACTGAAAATCACTATCATGTTATTGCACCTGTTTTACTGTTCCCCCTGAAAAAAAGATTAAAATGGTAATAGGTATGTGATTTAAAACTTCATCCATAGAAAGCTGAAAGTTACACCTGCTGTAATGTGGTTTGGTTTTGCTTTTTAATTAGGAATATATCTGATGTGGATTGAATTACATTTTATAGTTGCACATTGAGAAATAGATTACATTCAAAATCAAACGAGAATTAATTTTAAAATACAGATTCCAGAGTAATTTAAGATGGCAGTAGGATGCAGTGTGCTATGATTTCTTTGTTTCCTTTTGTCACACAGCATTAGCAACTCCTTACTTAACTCAGTCAAAGCAAGTCCTTTGGTTTAAATACACCAAGGTCACTTTAAAAACATGAGTGCACAACACAAATGTCTAAAAAAAAAATTCCCCAACATAAATAAGTGTAGGAAATTTAGGCCTCCAGATGAGATTGTCTGAGCTTCTGTTTATATATTTGATGGCATGTGCGCTGGGATTTCTTGGCTGTATTTATAAACACTGATTTCAATCTTCTTCCGTTTCCTGGGGCTGTAGCACCTACGCCCTGGGGTGGATTTATATAGAATTGTGGTGTGTTCCTGAATGTGTGCACCCTGCACGAGAGCTAGTGCAGTCTTTATTAAAATCCTTTGTTCAGTTGTATCTGTAACGTGACTTGATGTTAAAAATAAATGCTAAAATCCAATCAGAAAATTTGATGCATTTGGCTTAAATTTAGATTTCCTTTCTTGGTGGGGGGCCCAAGAATGAGGAGACTACCTTTATTCTTAAAAATGAAATATTAAGATGAAAAGATAAAGATTTAAGTACTTACTTCAGGGGTTTTTTGGTAAGTCTAGTGGGTACATCTGCTGCTGTTTGTTATCCAATGCAAGAGTCTTCTTTGGAATGGATTCTTTCTAAACACACAACTTGCAGATGGGGACTGGGCTGTTGAGAGATGGATGAGCAGACTTTGCTGCACATTGCTTCAAGCCTTGTGGCAGAGGGTGGAGGTCTTCAGAATCCTTTATGCCAAGATCCCAGAGGCCAGGGTTTTTTGGGCATTGATGAATTAGGGCCAGTGATAGCAATGTAAAAATGTGCAGTGAGAATCCTTTCAGCAATGGTCCATTTCTTCGCAGGATGAAGATGAATGAAAATTGTACAGCCTGGAGAAATCCTGTGATGCACGTCTCTATTTTTAGCTCTACTTATTAAAAACTCATGCATATTTAATAGTAAAAGTATTAATTCATAATAAGCCTCATCTTTATATAGCCCACTTTGTATTGTTTTCTTTTCATTAATTGTTCATTTAGAGTCTGAAGGATTTCTGCTTCATTTACTGCAGAAACTGAGGAAAGCAGCAAATGTAGCAGTAATCCTGCAAGGAGAAAAAAATTACAGCATGTGCTCACTGAACTAAATAATGAATTGTAATGTGTACTCACAAGGAGAGGAGGCATGGCTGGTGATAGCTTTGGTATCTCTAACTCCTCAGTGGTCTGGGCTCTAGCACAAACAATTTTCTCATCTCGAGAGCACAGACCAGACACAGCCACGTGTGCACTGGGATGCACTTGCAGGGGATGGTGGCGTGTGCCAGTTGCCCCAGGAGTATCTTTGTTGTCAAAGTGGTGCTCCTTAGGACTCTTAACTGGTTTTCTCTTCTCTTGAGTGTGGTTACAGACTGTAAACTGTAAATCAACAAACTGTTAAATAGGGGAAGTTTATTCCATCTGTTTCCCTCTTCCTTTCTAGTTGAAATTAAGTGTGTGTGTCTGGCTCTGAGGCTGTTCCCTGGCATAGCTGGTGTTTCCTCAGAGCTCCTCACCTCTGACCACTTCAGTGACTGCCCTGCAGCGGTTTAGCTTTAAGGAGAGAAGGAATTTGTATGGCATAGAATATGTCTGAGTGTCCTACTGATGTCTTGCTGTATATTGACAAATGCAGGCATCTTCCCTTAACAACCTGTTGGTATAAATGAAGTAATCTGACTCACACAGTTGTGGAACAGAATTTATCCAGGGCACAGTACCTACTTACCAGACTGACTACTTTTTACTGAAATGATGAAGTGCTCTGTTTCTTGAATTATCCAGACAAAATGTTTCCTTAAAATTATGTTAGTGTTTTCAAAAAAAAAATAGTAAAGCAGTTGGTGCAGCTTTAAGAGTTCTGACATAGTGTTCAAGCATGAAGTTCTGACCTAAAACATATTTTGGAGGAAAATCTGAAGTAGGACGTAAGATTGCAATCTTCATTCTCTGAAACAAGTTATTAGACTTGGAAATGTTTGTATGGTGCTATTTTGTAGTTTGTAAAAGACAAAACTGTTGCTCTTAAGCAACAGAACTGGTTTGGTTTAGAGCTGAAGTGTTGCGAGTATTAAAAGTGATTTATCCTGTAAGCAGAGGGGGTGGTGTCATCAACAACTTCATATACAGCCCTGCTGACTTTCTGCCTGGATTTATTTAGGCTGAGAATCAGCATATGTGTTTAATACAGACAAAAAACTTGGGTTTTTTCTTATTCTGGGCTCTTTTTCTGTGGATGATAAGGAAGTGATTTAAAGAATGTAGAGCAGGTGTTTTCTGGAGGAGGAAATCTTTAGTGCTTTCAATCTCTGTAGTTTCTGCAAAGATTGCATTCATAGCTGTTTGATTCTGTGCAATATTCCTGACTTAAAACATTGGACGCCTTAAGTTGAACTCAAAAAGGTATATATGAGAAACACAGTATTGATGGTAATGGCACCTGCTCCTTAACGACATACTTGGGACAGTCAGCAAGCGAAAGGCGTTGCCTTTGAGCTGGCCTGACCATCAGTTCTCCTCTTCCTCTCAGTTTCAGGCAGTTTCATCCGCATTTGGTAGATGTTTGCTTATTACAGTTTCATTCAAAAAGCTCCATTAGACTGCAAGCAAGCAGAAATGTTTGGATGTTTTATTTCAGACAAAGAGTCTCCTCAAATCTTTGTGGGAATGCAGACTTTTTTGGGGGTGAGGGGGAGAGGGAGGGGAAGATTATAACTGGCAAAATGATCTAAACTGAAATATCAAGAGCGTAAAAGGGGCAGGAGGATGGAGACTTGAATTTTTACTGGCAGTTAAATTCACTCCAGCAAAATTTGTCAGTTCTTAAAAATAATTGTTTCCTGTTTTCCTCATCTACTGATTGTATCTACAGTTTATTTATAAGACTTAGGTACACAAAGCTTTGGGTTGGTTTTGGTTTTAATTTTACTTTGTTCTTTAAGGAGACCAATTGAGTCTTTTTTAAACATCTTCCACCCCCACATTATGATCAGTTTTACCAGGCTGTAACTTTAAAAAATGGAGAATTAGGGAAATTGCTTAGCTATGGACTGGCGGGCACTCTTTCTTATTCTACTTTTAGTCTACATGTTTCAGTTACATGTTTCAGTTACAGAATTCTTGAATTTGCAGTCAGTTGATACATGTTTTGCACAAAGAAATGCCTTTTTTCAAGTTGATAATACCCCTTTGTGACCAAACTGAATAAATAGCATCATGAATTGAAGCGTGTGCTGCTTTGAGAGAAACAGCATTCCTGTGTTCCCTGGTAACGTGGGAATCTCTCAGTGTGAGAGGTGTACCTGCTCTGTGGTGCTTTGCTACCATTTCAGGGGGTGAAATCAATTTTATGTGGTAGAAAATTGAGCTCGTACAGGCTTGAAAATGAGAATGATTGTATTGGATTTGGGCTTGGATGGGTGGAACAATGAATGTTCATTCGTATTCATTGTATATTCCAAGGATTTCCATCCGCATAGAATGGATTTCCAGTTAAAAATTGAATTAAAATGAGTTTATAGAAATGTTTATTGCGTATATAAATATACATACACCAGTTTTTAATGACTGTCAAATAAATGCTTAAATCAGGCTCTGTTAAGTATCACTAAAATACAGCTGTCATTCATGGATGTGACACTCATTGAATAGTGTCTTCTTGGGTACAGGTTGCAGAGACTTGGAATGAAACTGCAGAACTACTCTCATAGTAAGCAGTAAATAATTGTACTACTTCTTCTGTCAAGTGCATTATTTTATAAATGCCTTTTTGAATTGTGGCTTTTTTGGCCTGGCAGATTTCCTTTCTTTTTTCAAAGGAAAACATGTTTTCTTTTCTATTTGTCAAGCTCTTTGGCATTGTGCTCTTTCTTCTGGTTATGTGTTTATTTCCTTTCCCAAACAGGCAAATGCTGAGTTTCTTTTCTGCAGAAGTTCTGTATTTTGGTCTTTACTGTCCCTTGTGAAAAAGCCTTGGGAGAAAACTTATGATTGAGTGACTCTGAGCTGTTGCTGCTGATGTTTTGGAAGACCCAAAGACAGGAGGGATTTCAAGAGTTGAGTGGGTTACCCATTTTTTTGTCATTTATATGTTCCTGCAGGCTTTCACATATGTAAGTATGAGTATATATTATAGTTTATTCACAGAATAATTGAATTCTAATTTTCCCATCCTGTGACAAAGTAACTTCTTATAGAGATTATAGTCTGTCTTTCTAGCATAGACACTCAAAGGGGGTTGTATTTTAGATAGCTTGTGTGACCTGGCATCAGAAGTCTAAACTGAGAGTAGCTGCATCAGTACGTGAAGGGGAATTCTTCAAGACAACCAATCCACAGCAACTATCAGCAGATACAGCTGTGTCATGGACACTCAAGATCAAACTCTGGCAGGGGGGTTCTGGTTTTAAAGTTTATGTAGAGTACCATGGCGTTGTGAATTATCCAAGGCAATATGCACAGTATGTTCACAATATGTAGGGTTTGATGGCTGCAGGGCTGCATCTTGAGTCTCTGCCTCAGTTGTGAACTCCACTCTGAGGGATGGTGCTACAGGTAGGATTACTGAAATAAATGAACTTGATTAAAGTAGTTGCCACACCTGGAGGGTAAGGGGAGCATATAATACATATGGAGCATGGCCTGTTGGTTGTGAAATTACTCTACAATTTCCAGTCAAGTTTTGTTTCTTATGTGAGTAGTCTAGAGGATAGGAGCCTCTCTGCTATGTTTAACTTAAATTTATGTGCAGTTCTTACATTTCTACTTCAGTGAAAGACAGGGATGCGTTTCAGTCAATGGACATGCTCCCATGTCTGCAGAGCAATACTAAGATACATCTGCAGGCCAGATGGACCTCGCAGCCTGGCAGCTGCAGCAGAAGGGATTAGATGAACCCTCCATAATCCCTTCTGTACAATTTCAGACAGGTTATCCAGGCTCTCCGTGTTCAACTCCATAGTTCATGAGGCTGAGTTAGCTTGAAATGTTTTAGGGCTTCCTTATTCCACCTCAGCTGTGGGGACAGCGTTGCTGGGACATGGGACATTTATCTTTGTTACAACAAAGTATATCAGTAAGTACCCTCTAAAACTGGTATAACTGTAGGATGCCAGGCTAAGCATATGAGTATGGATGTGTGCACTACTCTCTGGGCACGTATTTATGACTTTCACTCTTTTTACCAGTGTGATGTGTACCAGCTTGCTCCATGCTGAAGCTTCTGCCTGGTAACTAACGCAGTAAATTGTACTGAAAGCCCAGTGCCTGGTGGGCTGCTGGGCAGGGTGTGGACCTGGCAGAAATATGCACAACCCTTCAGACTGCTGGCCATGATAAGAGGGTTGAGCAGTAACTTCTGCCTGGTGTCAGGAAGCTGCCGTTGTTGGGTGGAAGATGGAAGCCTTGCTCAAGCAGCTGAGGTCATATGAGAGTGACATTTGTTTCCAGGTAGATACAAAAGTGTATGGGACTCACTTTACAAATGAACTGTACAAAAATCTATTGAAAATAGGTATTCTGTTACACTCTGAATTAACTGAGCTATTCTCTGGCCAAATAATGCATGGACTGTTTTCTTAAAGTATATATTTATGCTGAACTATATGCTTTTTCCCTTAGGGTAGATTTTCAGCCAGTCTAAATTATATGATGGTTTTGTAATCTGAGCTGATGTTTAACATCTGAGCTGAGTCACCAGCTTTGAGTCCCAGGCAGACTGGAGATGCATGCTCACATTCTTTCCTTTTTTCCTCCTTCTCTCATACAGCAACATCCTTGTCAAATTTCAGTGCAGTAATTTTTAGCTTTACCTTAAAACATCTGAGTCCAGTTTCCAGAAGTTGCTAGTTGTGATTTCCCAGAAGTGAGTACAGAGGATGAGTTAGCAGACTGAAGGCAGAGTTTTCTCAGCTCAGTTTACTCCCTGCAAGGCTCAGAGCAGGGCAACGAGGGAAAAAGATATCTCAGCAAAATTCTGTCCTCTTTTGCTCAGTCTTGAGTTACTGCAGCTTCCTCCACAGATGAAGAGAGGGACTGGTTTTGGTCCTCTGAATGATTTTTTGGAGGACCTCTGCCTCCTCCCCTAAGGAGGCCAGCAACCTGGCACAGCCAGCCCAGCCTCGGGCTCGTCACTGAGTCTGGCACTCCTGTGGAGATAGTTTGAATGGAAAAGTCAAAACATCTCTCTTGGGAGATCTACGAAATGTTGTATTATTCAAGATGCTTAAGTTGACCTTCTTGGCAATTTTCTTGATTAAAAAGGAAACCTGGTTAAAAGATCATGCATATATAGGTTTGTTTCTGGAACCTGGCAAGTTTATTAAGTTCTTCCATCATCATTGCTTCAGGCTAAGCTGCTTCTAAGAGTATCCAGTAATTGTCCTATTATGAAAGTCCAGGGGGCTTTGTTGAAGGAGGAAGTAAGCAGATCAGCAGAAGAGTAATGTTTCTGAATTTAACTTGTCTCTGTGCTTCTGGAAAGAACAATTTATATTTCAAGACAGTTACTATCCAGCTACTTTAAAGCTGAGTTAAAGCAACTTCTAATTTTATTCCATTTAAAAGGAGAGATACTAAAGAACATTTAAGTATTTCAGCTGTATGTAAGTCCTGTGTCAGTTATGATGGTAGCTTCCAATAATTTTTAATATCTTTCAAGAGCTCCCCAAATAAAAGTAATATCCAGAACTGGCTGTTCAGGGAAAAATAGTGAATACAAATTTACTGTCAAATGTGCAAAATAGAAGAACTGGGGTGAAAAAAGAGACACTTCTTCTTTCCCTCCTAATCTTTCTGATATATCCTGAGTATCCTGAGTATCTTTGTAATTAAAAGGAAAAACGGTGTCAGAGTGTAATGATTTGATTTTTCAAGCTTATGACATCTCTCTTTTGGTTTCATTAGATCACAAATTCTCTAGGTTTGGAATGATCACTTTTCATCTCCGAGATAGCCATCCCTGGGCTTGTTTCTATCATCTACCTGCATAAGGAATTATTTAAAACATGCAGACTTAATGAGCAGGCCTTCTAGGCAGCAGTATTGAGCAGTTATGACTATATTTTAGCTGAAGGATCTCATCACTTTCTGCCCGCTGTTGATGCTCAGAACTGGTCAGTTACTTAATATGATGGTACTTATATTTCTAAAATATTGAATTTCATGATCTACTGGAATAAAATTAAATTTCCGCTACATGATACAAGATTATTAATTAATGAACTAAATCATCGTAAAGACTTAGGATATGGCCATGGTCATGTAAGTGAAAAGGCTTTATTACCCTCTCCTTGTTAATCAGTGGAGAAAAATAGAGATCACAAGGAACTGATTTTTCTTGGCTCTTGAATACTGTGACAGTTTTTGTATTTATCTTTATCTCTGTGATTGAACAGGAAGCATCCAAATGTGTTAGCTTAACTTGGATCTGATAGAATGTTAGCTAATGGAGAAAAGTCCTACTAATCAGTGGAATACCTTCTGAGAGAAATTCCATTATGTAGATTGCAGAAAACTTGATGAGTAGAAATTCTTGGAAATATTCCACCAGGAGTAATAAGTAAAAGACATCTGGGCAGAAAGATTAAACTTTTCTCTCATTTTTGTCTGCAAAGAAAAGGATGCTTCGTGCCAGCTTTATCTGATTTTATTATTTTGTTGTGAATGTTTTTATTTTATTTCATTTTTATTTTTCATAGACCAAATCTGCTATCTGAATTAGTAGAATACAGGCCTGAAAGGAAGCTATTGAGTTAAAGAGCTATCCAGTTAATCCCTTTGTCTCAGGCCAAATCAGTTCCTGATGATCATGCTGAGTAAGTGGCTGGTGAGTTTTACTGGGAGAGGCCCATCTGTCCTGCTGGCAGAGGTGCACAGCAGCTCTAGGGGAGATAAAAGCTCTTTAGAGCTGAAGCAGGGTAAGCACAGAGTGGTGAAGCACACGAGTGAATCATGGTTAACCATCACCCAGCTGCATAGGCAGGCTTTGCAGCCCACAGTGAATTCTGACTATTCTGCTTTTGCCAGAGTTTCTGGCAGGTTTGAAGCCAGTATAGGGACTGGAGTCCCACCTTATCCCAGAAAATACGCTATTTTTGAGTTCTGCACAGAAAAGGATCCTCAAATTCAGAATTTATTCAAGATGCATTTTCTCAGCCACTTTGAGCTCAGACAGATGGTCAGTTTGAACCTTAAATTTTAGCATTTATAAATCTTTGTACTGAACAAAGCAGTGTCACACAGTGTGTAATTGGAAAATCAGCATGTTTTCTCTTCTTTGTATTCTTAATGTGTTCTTCAGCCTGTATAATTTTGGGGATTGCTTATCTCAGCATGGGAGTGACATTTGAGAGATACACCCAAGCATGATCTGAATGTGGGCAAAGGAGAACAAGGGAGCTGGTGAAGGTCCTGTGAGGAGCAGCTGAGGGAGCTGGGGGTGTTTAGCCTGGAGAAAAAGAGGCTCAGGGGGAACCTTGTGGCTCTCTACCTGAAAGTAGTTGAATGTCAGTCTGTTCTCCCAGGTAACAAGCCAAAAGTGATAGAGGAAATGGCCTCAAGCTGCTTCAACCTGGGGAGGTTTAGGTTGAATATTAGGAAAAATTTCTTCAGCAAAGGAGTTGTCAGACGTTGACAGCGGTGAACCTCTGAGTGTTAGGTTAATGTCTGGGCTGGATGTTGGTAAAGGTCTTTTTCAACCTAAATGGTTAGTGATCCCGTGAATGGGGGACATCTGGGTGTCAGCTGGGCAGGGCAGTTTTTCCTGAGACAGAGACAGCGGAGCACTCCCAAGGGCAGCGAGCCTCGGCGTGCGGTGCCCACCCCTCGGCTCTCTCCTCCGCGATGCTGCAGCGCGGAGCCCGGGGGCAGTGCCCCGGTGCAGCGGGTTAATGAGCGCTTCCCCAGCAGCCCCGCGAGCCGCCCGCGCAGGGCACGGGCCGTGTCCGGCGGCCGCCGGGTCATGCGCTCGGGGCCAGCCCTGCGGAGCTGCTTTGCTGTAAGTGCTGTGGGAAGAGGCTGTGAGCAGCACCCGTAAGCCACATCAAAGAGCACTGCATAAACAAGAAATGAATCACTGTTAGGAGTAAGATAAACAGGGCAGCATGTGAACGCCGGTTTGTTTGGCGTGGTGGGGTAGGATTTTTTTGGTTATTTCTGTGCTGGAACTCTTGGACTTCCATTCACATCTTTTTTTAAACTGTTGAATATTTGACTGTGCGAAATGGTCTGATGTTTCTTCTCAATCTCCTTTAGTGAAGGTTGGGCAAGAGGATTTTTCCTGTCTGTATTTTGTGTATTAAGTGGAACGATTTCCCTGTTCTAGTCCCTCTATGATTAGTAATTGGGGAGTATATTTAGATAGAAATAATCCTGAACTTGGGCCACTTAGAGATTAAGAGGAAATCAGTTCTATTTCTCTCTAAGCTTCTTGTCAAGTACTGAAGAAAATGCTGTGATACAGATAAGCAGCTTTGGTACAGGTTTCACTTTTCAACTGAAATAGTTTGCTAAAGTTAGTATCTGCTGATTTCCTGAATGCCTCTATTTCTCTATGCTTTTAATTCAGGTTGAACATTTCAGTTTGCCTTCATGAAACACTACGCCTGGCCAGCTTGGTGTGATAGTCAGTGACATCAGTGCTCTGATTGCGTTCAGCCTGATGAGCTGAACCTCCATGGCAGAGCAGGTGCACACAGCTAATCCTGGGCATCGTCTTCACAGCATAGTCTGGGTGCAAATGCTGTTTCAGTGGTGCTTAGCAGGAATTGAAGGTGGGAGGATAATTCTTATTTTCAGTCTATGGTAGGATGTGTGTGTTAGTGTTCTGTTAGTTATGTTATTAGTGACAGACATTGAGAATTGTTAACCCAATGAACTAATTTCTTTTGTAGGCAGGAAGGCACTGTGTAAGATTTTCATCTCTTTTCTGGATTTCAAATAATTGAAGTAGTGGCTCTTTTTGCCCTTCTACAACTTCTTATGGTTTGGGTTTTATGGCAATCATCTTTTCCCCTTTTACAATATGAGTGTCGTATTTCTCTCTTTACAAATGTCCTTAATTAATCTCACTGAGATACTAGATAGCAGAGTACTATCTGACATGAGGGCCCCTTTGCAACCTCTTTTACTGACTTTGGAAGATGCTCTAAAAGCTTACAAGTCTTGAATCTTTGGAGGTATTTTTTTCCCACAATAGAAGCTCATTTACATGTGAGTTTAACTTGTTGGTTGCATATTGATTTCAGGTGCTTTATGTGATTTGTTTGGATCGCATTTGGAGTTATGAATAGGATCAGACAAGTTACCCAGCATTTAGATTTGTGGTTTACTTTACTTTCAGAAGCTAATGTGTTTCACCAGAATGAAAGCCATTAGGACTTAAGAAAATGGCCAATTGCAGAGGAGGTAATGTTTTTCTCCGGCTGTTTTCATCCCTCAGACTGTGGCGTAGTCCTGGCTAGTACAAGTTAATTCTCATATGTCCTTAACCATGGATGAGTTTGTCCATCTGCCACATATAAATTTTCAATATGTTCCAACAAATGCCAGTGCTGCCTGGGATACAGCATAAGGCTCTGCAGCTGAAGGAAATTTCTTCATCCCTCCTATTAAAACTTTGTCTTTATCCTGTAGTCCACCTGCATCACACTTATTTTGCAGTGGTTTTACTGGCATAAAAACACTGCATGTAGTAGTTCAAAACCATAAATCTGTGGCTATGGGACAGAAGAAAATAAACGTAATAGCTTTCTGTCAGTCTGTTAATTAACATTGCCCGATCTCCTGGTGCCGAGGGCCGTGGTCCCCAGGCAGGTGCACGAGCTGCTTGCTGTGGTGAGCAGGCTCAGGAGCAAATTGGGACCTCCTGACTTGGGGGTACCACTCTGTGACTGTGACATTTAATGCTTAAATGTAGTGTGTGTTGTTCCCTGGATCATGGGGCTGATCCCTGCGTGTTTCACTGCCTCGTAGGGAAGGTGAACCTTTCTGGTGTCAAAGCAATCTGGGATTTTCAGATCTAGGGAATAAAACTTTGCATAGAGAAACAAGATCCTAACTTCCCTGATTCTCATTTAAAAAGACCCTTTTAACCAAAGTTTCCCTTTTGCCACTGACCCTGATGTCAGAGGCAGAGTGTGCGGGAACATGGCAGAGAGGAGGCAGTGAACTCTGCTGACGTCCAGCACCAGAAATAAAATACGTATGCAGCCAAAATATTCCTCATGTCAGGAAAGACTGTGTCATGTACTTTGTGAAGTAAATGTGGTCGGTTCTATGTCATTTCTGTGTATGTAGAATTATTGAATTGAATTTTTGTTTCCTTCCTTTTCTGCATTATTTGATGCTGAATCACATACAGTGTGAACTGTACACAACTGGATAAGTTGAACTTTATTTTCCCCCTCTCTTAGTTCTTAGCATTTCAAAACATCTCCCATTTAAGAAAAGCTGAAAAATGGCAGAAAAATCTTTGGTATGGTTGAAGAGTCCATACACTGAAATATTATTGAAAAGAAAATTGAAGATGAGATGTGAGATGATTTATCTCAAGTTGTGAATAATGTGAGGGCTTATTTTCCAATGAAAATACTTTTACTATGGATAATGAAATGCAAGTTCTGTTTGTGAATGTATGGTGTGCTAATATTGGCATGACCCTTTCAGGGAAGACACTTCAGGGAGGTGCCTCCTCAGGGCTGGAGGAAGACTGATGAATTTATAAGGCCTCTCTTTTCTAATGGATGGAAAAGGACAACAAAATTTGAATGCACAGATGAACTGACTAGTTGGATATATATCCATAGTCTAAAGTACCTCAGTCAATGATTGGACATGTTTTTGTATGGTATAGAGGATCTCAGAAGCTATGCTTTGTACCTTATAAGATGAAATCCTTACAAGATGATTTTATAGTAGCATAAATCTGGGATACCGTATTTCTCCTGAAAGATGTCCAACCTTACTATTATCTTCAACACTTTACTCATGCTGATCGAACAGTGCATAGAGTACTGTTGAAACTACCACATACATCATGTACTGCTGTGATTTTTATGGTGGAAGATGAGTTCAGTATGTCTTTGCTCTTAAGGCTACTTCACTCTTAAGGCCAAACTTAAATTAGCTTTGTTACTGTGGCTGTTCTCGCTTCGTAGATCGTCTGGGATGATTTGCTTTCTGCTGTTTTCTGGCTTCTGTTATTTTGTGGTGTATGGCTAACTCTGAATTTTGTTGTAAGTGAATCATGTTTTTTTTTAATGTACAGACACTCAGTTCTTTGCAGAGGTAGAGCAATGAAGAAAGAGATGGTACTTAGTCTGTTTTAGACTTCTGTGGGAACATTTTTGCACTAATTCTTCTCCATTTATTAACTGACTGCGTCACCTCTTGTCTCACTTTAAACTTTCTTTTTTCCTTCTTCATGATAGATCTCTGAACAACAACTTTTTTACGTGAATTGACAGAAGTGGAGAAGAGATGGCCAGCTCAGCCCGAGAACACCTGCTCTTTGTGCGCCGTCGCAACCCACAGCTCCGGTACACCCTGAGCCCCGAGAACCTGCAGAGCCTGGCCTCTCAGGGCACCATGCCTGAGAACATGAACTTGCAGCGTGCCAACAGTGACACTGATTTAGTGACCTCGGATAGCAGGTCTAGTCTGACAGCCAGCATGTACGAATACACCTTGGGACAGTCTCAGAACCTCATCATTTTCTGGGATATTAAGGAAGAAGTTGATCCAACTGACTGGATAGGACTTTATCACATAGGTAAGTCAGAATTGTGCTGTAATATTTCTGTGTGTTTCTTGCTATTCTGCCACTTGGTATTTTCTTTTCTGACGTGTTCTGGCACACTGCAGAATTAATCTACAGATAAAGCTGCGGTAAGATTGAGGAGAGTTGCCTTGGATTCCTCTTTGCTTTTCTCCATGCAATGAACTGTGTAAAAACATGGTTCTAATTAATGTAGATCTGGTTCCACAGTGACCTGCTAGATGATGAAATGCGTTACTCTTAAACGATAAATATGCATACAGTTTCCTGTTTGCAGCTTTGCTGGTGGCTGGCTTGCAGACTGGAAAATTTGAAGTACCATATTCATCGTGTAACTTGATGCGCTTACCGTCCAATGCTTATACATTATCTTGGACAAGTAACCTCATATCATTTGTGAAAAGCTACATTATCATTTGTGTAAGTCTTTGATTTTGTTGAACTGAAATAGCATCAGTTCTGAAGGAGTGAAAATTTCAGTTTACGAGGAGTTCTTGTAGAAGGAGATCCTCTCAAGAGATTCTTCTGTGTGGGTTTCTTTGTGCTGTTCAGGCTATTTCATAGGAGGGAGCTGGAAAGAGCTCTAGGCTGGCATGCAAGGGCCTAGTGGCTGTGGGTACATTGCCAAATAATGTGGCTCAAAAGGGGTGGATCAGTAGGTCAAAGCAGTTGGTGCTGAGAACATCAGTAACCTATCTGGGTTGTGATTTTCCTGTGTGTTGTGTTTAGTCAAGGATGCAAATGTCCCTGCTGCATGTGTGGTTTGGAACTGTCCTAATGTCAGCCTTTATGCCCCCACTAGGAAAGGAGCACAGCCAGCACCTGGGTGCCTGGAGTGGCCCGTGGGGTTTAGTCGCCTTCTCAAGGACCCCCTTCACATGCACTGAATGTATCCAGTGCACTGAATGTGCGACTGATGGGTTCATTTGTTCCAAAAGTGTGCTGCTCCTCTGAACCTAATGACTCATGTGGAGAGATCAGTCAGTTCAAGCTGCCAGAAGCATGATAGCACAAACTGATGGAGACAGTTTTGACCACTGGAAATTTGTCTGTGCTGGGACTAAGTGTAGTGCAATGAAATTGGCCTCAGTAGGATTTTTGAGAGGTACTTGCTGTGCCACCTTTTCACAAGATGTTCCATCTCTGCATCACTTAATACTACATTCTGTGTAGATGCTGTTCCTAGCTCTGTTTTTTTTTTTTTTTTTGTCTGATTTTTTTCCCAACATTACTGTAGTTCCACAAAGTGGGCATTATTGACTTACGCTGTTCCAATGCATACCTGGCTATAAAAGCTGTATTGGAGTTGCTGCATAAGCTGCAGTCTCTCCTGGAGCAAACTGTGGATATGCACTAACCTTTAAGCCACCTAAATGAAGTGTCTCCATAATAAACAGAAATGGATCTTCCCAACAGCATTAGCAACTGAAGTGTGATGTGTGCTGTAAAATGCACAGCCTGCTAAATGAGCTTAAACATTCTGATTTAAATACATCGAGAACTTCATCTGCATAAAGGTTTTTAACAGTCTTTCCTGTTGCTTTTTTATGGTTCACAGCACTTCAGGATTGATATTCAATAAGCTAAAATGCAGCAACTCTGTAAAATACTTATTGGTTCTTACTGTAGGCTGAAGGTGATGTCTATCTTATTTTCATGATTTAAAATATTTCTACATTCAATCTGTTAAGCCTCTGAAGTAGAAAACAACATTAAGTTACCACAGGGTAAGCATCCTATAAGGAACACCCAAATTTATGTCTTCTTGAGCCTAAACCTCCCATTACACTACATGTAATGCCAGAGTATGTGAATGCTTTCTTGTTAAATGGTGGAAGGTCCAGAAGCTTTTGTCTCCACTGCTACTTGAAATCCATGAATGGTGGTGTGAGTTTTGTTACTGATTTAAAATAGATCTGAGCAGAGTCTTTACTTTAAGACTTGTGGTTTCATCATTCTGAATGATGAAATTGCACATTTTTTACCAACAGAGGTAAGGAAATAGTCTGATAGGCATGCCTGTCTATCTTTGATGTAAGTTTTTTTATCAACTCTTTCAAGTGTTAAAGAAAACCTTTTAATTTGCATAACTTTTATAGCCACAGTTAAATAAGTTAAATTCTACAGGTTTAATCCAGCATTTTCAGTCCTTTGTGATAATTACTGTGAAGTACCTCCAGTTTCCACTTACTCCTTTGCAAGCTGAGGATACTTCCTATTTTCTCAGGAGAGGGATGCTAGTTGGTGAATATTGTTAAGAATAAAAGCTCCATTCTCAAACATGTTATTAACATTTAATGTAGTTGCTTGAGGTTCTCCATCCTGGTCTTTGTTTAAAATGAAAATCACTTCATTTAAGTCTTCCCTCTGGCAGAAGCTCCTGAAGGCGCTGGGAATTGTGTGGTCACTAACACAAGGCAGCACTGGGGCTCTGCCAGCTTGCTGCTGTACCTCCAGTATTCCCCCATGTCTTCTAGTAAAGCACCATTTTCCAAGGAGCTAGGAGAGAAAAAGGCAAATATTATGCTCATATTTTAAAACCCCAAAGCACCAAAAGCACAGTAGTGTGGTTTTTTTTAAAATTTTTTTTTTTTGTTGCTTGTACAATTAACTGTCGTGGAAGTTGGATCAGTGTTGTGGGGGGGAAAAGTGGTTGTTGATTCTGTGAAGAGAAGATGAACATTGTAAAATGAGCATCATTCTGAGCTCAGGCATTTGTACAGAGAGATCTGGCAAAGGTCTGAAGCAATCCAGGTGCATTTTCAGCTCAAATTAAGTTTCATAGAATTACATCTGTTATAAAAGGAATTGAAAATGGAACATTGGAAACTGACTTGCCCCTTCATTCATTAATTTATTCAATTAGCACGTTCTCATTAGTTTTCTGTAATGAGAGGGCAGTTCTGTGCTTCTGGATGTGGTTTTACTGCTTGGTTAGAACTGCAGTGGCTCACTAAGAATCCCACCAAACTTCTTAATAGAAGTTTCTTTGTAAGAGGCTGACCAGAACCCACTGTACACATTCACCCAGACACGGGTTGGTGCAGGTGGTCACAAGACTGTCAGCAATCACAGTCACTGCCTCTGCTGTTAGGTGCTTTGCAGGTGATTGATGTGCTTTCACTAGGGAAAAGTAGATGGAGCTTTTCCTAGTACAGTACAACTTCAGTGAAATGTTTGGCCTGCTAAATGGTTATGAAAATAAGTGTTGCCTTTTAAAATGAGAAGAGCCCAAAGAGAGAAACACAGAATCATCTTATTCCTGAGGACTGATTTTTAAAATTCTTTTTAAGTGCATGTGAAATTTTTTTTTTTAGACTTCTGGTTATTTTATTGAAAAAGAAAAGGAAGATATAAATGAACAAATACTTTGTGGAAAAGACCGTATTTTATGAGACATTATTTCACAGGATACTCCTCTACAGAAACTTTCAGTCTTTCATTTTTAAATGCAAGAAATTGAACCTAAAGGAAAAAACTTTACTTAGCTAAATTCATGCTCAGTTTTTCTAGAATTTAGTATTTTAAAGAATGTTTTTCGATATATATGTGAGTTTGCTCACTTGTACCATACTTGTATCTTTCTCTGTTTCATCAATGTGTATGTTAAAACATGGCCTGTTTTCTTGCAGAGGGACTGCTTTGTATACACGTTCTTTCTGTTTCCCCGTGTATTCCTACGGATTACCAGAAGAAAAGTATATGTGAGGGACACGGTGTATTCTGTGAAGGCAAACATCCTTTTTCCTGGCTATTTCTGGTTTTGTACTGGCTGAACTTTTTAAAGTGTCAGTAGCACTTCTGGAACAGTCTTGCCCATCAAGTTTTGTGAAAGCAGCTTTCTGTCTCCAGAGGTGAGGTGTGTGGGAATGCAGACACCGCAGCTGTGAGAGCACAGAGGGGTGTCCCTCTGAGACTGCGTGCAAGGCAGAAATGTTACTTGTTCTCTTTGGGTAGATTGGGCAGTGTTGTGTGAAACGTGAAATTGTCAAATCTGAAATACAGGTTTATCATTTGGAATTCAGCTTTAAGCTCTGCCTAGAATGGACTTGTCATTTTTTCTTCAGGGCTGGTAATGAGGATTGTCACTTGAGAGTGACAAGGCATGATGAAATTTGAAGAGGGGGCTTTTTAGTAGAGGTATTGGGCCTGTGCTTGCTTTGAGAAGTAAAGGTAAATCCTCAGTCTTTCTGTCCTAATGAGAAGGAAGGAAGAGATCTTCTTCTCAAAAATTCTCAATTTTAATTAGGATTTAGGCTGAACACCTTCATCTTTTGAAGTCGTAGAAGACGACAGAATTTAACAGACATCTCAGACTCATGAGGTCTCCTTGTTCAGTGACAACCCAGCTTTTGCTTTGTATATGCCTGTTTTAAAAATTATTGTTGTTACAAGCAATATTTAATATGTTGGAGGTTGTTTTTTATTTCCTCTATTTACGAGGAGTCTGCATCTTGCTATGGCAAGAGTGGTCAAGCTCTGGAGTCCTGTACTAAGTAAAGCTGTGCAAAATATTGGTCCCAGTTGGAATCAAAGAAGAGAAATGGATATTCAGTTTGAAGGAATGATGAGATCCCAGTTTTTGTGCTACTGTGTTATTATAGCAACAGGTTCCAGGACTTCCTTGGAAAGTGAGAACTGCTCAAAAAAATGAGCAGGTGGACTCTCCACTGCTTGGGGAATGCTGAGGGAAGCTGCATCTTGCTGAGTGTTATGGGTTGTCACGAAGTCTCATATTAAAAGAAAACAGAAAGTACAAAATAAAGGATAAAAAGTCAGCAGAGAGAAGCAAACCCTATTTCTGGTTGAAATAGATTGTCTCCCATGGCCAAATTGCCCAGGTTGGACTATTTTTGTCCTAATTTACGGAGTCCTATTTATGAGACGCGTGCCCTCATTCTAGAGATCCTTAGCACATTTAAATGCTGGCTATCAAAGGTCATTGTGTTTGTTTCCATCAGCTGCTTTACAGAGGCTGTTTGGCTTTTTGATATACCTACATCATGGATGCAAAATAGCACTATAAAACCAAACAAAAATAAAAAGAAACAAAAAACCCCCATGATGTGAGGTTATATAGGGCAATTGAGACAGGCTCTGGGTTAATACTAAGCTTCCTAGGATAATGGAGTTTGGAGCCTCTCCTTTTCAGATCAGACAGGATTAAAAAGAAAAAATCTTTTTCCTAAACTGCCTTTAGTACACTTAAAATAGTGGCTCACTTTAGACAGAGAGATTATAAAATGTTAAGGTACTTTATTCCTAGAAGATTTATTTGGTTTGCATTATTGAAAACATACAAAGTAATATCTTTATTATCTTCCAGAAAACTCTGATTATTCACTTGATTTTTTTTCCCTTCCTCTTCTGTTCTTTCCTTTTCTGTACTTTGAAATATTAGCAATTCTGTTCACATCTGTTGACTAGTTGCTAGGCATAAAACTGTTAATTTGTGGTTACTCCTCAGTCTGGCTGCTTCTAAGGTCTGCAAACCACAGGCTTGAGTTTTTGTGTGGAAGAGTCGGTCCTTACCCAGCTGGCTCCATAAGAGGCTCTGGCTGTGACTGGCATTGTGCTGTTTGTCATCAGCCATAGTGTGTGGAAAAAGGTGCCTTGATCATTTCATTTACTGGTGACTTAGTATTATTATAGGAAAGGCGTCCTCTCAAGTGGGGTAATGAAAAGTGAAGGCAGTTTAATATAAGAATTGTGTCCTAAAATCAAATGTGATGAGGCTGCCGTGGTCTAAAGAAAATGTATAATAAATCAAGGGTCTTCAGAAGCTTTCCCTCCAGGTACTGCATTCCAATTTTAATCTTTCAGTTCTTCCTGGGTCCTGACCCACATACAAAGCTCCTTTTTCACCAACATGGAATTTGGTACTTTCTCCTCTTCAGTTGTCAGCTGATGAACTTTGCTCAAAAATCAGTCTATGGACAGCATAATGCCATTCCTTTACTGCAAAAAATTAGAAGATGTGGATAGAAAGTGTTTTCTCTATGTGTTTGCATTGCATGCAGCAGATGCCTGAAAAGAAACACTCATTACATCAAAATATATACGTTTTGTTTTAAGAAAATAATTAATTCCCTGCTATAACCCCCAAAATCTAGGATCTCGTAGGATGATATATATGTCTGAAATAATTCCAAGCTGTGACAGAGGAAGTCTCGCCAGAACATCCCAACTTTTCAGTTAATTGTGTTTTTTTCAGTTTTTGAGATAGCCCTGACCTGAAAACTAGACAAACGTAGCTGCAGGGAGGACATTTTCAGCTGTGTTGTCAGTATCTTTCCACTGCAAGAGGTTTTGGCATGACAACATTTATAATCCTTTGGATAGAAAGTGGTATTCTCCCTGCCCTGCCTTTTTGAAGTGAGTGTTCTAGCAGATGGGAAGATAGCAAATACAAACACTGGATAATGGAAAACAGTGTAGACCTCTGTATTTGGAATACTCCTTTTTACCATAAAACTGCCTTATGTTGGCTTGTGTTTTAATTTGTTTGAAGGAGGTTGGTTTTAATTTTTTTTGAAGACAGTTTCCAGTGCTGTTTTCTATCATTGAATCAACATGCCATACAGTGTTTTCAAAACAGTTTGGGAAAAACAGTTATTCCAAGTCAGTGATAACTGGATTGAAAAAGGAGTTGCATTGATTCATTTCTTGATTTTTTTTCGTGTGAGAAATAGATTATGGATTAGTTTTGCATTATGTATAGTGCTAGAATTCCTCCTGTACGTTTTTTATAAAGTTCTTGTCTCCTGCATCTGCACTGATTTATCAATGACTGTAAGAATCTGAATTAATGGAGAAATGTTACCAGCTGAGTGCTTAATAGGGTATGTTAAGGATGTGACTGGTGTAGGTAAAGCCACTGGGACATGAAAAGATGAGACACAGACATGCCAGGATTCTGAAGCTAACACTTTATTGGCAGATGTGTTTAATATAATCTTTTAGTATATTCTGATATTGGATACACAGGTTCTTAAATTATGACTGGAGGAGGTCAATGAAGCTGCCAATACTGATTTTGATAGGCCTCCTTTCTTAGCAAAGCTCATAAAGATTTATTTGCAATCTATGCTATGTGAAGGACAGAAAAGACCCAGAGAATGGCCAGATCTGAAACTTCTCTGGTACAGACAGATTTTCAGCTGGGCCAGAGTGGTACCCAGCCCTTGTATGATTTGCCATTTTGGTGTGAGGGAGGTTCTGATTGGGGGTGAAGATGCAGGAGCTGTGCAGTTACACTGACTGTGCTTCACCGGCGCTCCCCCTGTGGGCACAGCACAACCTGGGGCCGTCTGCACTGGCAGTGTTTCCTGTCTCTGTGCCCAGCAGCAGCCAGGACTCCATCGCTCTCACTCTGGTGGGCAGCCAATTTTCAGGCAAGCAAATCCTGTGCTTCTGAGCTTTGTTTCAAGGTCTGCTCAAACTCTCTTCATGAGATCTGCCTCCTTTGTGCGGCAGTCATTCAGAGTTAATGTCAAACTGTTTAGTCTTCCCTCGTGTTTCAAGTCACTGATCACTAATGTGTCAGTAAGCCTTGAAAGTTCATAAAAATTAGTAGGTTCATTGCCCTTGTCATTCCTGCCCTAACCTTGGGAATAAATTAATCCCTTATCTCCCAATGTGTAGTAATGCAAAAAATCAACCTACAATGTCCGTAAAAATACACAGTCATTCTGCATGTACTGTAGTAAGGCATAGGGGAAAAAGACAGATTCAGATGTGGTATGAACTCTCACACTCCATTAAATGCGCCCTTCCTTGAGAATTTAAACTTTATCTGATGGTCAAAAATGTAGTTCATGTGACATAAGTCACACTTGAGGATAATTTTCAAGAGGTGGAAACTGAAAACTTGGACCGAATAGGTTTCATCTGTGAAGAGGACTAAGAACCGAATGCATTCCATGCCTTGCAAAATGAGGACCTTAATCAATGTTTTATCTTTGCCGTAAAATGTGGAAGTGCTTTCTTGTATGTGAAGCTAGTTAAGCCTAAATGGGTTTGGCTTCATAAAATGAAGTATGTGTAGAAAAACATTATCGTGCAGTAGCAGGCACATTTGGTTGTCACAGAGATAAATATCCAGTGATGACCTCCTTTAAAAAAGAAAAAATATGTATTTCCATGTTCACTGTAGTTTAATTTGTGTCTAGAGTTTCATGCATGACATAGTTCAGCAGATGGTAGCCTGCAGGGTGGGGGAAAATTCAATTTGACAAATTTTTCAACATAGATGCATCTTTCAATTTTAGTAGATTTCCAGACAGGCAGTTGCTTCCCAGATACTGAATAAGGATGCAACAGTCTACCAAAGTAAAAAACGAATAAGATTTTTAGGAGTTATTGTTGAGGTGGTACTTAATGTGCAGGCAACAACACTTTCTTTGATGTATTCTTAGACTTGTAAATTTGAGCAATAGGGTGAAAAGTGCATTGTCCAGTTCCCTTCAAAAACCCCAAACCAAACACACCCCTGCTATGTGTTCAGAAGGGAAGTCCCAGCCATCCCACCTGCCATCAGTGCCTCTGCCCCAAGGGATGCAAAGAGCTATGGCTTTTGTTGTGCATTCGTTAATCTGAGTCATGAGCATGAAAGGTTTGGGGTTTGGAAAGCAGTCCTAACTACAGCACATTGAACTGGGTGCACTCCTTCTCTCCCCTCAAGCAGTTAAATAAAAATCTCTGTGTTTCAGGTTCACGTGGATGACTGTGCTGGGTGCTGCTGTTTGCTGCCCACTGGCTGAGCAGAGCTAAGCTGGCAGAGCATTTGCTCTGCCAAGAGTACAAACAGCTCTGGGCCAGTTTAGCATCTCAGAGGGGCTGAGGGACAGCAGCAGGGGTTACCTGCAGGAATGTGGAACCAGGGGTGGGAGGGAGACTCTTTGGCAGTAATTTGCCACTGGACCTGCTCAGCTGCAATGGGCAGTAGTGACCCCAGCAGAGAGGCTGTGGTGGGATGTGATTTGTAGGCTGCTGTAAAAGGAGTGCAAGTCTGATTGCACTGTTTGCAATTGCTTGTTTATGTCTGGGTTTACTTGTATTGCTGGGAGTAGCTGAGTTGGTGAGCCTTTGTTTCTAGTTCCATTCAGTTCTATGTTCTCTTCATTTCCTGAAGAGTCCCGTGGAATCAATGCTTTTCAAAATACTTTGCTGGAAATGGAGAAGAAATAATGGAACTGTTATTTGTAGATGCTTTCAAGACAATTACACAAGTTAATAAAACTTCCTTGTCTTCGTTAGCCTGCAGTTTTGTGTTCTTTTTTGCTATTGCATTTTAACACCATGAGAGAGAGAGCTTTTTATTTGTGAGATTTTATGCTAAAAAGTTAAATAAGCAAAATTGTTATCTCCTTTCTTGACTTCTGATGATGATTTTTGGCACTGGTTAAAATGATGCTGCTTCTAAAGAAATGCAGAATGACCTTTGTGTTCCTTCTGCTTCGGTCTCATCCAGTTTAATCTGCAGAGCTATTTAGTACTTATCATAAGCAGTGTTTGGCTTCATTTCTCTCATCTTCATGGTATCAGCTTAAATATTTGAAATGAGAAATAGCTATATTGGCATCCTTTTTGTTTAAGCGGTAAATCTTAACTCTGAAGTAGTCATCCATCTCACTACAAAACTACTAAAGCCTATATGTGAGGAAAATGATCTGGCAATAAATAAGGAAAAAAAATCATTCCTATTACTCTGGACGTGACAGGATGGTGCTTAAGACAAGTTAGCAGTTTTTCTGGTTATTACTTGAAAACTCTTGTTTGTGCCATCAGTTAATTACACAGAATTTAATTTATCTTGGAAATTCTAAATTGTCTTCAGCTGAAGTAGATTGCAAAAATTGTGGGTGATCTTCCAACCTCCTTTTCCCCCTCTTCTCCATCTATATACTGCATGTCATGTGATGAAGAATAGGTTATAAGATGCTATTTTTAAGATAATGTCCTTTTGCTTAGGACTGCTGTGCAGTTAAACGTCGTTAATCAAGACTTTGTCATGAAATTCCATTTAAATTTCCAAAGGAAAACTGTCTTCTGTTTACCTAGTGCATGAAGTGTACCAGTTACTTTGAGGGGGGCTTGTTTGATACTCCAGAGTATTTGCTAGTGCCATGAGACATTGATACATTGCTGGACACCCTTAAAGGTAATGAGCCTGTGATGAGGTAATTCAGTGGTGTGTTACTCCTCTCACTGAAAAGGCCCTGTTCTGGATATATGGTTTAACCATGGACTCTGTGCCTCTGGGGGTCAGCACCAGGGTCCGAAAGTTCTCATTGGGCACACAGGCAGCAGTGGTTTTAATTGAAGTACAGGGGAGATCCACTAAACTGTTTCAGGGAAGGTTTTTTGTCTTTGCAGGGAGAAAAAAACCTTAGGAAAACAACTTCCTGATTAGCCATAGTATGTTGCTTTTACAGTGGCTGTAAGGAGAGCTACGATGATGGGAAACAAACACTGCGTTTCACAGAAAATATTTCAGGTTCTTTTAGAACTCCTTCCTGCTCATTTCTTTAGAAATCTGAGACTGACTTATCTTATTGTGTGTGTATATTGGATGAATTTCTTCCAGGATGTGTTGGCTCATTTCCTTGAGTACTTCTAAATTTTCTGAATTTTTTTCAGTCACAACAGATAGCTCAAAAAGCCTTAAGGAAATGAGTCAACCTCCTGAAATAAATTGCTTACTGAATAGAGGATACTGTGTTCGACATCACAGATGCCCTTGATAGTTCTGTGGATACTAATTAACAGATAGTCTCTGAAAATCTGTTATATGTGCTCCACGTTCCAACAGGATTTGGGAGACAAGTATCCCCAAAGAGCACCTGAGCTTTCCTGTTAGGGACGTGGGGCATGCTTCTAGACTGACAGGAATTAGTGTGAGAGGTGCAGACGGGGAAGTGACAGGCAGGCTCTCTCATGGGAAATTAAGGATGATGCTGAACTTAAGTGTAAATTAATCGGAGTAATGTAAAGATGCTGAGTTGAGGACTACCAAACTTCCATAAAACAACACTGAAATCTGAAGGCTGCATAGGCAAAGTGCTTTGGTCTCTATTTTGTTACTCACAAGCAATTTGCACTGTGGTTCCAGGAGCCCTTGCTGTGGGTGTCCCGAGTGTCCTGCAGATGCCCAAAGCAGGTGAGGTTGTTCTGAGGAAAGGCCCAGTGCCTGGCCACGCTCCCTTTGTGTTGCAGGAGTCCCAGCAGGGAGTTTCCCTGCTTGGGGCTCTGCTGAGTCACTGCGCTGGCAACTGACTGCAGTCCTATATAGTTAGATTAAAAATAAGTGAGAGGACACCATTTTAGTAACATATCTGTCTTATACCGTAGGTAGGCAAAGGCTTCGGGATTTTCTTTGCTTCCCAAGGATTACTCAGCAACTCAGGGACAGAAATGAGAAAGCCAGCACCCAACACCATACTCTGGGATTTTCTCTCTGATGAGCCAAACTAAGAGTGAAACCAGATGGTCCTTAATATTTAAAAAGTTTGACATCTGGATCTGGATCTGAACTTTGAACTCTGAGCAAGTAATGAGCCAGCTTGCCCTGCTTTGGTGTATTACGCAGAAAGTCCCTGATGCAGGCAATAAATACCTCATCTGTAAACAGAGGTGACGTGCATCTCCAGACAGGTGGCGTGCACTGTCAGGCACTCGAGGGAAATCTGAATACATGCACACCACAACAGAGAGAAGAGAGTGTGGAACTCCTGCAGAGGAGTTGACCATGTTGGTGTGTAAATCATCTCAATAGAGAGTTGCATAAAAGCAGGTACAAAATATAAATCTAACGGCAGTGGAAGGAGACAGAATAAGGTCCAGGCCTCTGTCTCTGGTTTTGTGGTTGTTGTCAGTGATTGTTGCCTGTAATTTGCAGTTGTGAACAATTAACTTGCTGCATTTCTCTTGCTGGAGCATCAGTATTGGCCACGGTAGTTTGATACTGTGATCTGTAAGCTTTTTAATGCGACTTTTAGGAGTGAAGTAGCCGTGTGTGTGAGGAGTTGCAGGTGCCACAGCAGTTCTGTCCTGGCATTTAGTGCAGCTGAAATCTTTTCTGAGGGAGAAGCACGGGTATTCCTTAGTTATGAAAGAACTGAGAGAAAAGTGAAATGTGAAGGGTGTGGTGGAAACCACAGACTAATAGCTCCAAAAACCAGCTATGATTTATGGGCAGTTGTAAAGCAATCTCACTTCACTGTGGTGAGGATTTAGGTTATCAATGATTTTTTTTCCCTCTAGTTTTTGTGATACTGATATGTGGTATATATCTTATACTTTCTCTCCAACTACTTATAGACATTTCCAACCCTCTGTGCTTTCTTGGTACAAAGTCCAAGTACTTGATTTTGTAGTTAATTTTTTATTTTAAAATTCCCAGTTCTTGAGGAGGTGGCAGGACCTCTCCAACCATCCTCAGGTGGTTGGACCCCTGTGACCTCATGGGCAGGGAATGGGTGCTGCATTCCTCTTAGTAAGGGCAGGCAAAAAGACAGAATAGTCATGGTTTATTAAAAAGCAAACAAAAGCATTGCATCAATAGAAGCATCCCTGAAGAAATTATTGATTGATTTGGCAGGAATGCAGGAAAGAAGAACAATGCTTGACAGAAGATTGACTTGCAGGTCAGCGTACCTACCTGTTTGTAGCTCCAGCTTGAGCATAGGGGATGGTACCGCATCTTGAGTGTGGTAGAGAAAATCAGCAAAAATAGGTGGCTACAACCAGCAGGACAAACTCCTGGCACATTGTGACAAAATAGGTTTGATGGTCTCAGCAAAGAACCAATAAAAAACTTCTGAATGCCTATCAAATAAACAAGCCCCAGGCTGCAGTCCACGGGAACCTGAATCAGGTCAGGGACAGTGCAAGAAGGCAGGCACTGAGCAGTGGGCACATTGTATTTCCTCCATCTGTATACCTTGCAAAAATAGCATCTTTGAAAGTGTATGTGCAAATTTGGAATGTGCTGTGCTCCTGTTCTATTTCTGGGTTATCCTGTGTCTGCTTGAAGATTAATTCAATGTATAAGCACACTATACTGTTTGGTGGACAGGACTGAGGAAAACATGATGTGCTTCTGTAAAGTGAACTGGGTCAGACCTCAGTCATATGCTCATCCAAAGAACCTGTTCTCCTCGTGTCTACAGTGTGTGTTTAATTGTGCTGTTAAATTCTGCAGTGTCAGCATGCTGCTGCCAGGTCCCCAAATGGGATAGTCTGTGTTTGCAAGTAATCAAAGACACACAATATAAAATGATGCAAAAATGCAGAAACCACAGCTTGGCTGAAAATTATGCCCCAGGGACTTGTCTCACAAATATTAGCAAACTTCACAGCTCACTGTACAAACTTGTGGCTAGTTAGGTGAGATACAACCAATCTGAATGGATTTTTTTTTGTTTGCACTTTTATATACTGTTAAAACTATAGGTATCTTTTTTGTTGTTTTTGTATATTGCTTGCCCATTTCTTGGATTTTACACTACCACATTGAGTGGTTCTGGCTATGCTCACTGGAACAATATATTTCTTTGGAAACATTTAGAATATTTTATTTCAGGTGCTACATTAGTAGGAAATGCTTTGAAAAGATCTTCGCTTTGTATAGGTTTGTTGGGCTTGATAATGAACTCAGATTATTTTATGTAATGTATTAATTCTGCAAATTATCAATAGCCATGTCAAATCTAAAGTGAATCCTGAATCCTTACATCACGAGCAGAAGGCAGAAGAAAGGAGAAAGGAGAAATACTTCTCACAACAGTAAAGCATCTCAGCACATTTGAAGTCAAGGAATAGCAATGGCCTCCATAATAATTTTCAAAATATTGTAGTGTTTAGGTGTACTTTTATGCCAGTTCAGATCAAAATGTTTGAATAAACTCATTTCAGGAGAGGAGACTGTAAAAAGCATGGAAGGGCTTTTCAACAGTGGAAACTGAAGATCAGGAAGCTGCCATTAGATCTTGCACGCAAGATTGCAAGGAGGGGAGGTGGGAAGAGTAGCTTGGGCAGGAAAATTAAGTGCTAATGGTGAGCAAGGTAGTGAAGGCTTGTGATTCAGCATATTCCTTTAACAGTCTTCCTTAGCAGGCTGCTGACAAACACGGGTGTGCTCTCTTTAAGCAGACCTGTTATTCTTCTCTGTCTGTAGGGTTTTTATAGCATTCCTTATCAGCCATTTCGGTGCCTTAGTAAACATCTACATATATTAAAAAAATAGGAGGATGTTGCTGAGTACTTAAGCTAGAGGTTATGTGGCTTGTAAAAAGGAAAGGCAAAATTGCTTAAGCAGAGGTATTCACAATATCAAAGCTGATGGTTGCGCTCTTTAATAGAGGCATGAGAGGGAAGCATTGCTGCTGTTTCCTCTTGGGTTATCACCTCTATTCTCGGACCATTTATTCTTTTTCTTAGTTGGTTTTACATTTGGGTTAAATTACTGAGACAAACACAAAAGACAAAAAGATATTGTCTAAATATAAATATTTTTCTGTATTCCAAACCAAGAAGGTCCCTGACTTTCTAATAAATTCCCTAAGAAACCTATTACTGTCAAATGACAACAACAGACTAGTTTGCATTCCCATTTAAACAGCTCATAATATTGAGGATAAACTTAAAAACAACAGCTGCTAAGGGAATATTAAATCCCACAAGATACTTAAGAGATGTGCACTGCAGAGACACAGAATATTTTTTGACAAGTTTTGGAAACTAGAAGGATTTTTAACAGGCAGTGAGTTATCGCTTGAAACTGGCAAAGAAATTTTTGTTTCCCTAAAAAAAATATTTTTGGGAATGGACTTGAACACTGAAAATGAAATGCTGGCTGATATTGTGACTGTCAAAAGGCTGGAACAGGCTAAGAAGAATACTGATCAATGGCAGAAACTGTAAGCAGTAATCAAGAGCAACCAAAAGCGAAGCTGAGGAATCCAAAGGCAGTCCGTTCTCTCCTTTCAGTGGTGAGTCAGTTCTCTCCACCTGGCGTTGAAGGATGCCACGTTGCTGAAAATTCAGAGATATCTGTGCCATCATAATAGGGCCAGGGTTCAAACCATCAACCATTTGAGAGTGCAAAACCCAAACTAACCTCCCAGATCCCTAGATGTCAGCTGTTGGATGTAGGAAAACTCCTTTTTCTGTGTATTTGATCTGTTCTGTGGGTGTACTGCTTCTTGTTTTAGCCCTCATCCTTAGCAATAAATAAGATGTTCACACACACCCCCAAAAAAGAGGTAAGTCCAAGTAAACACCATGTAAAACAAGGGCTGAAAATGCAAAAGTGATTGAGGGTAAATGAACCTCCACAGGACTCTTGGGGAGTGTGTTTGGCACATGCTTTGCTCTTTGCTGGTTCATTCCAGGAAAGATAAGAGAACTGTGGGGAAAGCTGAAGGTGGGACTTAGTATCGAAAGCAAGATGAGAACTCCCAACTAGCTGGCCATAAAAGCAGCTGGTGGATCTGTATGCAAAGGCTAGGTCAGCTTTTGGGTGATGCTGGCTCTGTAATTCAAAACGGTTTGTCCTTGGAGTTTAACACCCTTGATAAAGATCAATTAATTTTTTTTAAACTTTATTTTTTAATATGTCTTACAGAAAACTTTCAGTAATTCTGGTAGAAACTTTCACTGGCAAGGGCTGCTTGTCAGAACTGCTGGAGGGTGTACATATGTGGGCAGTTAAAACACTTAATTTTTCTTTCGTGGTTACAGTCATTCTCCTTCATGGCCACGAGCAGAACAAGCCATCTGGCAAGGGAGCGCCTCCTTCTCATCCCACATCTGAGAGCTTCCCACAAATGAGATTTCAGCTCATTAGGATGCTTTATGCCCCTACAGGGATTTAAGAAGAAATACATACCTTTAATCTCTTGTGCTTTCTTCTGAGTTGCATGTTTTTTGTTCAGTTCTAGGAAAGAAATATATTTACTGAACTTAGCCTTTTGGTTGCATATATATATAAAGATTTTTTTTCTGCAATTTATTCAGAATTATTATAAATACCTGATGAATCTATTCGGGCCTGCAGCTTTTTCATTGAAAGTTGTGATATGATTGGAGGGTTAAGAGTGTGAGCCCTTGCTGAAGGACACTGCTCTTGTGCTGATGGCTTCCTTTATTTTGATAGGCAAAGGTGATGATGAAATTACTTTTGGGGTGTAGCTGCTTATGGTTGGTTGGTGTTTGTATCTCTGAAGCACCTGGAAGGTCTTGTTGGTCAAGATGTTGGACATAGAGTAGGTGACTGATCTGAAGTGACTGAGCCTTTGAGCTGGATCAGTATTTTCTAGCATTTGTGAAATGTAAATATTTCTGCCAGTAATAGATCTGTTAGAATATGAATGGGAAAAGAGTGTATCAGGTGGATAATGTACCAGTGAATTCAGGTCAGTTTTTGTAGAAGTTAATTGCAGAAATAGAGGGATTTGTGTCACTTGAGTAAGTTAGAATGAGGTTTTAAAATTATTTCTGTGATGAGTAACTAGTTCAGGCTTTTCAGCAATTATGAGGATCATCTGTTAGGTGAGATTTTTGAATTGATGAATTTATCAGCCTAAAGGCCATGACCTAAATTATAGATGCTTACAATTTATCATCACCTCATTTTCAGGACCCCAGGATGAGAAGGGTAAATAAGCATAATACTTGTCAAAAAGTGTTTTCAAAATTCATGTGAATTTATAAAGTACTTATGTATCATTATTAAGTTGTAGGGCAAGGGAAATAGGATGGCCTGGAAGCTCCTGTTAATTAGGGCAAGAAGTTTAATAGTTTATTAGACAAGTAGTAACAGGTTTGGTACTTCCCTTAACTACTTCTTAGGGAACTCATCTTACCACTGTCTGGGTTTCAGCTGATAATGTACCATTGCTCCTGTAAAATAGGGTAGTTTCTTCTGCTGTATGAAAAGCGGGAGGAAAAAGGAAAACGGAGCAGAAGGATGATCAAGAAAGGAAAGCAGGAAATTAGGTAGTGTTCTGTACAAACCTACAGATCAATAATAGCAAATATGCTTGTAATGAATTTTACTCTGTTTCATGGGTAGCCAACGTGAGGCATATTGCAAAGTGCTGTCTGGAAGTAGAGGTGAGTACTCCAGCCGAATGTTTCAGTAATGGACAGTTGCCAAGTACTTGTTTCCTATCTGATTTTAAAATTTCATAAATATAAACAGAACAAATGACACTTGGCAACTGTTTCAAAATACAGGTTTAAAATCACGTGTATGTTTTTGAAATCTCTTGTAGCCTGTTGTGCTTTTCCTACATGTGCATTGCAGTGACGTGTGTGGTGTTTAAAGGGCACATGTACATTTCATAATGATTCAAAATGGTGTTTAGTTTTTAGATTTGCAAACAACAAAAAAAAGGTAAAAATAGAACACAGTCATCAACTCTATTTTAAGTCCTCTCAATTATGGTGATTGTGTTTGCTGACAGTTGCACAAGAAAAATCTCTTTTTGAGGTACAAGTCATTTACAAAAGATCTACATGTAGAATAAAGTGCACTTAAGGTTATTTTATGAGCTAGTAATGGCTGTCAAATGAGCCCATATTTTACTGAAATTAAAACCAGAAGAGATCATTACATCATTCAGTATAATCTACTATGTATTACAGGCCACTCAGTGTTGTCCAAATTTCACCTCTCCTGAATATTCCCACTCTCAGAACATGGAAATGTGACCATTGCCAGAGAGCGGCAGCAGACTGAATGGGAATAATATTCTGATTGCAGAGCAGGAATTGCTCCAAGTACATTTTGAGGCTGAGAAGGAGGGAAGAGGGATGGCCATGACCATATGGCCTTTCCTGAAGTGGTTTCCACTGTTTCCACTTGAGAAATGTTTGACCAGAAAAAAAACAAACACCGAGCAAAACTGCCAGTTTCTGTGGGACCTTTCTGCATTGGGTGTCTGCATACATGACCAGATGTTTGCTGGTTAATAAAGGAACCAGCATGAAGGCCATAGAGTAAATGACCCCTCACTTTTTCTGCTGCCTGTGGGATTACATGTGATGTGTATCGAGACAGCCACACCAGAGAAGGCCTCCTCTGTAAGTGCAGCTGTGCTAGTAGCAAAATTGTGCTTTTGTTGGTAATGTTTATTTACCAATGGAGTTTCCCGGGGGCAGAGTAGGCTATGTAGATAAGAGCACAGCATTGCTGGTATCATGTCTTCCGCAGCAGGAATACTTTGTTATGCTTTCGAGTTTTTCTGGCAAAGATTTGTGATGGGAATGTGGTCACAGATAAAAGTGCATGCCCTTTATCCTTGGAAGCTGCAATCCTCTTCTGCATGTGGCTAAAGCAAGCTCAGCAGCTCGTGTGCTGCCAGCAAACAAGTGCTTATCTGACACCATATAAGGCTGTGGCTGAGGAGGAAAATGATGAAAAACATTCCACAATAAACTTAGACTGGCAGATTTAATATGGCACAGAAAAGCTTAGATACAGATTTTTTTTTTCTTTTTTGCTTCTTTAATTTAGCTCTGGCAGCATTTACCCCCACACCAACCTTTTAATGTTAATTAGGAAAAAATAGCTTGAGTTTCTAGATATTCTAAACAGTCCTGTCCCAGAATAACAGGATTTTAGGATACTTGTGCACACAGGGTTCATTGTTGTGGAGTTTGTTTGGTTTTTTTTCCCCCTTGTACTTACCACTGTTGAAAACAAGAGAAACACCTTTAGGATACAGGAATGTGGGAGTGTTGGGATGTGTTTGGGGACATGGTGGGGATTTAACAGTGGGGAGCGTATTGAGAAGGAATTATGGTTGTGAAGATGAGTTTATCTGAGTTTTAACAAGACGTGAGATGCAGTGAAGTGCTTAAAAAAAAAAGAGGGAAATGATGCTACAGGACAGAGACGGGCTGCTCTTTTCTTTAGTATATTGCTTACATCTTTGCTGTCCTCTTATCCTCTAATGTTTATGATGCAATAGCCTGCTAAGTCATTGTAGTACCTTAGATTATAGGTATAGTCCAACTTTTTAGCCTTTGCTGGCCTAAATCTGAATTTTCAAACTGTTCCCTTCCCAATGGCCACTGCTTTTGGCAGTTTCCATCTTCGGCAGACATCACTTTCCCCAAACCACGAGCAGCTGAGATGACTGTGAGTTGGCATGAGAGGTAGTGCAGCTTTTGCCTCAGCTATGTGCTGCTTCCTTCAGGAAGAGTTTGAAGCACCCCCCACCATATTTCCCCCCACATACAGCTAGCTGGACCTCAGCAATTAAATGGTGGGTGACTTATTAGCATTTTGCGAAGGTGTTGAGAGTCTTCTGCAGTATCATTCAATATCTAATAGTTTTTATGTCAAAGGGTGTGCAGTACTATCTATCGGCTTATTCAGTGTCATTCTCTAGCTGAATTTTTGGTGTAACATTTATGCCTTTCTTGTAGTAGCCAGTCTGTAGCAGTGCAGTGCAGGAACAGCCAAGCATTGTGTCCGTGTGTTGTCCAGGATGTGGTTTCCAGGTGAGCCAGGTCAGCTGGCAGGTGGCTCACGATGCACAGGGCACTTGTACCGTGGGGCTGGCACATGTGTGAAACCTGAACTGGAGATGGGAATGAAGTGCACATCGTTTATGAACAAGGATTAATAAGATTTTCAGGAAAGAGGTTAAGCTTGAGGTCATTTCCTTCCTCTTGTTACACTTTTGAATTTCTGCCAGTGAGATGGGTGAAAGGATTTATTTTTGTCTTTGAATGCTTTGAATTTCAATGACGCCTTTACTTGGAATACAGAGAAGTGGAATTCCACTTTATTCCTGCCATTGTGCTGTCATATGTCTGAAAAAATGACTTGTATTTTTTTTTCGGTATCTTTGTGTCTTGCATTCTAGTTAACTAATCCTTTGAGCTGCTGCTGTGCCTTGAAATATCACATTGTGTGAGGGCATATGGATATGCTCTGATCTCCATGCTGAAGTGTTATGTACATAAAGAAGGAAACAAAATGTAGTGGTATAATTCTTGGAAAAGAAGGAAATGGCCAGTGTCAGAATATGGGCTGTGTATGAAAATGAGACCAAGGATTTTCCCACTCTATTAAGTTTCAATAGGAAAGAGGTTTCATGGTTTAGTGTTTGGATGGGGTGTATGGTATGGTTTCTATGTTCTGCTTCTGCAGCTAAAGTAGGAGTGAAGTGTTAGAGAAGTTGGTGTTATTCCTGACCATCCTGTCACTCACAACTAGAAAAATTATTAATGGCTCTTGCTGTGTAAAGCAATAGAGTGCAATAAAACTCAGCAACATATTAATGTATGTAGTGGGTCACGGGGGGCACATGAGGGAATGTGAGGGGAGTCTTTCTGCTTCTTGCCCACAGCTCAGGAGCAATCAGTGGAGGTACATGAACCTTAAATTTGGTTGTTCAACAGGAAAAATTGCTGCTTTGTAGTGAGGAACAAACACCTCTTTGCTTTTTTGACTATGGGACACGATGCTAATTATCTGATTATAGATGATGATGGTCCTTCACTGCTGATGTAGCTGGACTGTGCCACCAGAAGGCCAAAATCTGTGTCCAGCTGGAGTTCAGAGTGTTACCCAGCACCCTCTGGCAGTGCATGATTACCTTCAGGAAGAGCTGCAACAGCAGCTGTAAGAACATCTGTGGTACCTTTTTCTGCCTGTTTTCTGCTTTTGTTTTTCTCAACCAAAGACTTGTGTCTTGTATTTCCATTACTTTCCAAGTTTTTTCCAAAGTGTCCTGGAGAGTAAAGAGAACTGTGGTAGTAGGATCTTGTAGCTGCTTAGGAAGCTTTTAAGACTGTCCAAGAATTTTGTTCTCAACTTTTTTGGGGGATTGCTCTATTGATATTCGAGGGAGGAATGTTTCCAGCCATTTAGGACGCAGCAGTGTGTTAGATTTCTCTTGCAGTATTCCAGTTCTGATGTTCTTTTGCTTTCTGTCCTTTGAAGATACAACTCCTAGAGGTACTCATGCAAGCACAAAGCAATACATTAGCTTTCATCTCTTCATTAGTAAAGAATCCAGCTTAATTTCTTTGACTGGAAGTGTTTTTCTAAAAATCTTCAGGGTGAGTGAGAACAGGTGCTCCTGTAAGAGGTGGAAGGGGTTTTTTTACTGTTTGGGGTTTTTTTTGTTTGTTTTGTTTTTGTTTTTGGTTGTGTTTTTTTTTTTAATCTGAGTATTACTAGGAAAACCAAGATTTGCTTTGAGAGCCTGAACCTACAGCTCCACAAGTGTGCAATTTCATGAAACGTGTGCTATGAAAGATTCGATCTCAGACCATGGACCAGATTGCAGATTCCATTAGGTGCCCTGTTTTTTCTTGAGGTACTGGGACTGCTTTGGCACAGTTTGGGTCCTTGTCACAGGTTGAAGGAGTTTTAGGTCAGCTGCAGTTGTAGTTCCATCAGGAGGCCATTGAGGAGTCAGAGCATCTGGGGGAATAGAGCCTTGTCCAAGCCCCTGCCCTAAGGTGGCATTTCCCACCCTGAAAGAGGTGAGGTAGTAATGCAAACTCTCTGCCACCTGCTTGTCCTCCTGCCCAAGAGTGCCCTGTGCAGAGTTATCCTGGGTTTAAGGCAACTCCATCCCAGCCAGACGTCATGGAGCAGTTCCCTCTTCCCTGAAATAACTGGATTTGTGGGGAAGTCATGTGGGAGAGCAAAATACTGTGTAAACAAAGCCAGCACTTCCAGTGAGCTCCCGCTGTGCTCGTTGCTGTGGCTGCCTTGCCGTCATTTCTAGGATTTAACGATCCTCCTGTTTACATCAGCCCGCCCGTGCTGCGGGGCCGTGGCCATGCTGAGGAATCCTCCCATGGACAAGGCAAGGAAGGAAGTGGAGGGAGGATGGGGCTTCGGCATCCTGTACCCTTCTGAGGGGAGTGGCTGCGAATAGCGGAGCTTGAAGGGCGTAATACCTTACGTGTTTGAGCACGGGCTGTTTGAACCCAGATAAACCCTTGGATAAAGGAGAAGGGCAGATGATGGTGTGCAACTGCTCGAAACTGCCACGGAGTTTGAGAACATCCTTCTGAAAGCCTTTCCTTCAAGTGACAGGAGGAAGGGAGAGGACAGACATGCCTCGTGGAGCTGAGGTTATGCAACAGTGCTAACACAGAGCTAAATTCTCCAAACTTGAGCTGCACGGGCTGGGTCCAGAAGGCAACTTCTGTAGAAAACACTGGTTGTGATTGGGAACGAGGATGCTGTTTTCAATATCCATCCTGTAAAACGTTACTGGTTTTTATTCTTCGCTTTGTTAATTGGGCTCTGATGGAGGAATGCAGTTTAGGATCCACAGGCATCCTTTGGAACGGCCAGGTAAGGCTAGAAGGTGCAACTAAGTGTTGATCTTTAATTTCAGCAATGGTGCTATCTTTCATGAGAAATATTTTGGTTCCGTGAGATAACCTGTGTTCACAGGCTGAGATGGGGAATTCTGAAAATCAGAGAAACAAGCTCTGGCTTAGTGAGTTAGTGTTTGTTTGTGTGGTACTAACTGATACATAGTGTATTTTAAATGGATTGACAAAATGTGATTTATTATAGTAATTGTTTGCAGTAGAAATTCTGCCTTGAACCTGTTAATTTACTTATTGAGTTTCTAGAAAAGGAGTGAGGCCTCAGGTGATAAAATTTATCTTCTCCTTAGAATGTGTCCTGATACAGTTTTCAATTGCTTTTAAGCATATTTTGGATATAAGGAAGAAATATATTTAGTTCATTAGATCGGTAAACACTGTGCTACTTCTTTAACAATCACCCATGGATTTTTATGTTTATTTCTAGTATTTCTAGAATTAAAACTGTTAGAAGTTACCAAAGGGAAAATATTGCACAAAAGTTAGTGTTGCAGACTTTCCCAGTCATTTGCCCAAAATCCACTGTAAGTATTCTTTGGAATGTTCTTGTTAGTCTTACACTTTGGTGACAGTCTGTTTTACTGCTCGGAAGTCTGCGCTCACACTGAAAAGCAGAGTGCAATTGCTGGCATTGAGATTGGGGTTTTTGGAAGTAATGCAGTAAAATGCATGTAAATTAGTTTTTTGTTTTACATTGGAAATGTCATCCTAGAGAGCTCCTGATGGTTGGCTCAAAATGAAGTTCAGAAGCATTCTCCAATGCAGATCAGCCACCAAGCTGTTACTTGGAAAGACTAAGTGAAATGATGGAGTAAAATAGGTAGGGGGGTGACCCTTCTTGGTAGCATGTTTATGAGAGGAACTGATGGCAGATCCACAGATCTCAGCCTGAGACAAAACTAGGTGTAGCCTTGCTATTCACCAGCCTTCCAGCTCCGCTGATCCACACTGTGAGAGAACACCTGGCAAGAGAAATAACATGAGAGTGATGCTTTAAAAGCTTAGTAGCAACACTCCTCTAAATAACTGAATGCATTGCATGCACCATTTTCATGCCCAAAATGTATTGAAATGAACCTAAAATGTGAAAGAATTCAGCATTCTGACAATATGAACTTGATTTAAAATTTTAAATTAAAACCGAACGATACAAACACTTCCAGAAATTTTGTGTAAAGCATCTTCCAGAAAGGAATGAAAAATCAGAGATTGGGATGTAAGTCCCAGATGAGGATAAGAGAATTATGCAGGGATACAATGGTGTTACCAAGTGATTGATCTTTTCTGAGCTAAGCTGCATGGATTTTTCAAGAGCTGTGAGTTAGTGTACCCATATATGGTAGTGAAAGATGAAAATTGTTAAGTTGTATATAATTAAAGCTGACAACCAGAATCTATTAACATCACCTTTGCTCTGGTATAAGCATCTTTATAAATGTGTTAGAGTAAAGAGATCAGAATGTGAAAGTTTTAGTCTCTTAGATTGCTATAGCGCCCTTTGCTTTTTGCATAGGAAAAAATTTAAATCGGTGATATTTCCTCACCAGGAATTTGTGACTTCTATAATGTTTTGGTATTTTGAAGAATAAAAATCATTTGTACTGATGGAAGCAACCCTTTTATCACAAAATCTAACACTACTTACCACAGAAACTGGGACCAGAAGATGCGTGTTGGTTTGCCTGTGACTGGTCTGTGCGCTGGGGCCGTAAGGCTTGTTTCAGATAATTAATTGGTAGCAGTTCCTCTTTATCTGTCTTATAAAAGACTCTGTCTGATTTATTTATTTGTTGCTTTAAACGATGCAAGATGACTCTGTGAGGTGATGGATTTCAGGTAGTTTATCCTTTTTTCCTAAGACAGAAATAGTGAAAGATGTAAGACACAAAGAACAAAATGTGAACTCCTCAGAAGCCTCCTGACCCCTGATGTCAGACACTGGCTTAGCTCGGCTTCCAACACTCCGTAACATCCTCATGCAAAAGTGGGAGTAGCAGATGATAAAAGAGATGATTGTGCAGCCAGACAGGCTGGAGACGTGGGCAAACAGGAGTAACCCCTGACATTGGGATGGGCTGGGGGCTCACTGTCTGCAAATCAGCTTTGCAGAAAAGGGCCTGGAGGTCCTGGAGGACAAGTTGAGGAAGAGCCAACAGTGTGCCAGTGCAACTTTTCTTTAATGCCAGGTTTGGCTGATTGTTTTGTAATTAAATAAAGAAAACATAGTTACTCAGAATGTGTTTGCTTTACAGTGATTTCAAGGAGCATTACTCAGAGTGAAGTTCCACACAGTGATCCATTTATTATTACCCACTTTTTGTTGTAGAGCATTATCTCACATACACTGATTTGTACAGGGTTTGCAGCTCTGAGAAGTTCTGCAGTGTTTTATATCTAAGAATTACTGAAGATAGAGAGAAACTGTGCATCTTGCATTGTTTTATTTCTTTCAGAAGTGTAGACTCACTGGACAAGATACTGATGCAGTAAGACAGTATTTTGTTGCATATTTTATGTTCTGGGAAGGGATATTTATATCTACTCTTTGGCCCAGATTCTGGAACAGCCGCCAGTTTCACAAACAGCAACAATTATGTGCTAAAAGGAGAATAGAACTGCTTAGAATTGAAGTTCCCTATGGAATATATATATATATATATATATATATATATGGAGAGAGAAAGAGTGTGTGTGCATATACACACACATACATACTATGTATGTTTTGGCAAAGAGAAGAAATGAGGCAGTGATAATTCTGACATTTCCCTTTGTGCTCTTTAACGCTTCTTTTTTTTGTAAATATTTTTGGCAGTATTGTGTACTTCAATGTTTTCATGCTATGCATTTTTTTCCTGTTCAGTTTCTCTTTTTAAAATCCACGAACTGATGTGTGAAGTTATTTTTCCGTATGCAGTAATAATGTTATTTTTCCCCTATGTGAATAACATCATAAAAGTAGATAGAACACATCTGTTTCAGAAGAAAGTCAAAGCTGACCAAATACAAATTCTGTAATTTGAGTCGATTGCTGACAGGCAGTGGTCTGTTAGCATTCTCCACCTCTCTGTCTCTACCACCTTCTGTTGCAGTGGCAGCGTGCCTGTGGGCAGAGTATCAATGATTTAGTCTGCATTGCTGCAAAGGAGTCAGTTGCTTCATGAAAGGGCTGAAAATCCAGGCACTTCCGTAAATGCGGGATTAAATTTAATAAAGTGAAAGAAAGTGTCCTGCATTCTTGTAACAACTGGCTCAGAATCTGAGACTCAGTTCATGGAGGACCTTTTCTGAAGCTCACCGTTATCCCTATAAAAATTTCCATTGACTTTGCTTTGTTACTGATTTTAAAAAAAATCAAAGAACACTTGCTTGTGCCTTATTGTTGGAAGTCTCACCAATACGGGCATATTTCACAGCTTCAGGTTTTGGTTGGACAAGATAAGAATAAAAAGCCTCACACTTATGGTTATAATATCCCAAGTATCTGTCCTTCTGCTTAGAGTCGTGAACAGACTCTTCTCCAATTGATTAAAAACAGAAATTCGTAACTAGAGAGTGTTAGGTGAGATGTTTACTGTCAGGAATACATTTTCGTTTACCTAGACGAAATGAAAATGCTGAGTAGTTTAAAAATCTGTGTTTCAGATAACTGGAATTTTTAAGGAATCTGCTCTCTTTTGGTAGCAGTGTTTTGGATAACCAAGTTTGTGTGGTGGGCCATAACAGTCACTAGTGTAGTGTTGCTGGAAGTTAAGCTATATCTCGTGGCTTCCCATGAGAACTTCTGTCTGGATGAAAATAACGGGGCCTTGGGATAGAAAGGCACAATAAAAAGGTAAATAAATTCATCAACAGTGTATTCTTTTGGTTAGTGTGTCATTGCAAACCACATAGAGATTTTTTTATAAGGCCTGGGGGATGATTTACAGGCTGTACATTCAGCCTTCCTCTTTATATGGCTTTGAAAAAAAACCCTAACAAAACATGGGTGAGATACAGCTTTGTTTACTCTGAAAGTTTTTACTGTGATGAAGAAGAAATATGTGCAGTTTAAGATTTTACTGTCTGTGAGCCTGACTTCCTGGTGTATGCAGTGTGTCCTATCATGTTGATTCTTCACAAGAAGTTAGGCCTGAGGGCATTACGAGCTTAAGGATCACAGGTGTTAGGAGATCCCTCCTGTCCCTTCTCCTTGTCATTGAGATGATTATGAAACTCTCCTGGACTTGTCATGGTATTGAGGTGTTGAGACCGCAGCTTTCTAAAAATTCTCAAAGTCACCCCTGGCTGGAGGCATAAAAATGTCAGTAGCTTGCCATGGCCACTTTTTTATTCTCCAGAGCTCTGCTAGGTTTTGGGCAGTGTGTAAGTTCTCTTCACACAGAAGTCCAGCGTGTGTCTGGTAATGTTCTGCGTGCCGGTTTGGTGGGGTGAGGTGCACAGACTGCACTGATCGTGGTTCAGTGGGGTTACCGTGTGTACGCTGACAGGAGCAGTCAAAATGGAAAGGAGAAAAGGAAGCTTTAGTGTGAGTTTATATTTTTAAGATAAGAGTAAGAAAGCTGCATTGTTTATTTTTCTTTCATAAATAGTATATGGATATCCAAATTGTAGGTGACAGTTCTGTAATCTTATGTGGGAGTTCCTACCAAAGTACAAAGGAATGTGCTTGAATGGATAGGAGCTTCATGAACAAAGCCACGATAGACTAGGTTCTTAGGAAGTCTTTTTAAAATTGTAGAATGTACTGAAGTGTATGTAATAAAAGATTTTTTTTTTTAAAGTAAGATTAAAGGATATGCAGTACCACTGGAAAGGATTAGGATGCTGTATTTGACGTCATAGGTGTAGTTCTTGTCTAGTCTAGTTAAGAAACAGCAGCTGAAATGCACTGGTGAAATGTTACAATGCAGGCTTCCAAAGAACTTCCTGTTCAAAAGAGTTAAGTTGGATTTATGTCAGCTTTGTCTGTGTCATCATAACTGACCTTTGTGCCCTTTCAAACAGCTTCTTGCTCTGGTTTTCTGTCATTCATGCAGTGTGCTGGGTGTCTGAATACAGGCTGGAAAATAAAAAAGGCCTTAAGGCCTGTGTTTGTTTGGATAAAAATCTGAATTTGAGAAGAGATAATGCTGGTATTGCTAAGCTGTTCTGCAGATACTCTTTGCTTTGAATGTTTTCTTTGAATATATTTTGCTGAATCTCTCATTTCTAGCTCTGGCTTACTGACAGTTCTGCACTTTGGGCCTCTAACCGGATACCTCTAATTACAATTCTGTGTTTCCTAGCTAGGGAATGAATGCTAGATTTTCACATCACAGAGCAGGACCAGTGTATAACATGATGTGGTAACTCTGTGATGAAGTTTCAATCAGCTATACACTCCCAATAGCCTCTCTGTTGGATTAGGGAAGTTTTGGAATTTAATACTGTACCTTGGCAGGTCACCTCGTACAGGAAACCATATATTTACTTTGGCTGTGTGTCTGTCTGCTCACTCTGCATAATTTGATCTGTCAAGCATGAAAGAGAAGCTATTTATCTTTTGCCAGTTAATTTGATTTCTTTTTTTTTTTAAATTTAATACAAGTAATTTTTTTATATCCTCTTGAAACAGAAAGCCAAGAAAACTGCTATTTTAAATACTACTTGCTGAAATTATTTTTTTCTTCCCTCCTTCAGATGAGAACTCTCCAGCCAATTTCTGGGATTCCAAGAATCGGGGAGTGACTGGCACACAAAAAGGACAAATTGTATGGCGAATTGAACCTGGCCCCTATTTTATGGAATGTGAGTACGTTTTTTTGCAGTGCATATTCAGAGGCAAGTCAACAGGATGGCATTTGATATCCATTTCATCAGTTCCTCTGATAAACCAAGGGAATTGACTGTATTGCTCCTAGGGGGGAGCATTTTCCAGTGTGTTTGCCGGACATGATAAAAATGGAGTTGAGTTTAGATGTCCATTTGTATTCTAGTGATGTTCTTAGCACGTTTCAGTTTAAGGGAGGAAGGAATTGCCTTGTGCGCTGTGGTATAGTATATACACACTGAAAGATGAAGTCTCTTCCCACAGAAGTTCCAAATTTCAGCTGGACAAATACTGATGGTAAGTGTGTGTGAAGGAAAAGGTAGTGAGCTAAAAGTGCTTGCTGGTGTTTGTTAGTGTGAAGGTTGGGTTTGTCTCTAGGAAGTGCCAACGTCCTGTTCAGTTGCATCAGAATTTCTCAGCTGAATATTTGTTGTGCTGGAAAATCCACTTGGCAGTTTGGAAATACTGAGAGTCTCTGTGACTGAAATAAAAAGCCTTCAGTTGAACTCTGTAAGGACTGTTGGAAGCCAAGCTTCAAATCGAAGAGCTACACCACTCCCTCAGATGACCAGGATTTATAGGAAGCTGAGCTACACTGCTGTGGGCTGGGTTTTTTCTTTGTTGTTTTTTTTTGTTTGTTTGTTTGTTTTGTTTTTTGTTTTTTGTTTTTTTTTTTTCTTTTTGATGAAACTATGCTATCTTAGCATATGAAGCATATGATCCCTAAAGAAACTGAGGTTCTAATCATAGGATGTTGTGTCAGAGCTTGCTGGAAACTCTGATGTGCCAAGCATCAAAGTGGCAATCAGTCCCAGAAGAGCTCTGAGTTGCTCTACCACCTGTTTAGCCTCACAGTAATGAATCTTCTTTCGTAAGTTAAAAAAAAAAATACTCCCACTCTTTACTTCACTGCAGTGAAGTAAAGCACTGCAGTGCTGCTTACTGTAGGTCTTGGCAGAAATTTTTATTCTAATTAACTGATAGAACAGTAATACATGTATTTCAAGAGATGTTGTATACCCTGTACTAAAAATAAATGTTAAAGCTTCCTATTTCTTGAACTCATCATTGAATCTTGCCAAGTTGCCCTATGTGTTACACAACACACTTCTCAAAAAAAAAAAAAAAAAAAAACCAAATTGGATAAAATTAAATTCCGTTTCAGGAGTTCATTACATTGCAATGATTGAACTGAGGATAATGCTCAAGAAAATAATAAAGAGAATTAACTTCACTGGTGCCAAAGACACTAGTATATTAAAGCAGATTGAAATGTCTGTTAGTAAGTATCATTGCCTCATCTTTCTTGTACATGTACTCCATCAGTATTGTTGCCAATATGGGCAGTTTGACTTCAAGGATGCTTGTATCTTTTAGCTGGTTATGTGTTGCTCCAGAGCGTATTGAGGCGAGGCTCTTGAGTGATATTTTCAGTTCATGTGAATAACCCAAACTAATGCTTTAAGAACTACTAATTTGGACTTAAAACCAGCTGTAGCTGACTTTGCACTTTGCAACTAACTGCACATCACAGTTAGCTGAAAGAAAGTGCAGGATGTGTGTTCTTTGGTCATGGTTAGCTTCACTAACAAACAGCTCTGCTGCCATACAATGAACAGGAGACAAGCAATTGTGCAGCAGCTGAGAACTGTAAAAAGGAATGTTTATAAGCATATGTTGCTATAGCACATAGTATGGTAGATAAATATGTCACCAGTGACACTTGTGTTTCTAGTGAGAGGCCAAAAACTGCACTGAAACACTTAAATGAATTTCTTACTCCACTTTTTAAACAAGAGGTCTCCACAGATCTGTCACTGTGTTTGCTCAGCAAGGTTTTTCTTTGTAGCTTATAGGTGGTGAAGCAGCACTGAGGCAACTATAGGCAGCTGCTCTTTCCTTTTGCTTTTGTATTCCTCAGCTCACTAAATCACAGTGGGGCAAACGCAGCAGGTGGCTGCGCGCTTCAGGTACAACCGCGGTGTCACTGCGGTGCAGGGCCAGGCCGGGTGTGGGAAGAGCTGTGGTGTCGGGGTTCTCACCACACCCTGCAAGCCTGTCACTGCCCAGCCTGTGCCAGCCACAGAGACAAACTTAGCTCCGCTTTTAGCCTCTTTCTTCTGTTGTGGTGCAGATACGATTTGTCTCTCAGTATAGCACTGCACGTGATGCCGGTGTGATAGCAAGAGGCGGAGACAAATGAAGTCTAGCATTATCAGTAAACATATGCCAGATCATTAAATTTAAGGTATTTCTGATGATTTAATCCACCGTTATTTTCCAAATTTGGGAAAGAGCTCTCCAGTTGTAGATTTCATATGTTTAGAAATATCTTTTCTGAGAGGCAGAATGTATGAGATACAGGTCATGGTATGTGGGGTTTATCATATTTACGCCTCACGACAATGACATACAGCAGACCATTAGCAGCGTCCCTGAATTTTTAAAGCAGCAGATCCATAGGGGGAAACAATGTCTAGGGGACCAGCATGAACAAAATGTGTGAATGGATCAATCTAAACTCAGTTGGAGACTAGCCACGGTACGGGCATACTGGCTGCATCCAATCTGCTCTCAGCTGGGACCGACACTTGACCTGCTTGGGTGTGGTTTTTATTGAAAGCTTTCAAGGACAAAGATTTTGCAGATGCTGTAGGTAACTTGTTCTAGTGCTGCAATATTGTTCCAGCTAAAAAGATTTCTCTGACATCCGATATGAATTGCTATAGCTTAAATCTGGGGCCATTGCCCCTTTTAAAATCTCTGATGGAACTGGAAAGAGTAGAGATAGTAACATTTGTCTTGCCTTAACCTCCTCTTCACCAGACTAAACAAGGCCAGTTCCTTTAGCTTCTTCTCATATGCCACATTTTCACCATCCCAACCACCTTTGTAGCCCTCTGCTCTTCACTCTCCATTTTCTTCATGCTCTTGAACCTAGGGACCCACAACTAGACACAGTATTCCTCAGCAATACCAAGTAGAGGGGGACAGTACTTAATTGCCACCACCTGTATGCTGTGATACCCATATGATTGCAGGTTCCCTGCTATGAGCTGTGGTACCTGTATGATTGCAGGTTCCCTGCTATGAGCTGTGGTACCTGTATGATTGCAGGTTCCCCGCTCTACCTGTACTCAAGGAGAGGAAGGGAATGTTTTCTGCAAGCCTGAGGAGCATTGCACCTGCTCTGGCAGTGAGAACTGATGATGCTTGTTAACAGTTATGCCAAGTAACTACAATAATACTTTAGGATTTACGCTCAAAACTGGCCTAAAATTGTCGTGTCTGTTTGGAAAGAAAAGGAATGTAAGTTACTAATGTTGGATAATGAGTTGGGCTCAGTCAGCATGCACTTACACCAAAGGCTTTGGATCTATGTTTTCCCTATCAGTGTCAGAGCCTAGGGATGTTATTTATCTTTTCACCAGTAAAATCTCTGGAGGACAAAGTGCAGAGGATTACACCATTGCTAATGAGCCATATGCAAACAAATCTCATGCAGAAGGAGTATTTCCATTTTAATTGCATTAATGTTTATCAGTGGGAGTCAGCTGGGTTAGGCCTTGGACTCCTTCTGCAAAAATATTTGTATCTTTTTCAGAAAAACATTTTGTGCCTTAATTTGGGAAGCTGTTTTTCCATGAGCATAATTGTAAATTTATTTATAGTTTCACCAAAGTGTCTCAAATTTATGCTTATGTTTAAAGGTAGGCTTGGATAAGCATTTTTCTGAATTTTGCATTATTGTGTGTCAGCAGTAGTGTAACTCAGTGTTAAGATAATTTAATTTATTTCTCTTAAAAATCCCTCCCTAGGCATTCAGTATCTTGTATTTTTCCAAGAAAGTAACATGTAAAGGGATCGTTTGCCATCTGCTCTATTCAGATCAAGCAACCTGCAGAAAGATGGGAGGGGAGAGTCTCATCTATGTACTAAAACCAGAAGTTAATTCCCCTCAAAGCATCCAAAATTAGCAAAACAAGGATGATCAAAGAGAACTCTATTTGCCTTAGACAAAAATCAACACAAAAATACTGTAGGCTCTGCCCTGGAAGGGAGAATCAAAGGAATCAACAGTGAAGTAAAGAAAAATGAACTTGATGTATTCCATAAAAACAAGCAGCCTCTGAGGGGAGTGGCTGAGGAAGAGGAGGGTGGAGATATTACGCAGAGCAGAAAGAAAATATTTGCAAAATACCAAGTCCAGCTCACCATCACAAACAGCCAGTGTCCTTAAGATGTCACCTCGAGACAGAGTGAGTGGCTCTGAACTGCAGAGCCAGCCAGTACAGAGGCAGGTGTTCCTCTTGCTTTTCCCCGGGGAAGGAGCAAAAGTGCTTTGTAGGCATGAAAGGGAACTCAGTCATTTTACACATTCAAGAAGGTGAGTTTGAGGATCAATATGCCTGATCTGCTGTTTCCTCACGCAGTAGAGGTGGATTTCAAACATCCTGCTCTGAGGCTTGCTAAAATGTGAGGGAAGGAAAACAATGACTCACTACATGGCTGCCTCAATTTGTTTTGCTGTGTAAACTACGGAAGGATTGCTAAACCCAGCTCTTCAATTTTCATCCTTCTATAAAACGAAACAAGTTCAAGGAGTATTATCCTAAACAGGTGGTAGTAGTGGGAAAGTGCAACACAGCTTAATGCTTTTGCATCTGGTATGGTCATCTGGTATTTAGCATGGCATCAGGCTGTTCAGGTGCCTGACTACATCAGGACCTTTACTTGCTGGTGCAAGAGAGGTTTCAGTTGCCCCAGAAATGATTTCACATGGCAAGTGTTTCTCTGGGTATAGCAGTCTGTGAGCTTGGGATAGAAGGGACTCCGTTTGGGGCCCTTTTGGAAACAGAGCTGATAGTGATGGTATTCCTTATGGAGAACAAGCTAGCAGAAGACGGAGTGAAATGATCTATAGGAGGGCTGGTGATAGAAAAAACACGTGAGAGGAAGCCTGAGTTTTATTTAGGACTAGTTGGTAACAGCTGCTGCTCATTCATAATCTGCAGCTTCTAAGTCAGTTTTCTGCAGTATGGGGAAGGACAGGTCATGTTGGAGATGCCATGGCAGGGAGATTTGGCACAGTACAGTCACTGCCGTGCAGCAGGCAGCTGGTGCTTATGCACTTCCATATGCAACGTGCCCAGCAGTTAAAAGCTGTTCATATTCTAGTAGGTGAAACAGGGGGATGTCACTGTTCAGCACTCTGGATGGTCATGTGCTCACACTTCACTCTCTACCATGGTCCTGCCGGGTTTATTAGTATGGGCTTAGGCTGAGGGCCTGCTTTGAGACTGTATTGGCCTTGTATTTATAAGTTATGGTCTTGGTCCCATGAGTGTTAATTACTGTGTCCACAAGAAGCACCTTCACCTACTTTACCTGTCTTTGTTGTTATTTATACTGTTTGATGTCACAGTCACTGCTGTCAGTAGAATAGAAATACATTGATTTGCATGTGTTTTCTTTATCGGTGCTATGGCTTTATGTGTTGAGCAATAACCCCTAGTGGCAGCTGTTGGGATTCATCCAGAGACTACCAGTCTTGTCACATCAATCATTTCCAAATCCCCCCTGGGATGTTTGTGGTTAAATTTCTTCTGGTGCCACACTGCGATACTTGGATGCAGTGACTGCACAGATGCAGTGTGTTTGTACTGAAATCTCATGTTTGTGGTGTAGTATCACAGAATAGTTTGAGTTGGAAGGGACCTTTAAAGGTCTCTGGTCCAACCCCCTTGTGATGAGCAAGGGCATCTTCAATAGGTCTGGTTGCTCAGAGCCCTATCCAACCTGATCTTGAGTGCTTCCAGGGATTGGGCACCTACCACCTCTCTGGGCAGCCTGTGCCAGCATTTCACCACCCTCACTGTATGAAGTTTCATCCTTATATCGAGTCTGAATCTACCCTATTTTAGTTTAAAACTATTACCCACTGTTGCTGCTAAAAAATTTGTCCCCATCTTTTTATAAGCTCCCTTCAAGTACTGAAAGGATGCAATGAGTTCTCCTCAGAGCTTTCTCTTCTCCAGGCTGCACAAACCCAACTCTCAGCCTTTCCTCAAAGGAGAGATTCTCCATTCCTCTAATCATCTTGGTGGCCCCCTCTGGGCTCACTCCAGCAGGTGCCTGTCCTTCCTGTGCTGGGGCCCCCAGAGCTGGGTGCAGTGTGCCAGGTGGGATCTCAGAGCAGAGGGGCAGAATCCCCTGCCTTGGCCTGCTGCCCACGGGGCTTTGGAGGCAGCCCAGGACACGTTTGGCTTTCTGGGCTGTGAGTGCCCATTGCTGGGTCATGTCCAGCCTCTCCTCCACCAGCTGCCCCAAGTTGTTCTCAGCAGGGCTGCTTTCAATCTGTTCATCCCCCATGAGTAAGAACATGAGTAGAATATCAGATATATCCAGAAAACGTGGTAATACATGTGTTTGCATTGCACTGGTATCATGTCAAAAGTGAGGTTTTAGGTGGAGTTTTTGGTATTCAGTCCCTATTGCCATGAAATTATAACTTTTGCAAAAATAGTGCATTAAGACTGAAATTGCCATACTTTGTAGCTAGCAAAGCAGACTCCCAGCTCCCTTTTTTGTTAAAAGATAATAGATGTTGAAGGGAAAAAAATACTAGTTTAATAGTTGAACTTTATATATTTTTAGCTTCTAAGGGCTGCTTGTATCTAAAGGTATGAGCAGAGTTTAGTGTTTTTTAATGGTTTTACCATAACGGTCAATTTTAACGAATGTTCTATGAATGTAATTCTTTACTTGTATCCAATCTTTATATTTTTACCACTTAAAATTGTACCAGTTAAATTCTATAAAGGTCATGGTTTTCTCACATGGAATTGTTCTGAGCCTGGAACATTCATCTGTGCAGTGCCCTGCAACCAGCGCCCTTTCAGTGGTCTGTCTGGGGACTCATGGTTATTGTCCCTACTCTATTTATAGACATGTTCACTGAGTTAGAAATACTTCTGTTATTCCTCTGCTGGTTTTTTATGTTGTCTCTTAACAGCTATTTTTGAGTATCACAAATAACTGAAACAGGATCAAGTCTTGTATTTTTTACATTTGTGGCAGGCTTTGTTGACTTCCTTAAGCACATAATACCCCAGTGTTTTGTTTTAAAGGTTAGATTATAATTAAATGCTTTGCCAAACTGGAGCGTAATAGTCAGTGCTCATGACTGTAAATAAGAATCTCTGATGACAGTGAAGTGAGTGGGGCTGAGAGGGATAGGGAGGCTCTGTTACCTGAACAACCATTTGTCCACGTTCCCTTTGAAGCAGGTTAGATGGAAAGACCACTGGGACATAAGCATTGTCTGTTATTGATCCCACTTTAGCTGAAAAGCTTTCTGTAAGTCACTTTGTAGGTGGTTTGCCTAATGTTCCTGTAAAATAAATTCTGTGATATACCTGCTGAGAGAGATGGCGGGTACCTGGGGGCTGCCAGCTTTGGCCCTTGCCTTCTGCTGCTGTGTTCACTACTGCCCAGTAGGAAGTGATCAAAAATGCACATGCTGAAGGTGATGCAGAGCAGAGAATGTTGAATGTCCAAACAGAAACGTTGAATTCACTGAACTGTCACGCTATGGAAAAGTTCAACTGGCAGGACATGCAGAGAGCACTGCTAAATTTCTGCAGTTGTCTATCAGGTTCAGAAGGGAAAAAAATAGGATTTAACACAGTTGCTTTTCCACGGATTGTGTCTCCCTTTATAGCTTTGTAAAGCATGAATGTGAGTGACTTCATTTGTTCTAGTTTTCTTAAATAAGTTTTGCAGAACATGCTCTCATATTTTTCCAATGAGTTACTGTGCTGTCAGCTTTTCTTCGGTGAATGTTGGAGGACATATGTTTCTATCTGCAGAGAGCCATGGATTCAGCCCAAGTACCTCCTGGGCACTCAGCTGCAGTGTCCGGGAAGTTTCAGCTGCTGTGCAGGTTGCAGACAGTGAACTGGGAGCGCTGCTTTGCTCCATAGACTGGTGTAACCCAGCTCGGATTTGCCCTGCTGTTTGGAGGTGTGTCTGCCCATCCCTTCTCAGTGGAGGTGATTCCACCTCTAATATAGGTGTTTTGTTTGACTAGGGTCTGTGTGGAGCAAGCTGTTCTTACAGCAAAGACACCTGCTTTCCTGCATTATCAGTCTCCTGGAAAGAATGCATTCTCCCAGGATGATGCTCATGTATTTATGTGTTCTTAGTATCTTTCTTTCAAAAAGCATTCTTTTGATGGGCAAAGGTAAAGTTCTAAAGGCAGTAAAAAAGTAATTAGTGAGAAACTTTGGGGAATTAGTGATGTTTTAAACCCAAGCTATTATTTAGTGTAAGCTGGTCCCTTTATTATTGAAGAGGCGAAAGTATATGGTCCAGAGAGGTAACAGCACTATAATTTCATGCAGGTGTTCTTTAGAAATTCAAATGTCAGTGTCTGAGTCCCAGAAACCTTTACTGATTCCAACATTTTTATGTAATGGACCTGAGCTATAAGACTATGGTTATTAAACGCTAATAGCTATTAGCTTTAAAAGAAGGGGATTATGGTTTCACAGAGTTTTCTGATTAATTAACATATATATCACTTTTTGTATGGCCATGTAATAACTTTGAAAGGATCATAGATCCCCCGATTTAATTTTTTGCTTACTTTTAAATAAAGAAGGAATTTATTGTGGTCTGTAAGATGTCTGGAGGAATGTCAATTACAACAGGGCATGTGTAGTGTCAAAAATACCTTAATTTTTCCCATGAATGAAAATTCTTTTGTATTCTGAAACATCTTATTTTCTTTAATGATACAGCAAATGGTCCTGTGCTCAGAAACAGATGTCTCTCCTTTGCTGGGTTTACTGCTCTTAACATTCTCATTAGGGATCACATGCAAAGCAATCTCATTAACCTGTTGAGGAAGAACAAGTAGGAAAGAAAAAAGAGAAATGCCAGTTTTCCCCTGAAGAGAACACATAAAAGTAAGGTGGCAGGAGGAATGAAAGGCACTGGGAAAACTCTGTAGGTGACACATACTGATGTGTATTTAGAGTATGGAATAGTTCAGAGGAAACCTGTGTTAATATGGTATTGAACTCAATTCTCAAAATATTGAAGTCCTGTTTGCAGATTATTGAACTTACTGTTCCTGAAGAAGTCTGTGAGTTTATGGGGCCTTAGAACACATCTCAGCACACTACCCCTAACTATCAGGAACAGCCACAGATACTTGTTTTCAATATACCTAGAGCTCAGGAATCCATCAGGCATCAAGAAAAACCTCTTCTAATTAAGATTTTTTTCCTGATAACACAAGGCATGTCAAAAAGCTACATCCTCGGCTGCTTTGAACTGACAGGGTTCCTCTGAGATTTCTTCTGTTAGCTTTAACTGCAGCTTCTACTGTTATTAGCCAAGAAAAAAACCACTTTGGTTTCTCTTATCCTATGGAGTGTTTGTATTGTTGCTGTGTATAAGGTCCAGTCTTGCAAATCCATGTTAATTTTGACAACATCTGCACGCATGTGGTGGGTAGCCTGTTTTTCAATTTTGTGCTGAATTTCAAGCACAGCTTCTCTTATATTAATCCCATTGACACCGTGCTAACAGCAGATCTGCCATTCCTCTAAATGCATGTGTGAATGCAGTGCTGTATAAAGCCCAAACTGAATCAGTGCTGCTTCTGTTGGCAAGTGGGAGAAAAAGTCTCCATGCCATGTTTCTAAGTGCTTTTTCTAATTACTTCTAGTAATAAGTCCTGAAGTTTGGGGTTTGTTTGTTTGTTTGATTTTTTTTTTTTTTTAATTTAGTGTACCTGAAAGGGGTTATCAGATCCATTTCTTGAATCAAGCATTGTTCTATCACCAGCCATATACAGGTATTGAAAAGTACTGTATGCTGATAGAAGTCACTGAGAGAAAGAAATATGAGGATGCAAAACTTGTAGTATTGCATTTTGGCCTTTAAATAAATGCACCTCTCAGTGTAGTGAGAGGATTTGTCCACCATCACTTTATGGATTGTCTGTGGATAGGACCAGCAGCTGATAACCTTTCTGTTGCTAGATTCTGTTAAAAAGTGATGAATTGAGAGAAGATAGTCACAACAGACTGGATAAACAGCAGCTCCAGGAACTCTCTGAAAAATTAAGCTTAGGCTGTAATAAAAGTAAGCAATGCAATAAAAGTAAGCAATATAGCTAGGAATTGGAAGTCTTGGTGGAACCATATGTTGTCTTAACTATGCTCTCGTGTAGCCATAATATGTTATCAGTGTGAATAACAGATGCTCAGACTTGAGTTCCTGTTACTTAGTATGTGCATTTTACAATGTGGAGAGTCCAGTACTTGGTATAAATCCTCCCAGATTTTGCAAGTGCTGAGCCTCTGATTTTATGTGATCTAGAATTTCCTGTGTGTCCTGGGTATAAGCATTGTTGGTAGGTAAGCAGAATTGCTCAGTTCAGGAAGAAACTAACCCGTGGTCCTGCCTGATAACTTCTAGGTCTGATAAACTTTTGTAGGTGATTAGAAATCCTGTCTGCATTTTGAGTTTTGCTGTGAAGCTTGTGGTAAATAGAGCATGTTTTTTCTGTGTGTGTGAACTCATCTGTGAGGAGGAGGAAGTGGGCTCAGCAGCTTCTCCACCTCCTGATTCCCTGGAGGCGCTGTCAGCAGACACTTTCCTTTGAAGAGTTGTTCTGAGGTGTCTCTTCTTTGTTCTGGGAGGAAGATAGTAAATAAATGTTGATCTGTAACTGCAGCAAATTTAAAAATAAATAATCCTTTTTGGCTGAGCAGGCTTGCAGGGTGGGTTTCTGAGTAAGGATAAGTGGGTATTTTATCTTGCAGTGATGAAATACCTCAACCCTCAAGGAATCATGCCATATATATCTCAAAATCTTATACAAAACTCTGCGGCTTTGTACTTCAGGACTACTGACATATTGTTAAACCAAGCAGAGGATTTGAACTGCCAAGACTTTTATACACATCCTCTGTCTGAACTGGCTGCTGTAATTCCTGCCTGCCTTTGGCCATTGCTGTCTGCCTGTGGCCATCTCTGTACCCAGAGGTAAAACCCTCATCAGCCTTACACAGAAGAGTTATCCCAATGGAGAAGGAAAACAGACATTGTTCCAGATAGGGAAAATCCCACAGGATCAAGGACAGCCGTAATTATAGCTGTTCTGCTTGGTTGGAAGAATGCAGAGGAACTACAGGGGAGGTCAGGCTTCAGTTAAGCATAATACCCTTTTGTTTGCAGTAAATACAGTTTAGCAAACAAAACTTTAATCAGTGGGACCAGAAACATGGTGCAACGTTTACCTTTCCTGTGTTCCGATATATAAAGTTCTTCCAATTTCCTTCAGCTATGTGTCACATTCTTCCAAAGTCCTACAAAATCATCCTAGTGGCAAATGTTTCTGTATGCCTTTTCCAGGGCTGATGATATTGATATAGTAGCAGAAATAGAAATTGCAGAATTAGGTAAGTTATCATTTTTGTCTGTTAAGTAACAGAAGGACCCAACACACAAAGAGGATATAACCAGCAGCTCTATTTTTAATTTCCTGTTGGAGTATTTCTGAAGATAGGTCACTGAATGCTGGATCCTTTTGTTGTCTCTCTTTTGCCTAGGGTCAGTCATGAAGTGTTTCATGTGGTTTTTGTTTTCTTTTCAGCTGAAATAAAGATCTGTTTTAAATACTACCATGGTGTTAGTGGAGCCCTCCGAGCTACTACTCCATGTATCACTGTGAAAAACCCTGCTGTGATGGTGAGTTTAGCCTGTTTGTTCATTGTATTTGTATAAGATGGTTTATTGATAGGTTTTATAAGATGATAGTACTGATGACAGTATTAACTGTCAGACCAACCTATCAATATGTCTCCTGGTTTTACTATTGATAGCAATTATTTTTAAAAAAAAAAATTGTTGCCTAACAGAAATTATAAAACCTGGAAAATGCTTTTCATGGTTTTGTATTGCTTATAGTAAAATAACAGTAAAAAAATCACTGAGCTTAACTGAAATTTTTTATGCTAAGAGTTTCACTTTACTTGCATTGTTTTTTGATACTTATAGTTTTCTGTAATTTAGCACCATAATAGAAATTTTTCATACTGGTTATATAACTGAAACCTTGTCCAAATTCTCCATTTCTTCTTATTTCTTAAATATTTCCTAATATTCACTATGAAATTGTTGCTGAGATAGCAATTGTTAGTATAAATGAAACTGGACAAAACTCTGCTCTTGCAGAACTTACTGAATTCTTTGAGTGTTCATATACCATTGAAATTTAGTAATTCCCTGATTATTGAGAAGTATTGTCTTACTGTGTTTGCATTATGAGACTTGTTTAAGTTTTAGAGGAGTTTTTTTTGTTGTTTAAGTAGTAGTGGAATAATTGTAAAAGTAGTGGAAGAAAAGGCTTCCAAACTTGTACCGTGGTGCTTTTGCTGGAAGTAATTTATCTAACAGGTTAGCTCTTCAGCTGAAGCTTCAACAAGTTTCACAGTACATTTGATTCACTGATGTTGGCTGCCAAATATTTAAGATCACAACTTTCAGAGTGGTGTCCTGACAACTGCAGTGTTGAAGAGCCAGTAGGGCAGAAGTTACTCGGAGTGAATAGCTTTTATTCTGAGCTTGTGCTTTTGCAGTGTTGTGTATTATAGACAAGTGCACGCTGTGGTTATTTGATACTGTATGTGCCATACTAGACTTTATATCTCAATATACCAAATGTGTGGGAGTTTTCTCTTAGAATTACAAACCTAGGTGATAGCATCATTTTATTTTCAGGTCTTTGTCAGATCTCACTTTGAGTAACAGTTTGGCAGATGCACACAAACTCGATATTTTACAGGAGAAAATGTGTCATAGTTAGTGAACCTGACAGCTACTGTCTTTAATATCAATTTATAAACTAAAGACAGTAAGATAGTCTCATTTTGAACAAGAAGGAAAAATGCATCTCAAAATAACCCTTAGAATGGGCTGTATGCTTCACTATAGCGTTAGTTGAACTTTGGTATTTTTTTGACCTTATCATATTATCCACCAGTAGTGTTGAGATTCATTGAACAAAAGGACATCTGAACTTCTGTCATCTGAGTGTGAATTTAATTGCTTGGTAGCTACTTGAAGATCTTTCTTTCACAGTCATGGGAATTCTTGAAGGCTTATACCAGCTGTTGCTGTTGAAATTTCTTTCCTTTGAAAGGTAATGCAGGGTCCTGGGTATTGTGCAGGATTTACACACCTGCTGGAAGGGGTAATTTTCTGTAAACATTTTTGTTTGCGTTAACAGTGCAGACTTCCAGAAATAGCGAGCTGTTAGTTTCCCTGATGAGAATGTTGTATGGCAGTTCAGATGATACTTCCTAAAAATGTCATATTGAGTTAGTTATATGTAAGTAAACCTATTGTTAAATGTTAAAACCTCACGGAATTTCCATGGTTTTGGTCTTGAGCTTAAGGACTGTGCAGCAGAGATTACTGGGTTCTCTCGGTATTGGTTTTGTCTGTTGTTAGAGAAATGCTGTTTGGGGAAGTGGTAAGAGAGTCATGGTGTGCCCACTCCCCTTTTTTTATGGTGCAATAAATTCTCTGCTTACTGGATATTCTCATACTGATGGTGTATCACACCAGGTATTTCAGTCCATCGTATTTTTGGATAAGCAGCTAACATTCTGTGGTGTTCATTTGACCCAGGGAAGATAGAAGGCCTGATGGAGCATTCAGAAACACTGTGTTACACCAGGTGCAAAATTCTGTGTGTTTGTGTGCTGGGATGAAATTTTTCACTTGGCACAGAAGAATTGAAATGGCCATTCAGATCATAATGGAACAGGAAAAGGTTATATAGAAAAGTCACAGTAGTGCTAGGGAACACTGTCACCATTCATGTTATCATAGCTGAATTGTGGGCAAATTCTATTTTCTCTAACATGAAGTTATGATTAGCAATGTGAATTATATTATTTGAATGGAGTCCGACTTAGAGCAGAAAAATAGATATAGAATGGGAAGGCCTTTTTGTTGATGAGTAACATTTTTCACAAGGAAAACAGTGTGTGCTAAAACAAGCCCAAAAGAGGAAACGGGAATACAGAGCATTCCTGCAGCCTTGCCTGGACAGCATCACTATCACAGTGGGATGCACCCCTTGCTGCTTCCATGGTGTCTGTCTGTAGACAAGGGGACAGTGATCCAGCTGGAATTAACCCATTGCTTTTGATGCCTTCATAATTTTGCTACCACCTGTCACTGCTTATGCATCCATATAAAATCACTGGCATAATAATGTCATGCTGGATGGAAAAGGGATAGTTCTGAGTACTCTGGCGAGACTTGTCTTGCCCTGGGAGAAGGAGGTGCCCCGAAGCCAGCAGTGAGGGAAGGGAATGGGCTGGCTGGCGAGTGGCAGTGCTTGCTGCCATGGTGTGTTCCCTCACAAGACCACTGAGGCCCACGGGGATGTCAGGCTCCAACATCATGGCTGTTTCTTCATCACTTTGTCTGGAGAAATCCTCACGTTTGCTAATTCCAATGAAATTCCAATGTGCTTGCTGATCATCGTGGGAAGTATTTGAAAACTGTAATATTAATTAGCTTAAAGCAATATAAAAAGGAGTGATTACATGTTCAGTGAATGCAAAGCAGCTTCCTTGCAGCTAGCACAGCTCCAGAGTCATTTATCCATCTGGTGACTTCTAACCACTGCTTGGCTGCTCAGGGCTGCTTCACATTCTTCATCTACGCACACAGGTGTGCCCATTTTTATTCAGCTTATTTTCATCATTCCATAGATCAGACCCTGTTCTATCACTGGTATTAATCCTCAGAGCTGTGTTTGGCTCAGACTTTTTCTGTGTCACCTCTCCTGCCTGGGAGTGAGTGCAGTGCCTGCCTGGGGAACCATTTGTCTTCAAAGATAGCTCCATTGATGTCCCCGTGATAGATTACTTGGCTGGATGCACATCTCCCCTGTCTTGAAAGACAAATGCTTCTGCTAGTTGAAAGAGAGAGACATTAATACATGAGAAACTTCTTATTCTGAAATAGTGCTTTACCTAATGAGGGATTTCAGTAGAAACCAAACCTCAAAATCTGTGAAGCACAAGCTTTTAGACCACATTTATATTTAGATATCTGATGCGATTTTCTGTTTAAAAGGAGCTTTTGTTCATAGAGCCAAAAGCTTTTTTATTCTCTCTTTGATCCTTTTGCTGGTTTTTTGTTGCACACTAAATTATCTCTTTGTGGAAAGTGACAAGTTACATATGCTGTCACTGGCCAGCTCAGTGCTTTGGTATGTATTTCAAATCCATACAGTTGTTTGTTATTTTACAAAAGGGAAAGCTGCAAAAAAATACAGGTTTTCTCCAATCAATATTGTCTGCATGCGTATTGGCCTATACATGTTTGGAAGATTTGAGGTACTGGTGTATTAGCACTGTGTGAGATAAATAATAGATATTCTGCTGTAAACAAATGCTGTAGCTGAGCCTGTCTGTGGTAATAGGCAGTATTGGGTCAGATCCTTCCCTAGCATAATACCTTCAAACTGTGTTATCATCTTGTGTTATCATGTACAAAGCAGATGAAAACTTCTGTGGTATATATATATTTTTTTTCTCCTCTTCAGATGGGAGTAGAAGGCACGGATGAAGGTGCTTCTGGAGCCCAGCACTCTAGGAAGTTGGTCAGCTTTACCCTATCAGGTAAAAAAAGACACTACTCTGTGTTTTACAAATTATTGTTAAAAAAAAAAAAGTAAGTTGCTGTTCTAAATAACATCAAAGATGGAATGCCTTTCATCATTAGCCTTTGTAGGAGCACACTCTAGTGGCTTGAAAGATGTCATCTCTTTAGAACTTCCGTTTGTTGAAAACCAGCCGGAATCATGGATTTCCAAGAGTGGAAGAAATGGATTTGATATATCCCAGCATGAAAAATTTAGAGAAATTTAGAGAAATACTAAATCCGCACAAGGGACAGTTCCTCTCAGATTGAAGAGTGGAAAACATAACCTCTAACTGAAATGCAGTCTGGCTTCATCACTTTGAAAACAGCAATAGCTGCAAATGGTGGTTTAGAAAGGGAAAAAATCTTCACTTGTAACAGATTTAAGCTGTCACTACAGTGAAATAGCTGTAGGGGTGCAGTCTACCAGCTTCACTTGTTTTGATTAGCACTTTATTCCAGGGAAATCTTGGGTGAGATGGAAGCATATTCAGCTTAAGCAAAGGCAGATGAAATTCACTTCTGAATCTTGAAGAGCTGACAATAAAAACAAGTAGAGATTGTAGAGGTAGAGCAGAAAAAAATCTGCTTTTTGAAGTGGCCTTTCAGCAGTTGCCTGAGATAGAGCTGGGAGATTGTACAGACTTGGATGGTGGACTATACAAGTCATTGCTTTGTGAATTCTCAAAAACCTGTTTGGTTTAATAGACAGTTGTGATTCTGCCTGAGGAGTCCCATAAAATAATTTTGAAAGGTGCATTGACTGACAGGCCTGTGCCGTGTCCTGTAATGTTTTTGGGTTGTTCATTTGCACATGACTCTTTATTTCATCATGTTTCTACCATGTGGCTCAATTCTGAATATTGGGTAGGATTCTTTTTTTTTTACTAAATCCACAGGCATGGCATTTACTTTTAGAGCAGTGAATTTTGCCTGCATGTATAAACTGTATGTGCCAGTTGCATTACTGCATGCAGCATACTGTGTACTTAATGGAAAAAGACACAAGTCTTGTGCTTCAGCAAACCTACAGAGAAGCAGGAATATTTTATGGTTAAGTTTAAAATCTAATATTATAAAAAAAAGTACCTCTATTTTTCTTGTTGCTGAAGCTTGCACTGTCATTGAAGTCCTTAGTCCTGACAATATGCTCCTGAGGAAATTATTATTTATTTTTGTAAGTTGCAAGGGCTGCAATATTGAGGTTTCCCTAGGAAGAAAGAAGCCTTTTCAGAAAACTCTGCCTCTTTTTATGTTAGACGGATTATCTGCTCTGTTGGGAGAAAATTGCATCAAGAGCAGACTTGATAAGTTCTGTTTATCAAAGACTGAACTTTTGGAAAGTGTCTGTTCACTACATTACCTCCCATACAGTTTGTATCTCCTCTCCTTGCCCAGAAACAAAACAAATGCTGTGGGATTCATTTTGGGTCATTTCTGTCTGTGTTTCTTTTCTTTCCTTGAGTGGAAAAATCTTACATACCTTACTGAGAAAAGCGTTTGTAGGTGAGCTACAAGTTTATGCTTTTTGTTTTACGAATAACTGGAGGCTCAAATGTAAATGAGGATGTTGATACCTTTCTTCCTTATATTCTTTTGGGAAAACACTTGATTTCCTGCTGTACACTGGATCCAGTTAATGTGTGTGTACTTTTAAGTTGCTTTATTTAGTAATCTATGTTGAATTGATTTCCTGGGTAATGTTTTAGTTTGTTCACACTACTTTGTGAACTAGCTTTAATTTACTCAGTTCCTTTTTCCTTCCTTCTTGTTTTGCTTTATAGATATTAGAGCAGCTGGACTTAAAAAAGGCATGTTCTTCAACCCTGATCCTTATCTAAAGATGTCCATTCAGCCAGGCAAGAAAAGTACATTTCCTACATTTGCTCACCATGGCCAGGAGAGAAGGTCGACTATCATCAGTAACACAACTAATCCTGTTTGGCACAGAGAGGTAATGTATCCCTTTTGAGAGCTGTCTGCTGGCTGATGCAGTGTACCAGGCTTGCATTTTCTCCTCCTGCATTAGGCCTGACTCTCTGAAAGCCGTGAGCTTATTTTGTAGCTAGTTATTTAAAGTGACACAGAAATTTTAGTAATTTTAGGAACCCTGTTGGTGGATAGAAACAGTTATCATCTGAATATTAAAGCTGGGTATTTAAGCTGCTGGCAGGTTTTCATTCCCTTCTCTGCTAAAAAAATCTGAACTCACTTAGCCACCCTGTAGATTTCTTGAAATTGCAAAAATAAATTAATTAACGTTGGATTATATGTTGTGAGAAGACTCTTTAAGAGAAGTTACGCAACATGACCATTTATGCTCAAACGATTGCAGCAGCTGTTCATTTGGAAATGGCATTTTCCTGGTGTGTAGCAGGTGACAAATTTTCAGTTTTGTCAGGCAGAGGGGATGCTCTTTGGTGTAGCCCCTGCAAGCAAAACTGCAGGAAGGAAAACCCAGGAAGGTGTTAGAGCACCACTCAGCAAGGGGGGCAAACAGGCAGTCTGGCAGAAGTCAGTTTTCCAAACGTGTTTGTATTGCGTGAACTGTGCAGATCCCAGGGAAGGAATTCAGTCCCACAACTTTCATTGAATGCAGGAGAGGCAGGCTTGCTTTTGAAGAGAAATGTTTGTGGCAAAGTGAAACACTGGCACACATCCACAGCCCTTTCAGGACTGGCAGACTTGTACTGTGGTGAATGTTAAGGTATTCCTTAGGAAGATGAAAACTGAGTAGGCTTTGGGAAATGTTTCCACAAATCATAAACCAAACAAATAGTAAAGCAGAATGGAGTAGGGCCAGCATTAGTACTGCCCTTGGGTGCTTGGTTGGGGGAAAGACTCTAGATGTGAATAGTCTTAAAATCTTTAAAAAAATCGAAGTTCGGATTTCTAAACTGATTCTTCAGTGTTCTGTCTGTCTATCCATCTGTCCAGTAGATAAAAAGAAAATCTACTCTTTTTCTCTCCCCTTTTTTTCTCCTCCAGTTCTCCTTGGCTTTGAAGCTTATTAGGAAAGTGATAATGTTCACTGGTGCACACATTGTATCAGCTTGCTTTAGCTGGATCTTCCCCGTAGCAATGCTCTGCCAACAGCAGTTATGATCCCATTACGTATGCTGTTCTAGTGGTGCAGAATTGATCCTATTTTACATCTAATACTTTCTGCAAAGTAATTTGCAATATTATAGCAAATTGAGAGTGACGAATTCTGAAGTTCTGTTTATCAGAGGAACCCAGTTCTGACAGTTGCGCAGCATGAGGAAGTGATGTTATTCCTGACCCAGTTTAATTGGCTTTTTTGAATATATTTATCTGGTGCCTACAGCTGAACTGAAGAGCTATTTCTCCTTTTGTTCCTTGGTTGATATATCTTTGGCTAACCACATGTGTATTAGGCATTGTACACAGGTAGTGGTTTGCTCAGAGGTCTTAAAGGAAGCGGATAGTAAAAGTGTAACCAGATGACTTTGTTTTTTCTGAGTAGGTTATGCCATCCTTTGCTTGTTTATTTGGAATATCTTAAAATCCAGATGAGAAATACAGATTTTGGGTTCCTAAGCTTGTTTTTCTAAGGGAATTTATCATCACACTGGTATGTATGTGGGTGTGTATGTCTCTCAACATTCTTGCTCATCATTTGCCGTGTACCACTTTTGAATCTTTTGGCCATCTTTGGGCAATCTTGACGGAGCAGCACAGATCTAAGAGATGAAGTACCCACAAAATGCATGAAAATGAAGGCTGAAGAGAGCAACTATGTTAGTGTTCCCATGCAGGGAAAGGTAGAAGACTGATTTTATCAGACATCAAGAAATCTTCTGTAATAATCTTAGCACCATACTGTTTAAAGGCCCCAAGTGTGGGAAAAGGTTCTGTTGGAGTTTGCTGACGTTTGTCAATGTTGGGGCAAAACTCCACAGAAAATTCTCCTCCTTTAGTAACGCTGCTCCAGAATGTGCTGTATGCACATTGCCCTTTTGACTTCCAGTCATGCATACAAACTATTAATGCAAAGCCTGGTGTTGGGAGGGGATTTCTTCTAAGCACAGCCTGGAGTGAGACACTTTCTGCCTTCCTCCTGCATTGACCTGACAGAGTCAGCAAGGATTCCTTCTCTTTTTGCTTTCCCCTGTGCAAATAGAGGCAAGCAGTAGGATACATGGCTTTCTACTTTCTGTCATAGACCCTGAAAGTGCTTTTATCCAGTGCAGTTTCTTGCTGAGAAATTATTTCCGAGGAACAGTGAAAGGGAATGGGGAATAGTAAAAAGCTAGTTATATATGCAAAAAATCCTTAATAAATGATGTTGACATTATTTTGCCATGTGGAAACTGCTGTCATCAGTCATTACTTTTGGAGTTTGCTGCACATTAGTAGTAATTAAGTACATACTTTCTGAATAAAGGTGTATTGATATGGTGTCAAATATGTTCTTTCCTTCCAGAAATATTCTTTTGTTGCACTTCTAACAGATGTCCTGGAAATTGAGGTTAAAGACAAATTTGCCAAGAGTCGCCCAATCATCAAGCGCTTCCTTGGGAAGTTAACCATACCCGTTCAGAGACTATTGGAGAGACATGCAATTGGGTAAATGAATACATTCTTAATGCTAACTTGGGTTCAGCAGGTAGACTCAGCATCTAGAATATTGGCAAAGAGCAGCCTTTCTGGCTTACTGGTACAGGAAATTTTTACTGCATCTGTAGTAAGAAATATATTGTAATTTTCATAGCTTCATTGCCTGAGTGGAAAATGGCAATGTTTCTAGCCCTGTCTTGGATACATGTACACATGTTTGTGTTGATGTGTGTCTATATTTTGTTTTCAGCTTAATTTCTTTACATAAAAAAATGTTATTCACAAAAAACATTACCCTCTGGTTATCTAGTCAAGAAGCAAGGCATTTTCACAGTACTACATGGTTGTGTGCAAATTTTTTAGAACAAGCAGATATAATCAACTGACTTCTTGTACAGCTCAAGTCTTTTTAATTGCCAGTTCAATAATCAGAGATGTAATATCCCTTCAGCTAATTGGCCAGAACTACAAGGCTATGACTCCTTATTTTTCAGAGAGCTTCTGGTACTACACAATTAAAATTGCCTTTTGTTATGAATAGCTCTCTGATGGGACTCAAAATTTACCTCTTGTGCGTGCCTTTTGTAAAGGCCCTGCCTTAATTTGACTCCATTGACTTTAAAAAGCCACTGGATTAGGCCCATGAGGAATGATGGTGAAATTAAATGCATATTTTCTTCCTTAAAGCCTAAAGGCATGGCAGTATCATCACACTTTTATACAAACTGGCCTCCTACTTCACAGATATTCCCCTCAAAGTAACAAGTTGCGGAAGTGGAGAAAATCAAATTCAATTTCAAAACAGTTTTCAGCTTTAAGTTTTCAAAGTGGTGTCTACATTGGTAAGTAAAGGAAGAATAAAATTGTAAGGGTAGCATAGATTTTTGATAATACCTTCTGATACAGAATTTATTAAAAAATGTTTTATAAAAAAGCCTGCCCGTTTGTATTTTAGTGGTATCCAAGAATAGTGTAGGTATATGTACAATCTAACTTTTCTAAGAAGTGCCTCATCTTTGAGTTTCAGCAAATTGTGTTTAGTTGAACAAGCAGCTTTTTCTAATGAATTTGCACACTCCTATACACTCAAAAATAGCACTGTGATACAGGCTGCTTTCAAAACCCAGTGCAGGGTGTTTATTTCCTTGCTAAACACCAAAATGTTTCTCTGCTCTGGCATTCCTTGTGCTGTGGTTTGTGGAAATTATCTGTTTGCTGTTTTCATCAGTTCTCACCTCTGTTTTTTCAAACCATTAATCTGGAAGATATTTCCTGTTTTCATCTCCATACTTCAGTTCTATATATTTGATATATCAAATCTTTTTAGGAAAGGAGAGGCAGTAAGATAAATATGTATGAAGCATATGGGTATTTGGTTAGTTTGCCATACTGCTGTTAGAACTGACATTTAATCTGCTTTGCTGCTTCTTCTGTAGTATATCTGTCCATTTTCAGTTTTTGTGTAAAGGTTTTGCAAAGTAAAGTAGTGGTTAATGTAGATGTGAATCAGAAATGTACCAAATATACACTTAACTGCTAATTCTCTTGCAGTTTTTTTTGGTCCAGCAAGTCTAACACCATCATTTTGGTGATGTCAGGGATGATTATTAATGAATAAAAAGGTGAAATCCAGAACCAGCCACTTTTAGATAAATTCTGCCCCACTTTTAGCTGTAGTCACAACTCACAAGTTTGTGTAAAGAAATGGCCAGTGGCTTTTAATTTCCTGAAAAACATGATAAATGAGCATGAGAATCATCTAGAATTGATTCAGCTGAATTCAGAGAAGGCATTATTCCTGTTGTGGCTTCCTCTATTCTCAAGTGGCCTGGAGTAATATAAAGCTTATATAAAACCTGGAAATCTCAGATGTCTAACTGAAGAGTTGTAGTTGGAATACAGAGTGAGGAGTCTGTGACAGGTCCTGGAGACACTGCTGCAGTGATTTGGTGTCCTGTGGGCTATAGAGCAGTGTGGGGAGGGGAGGTTGCTTGTCCACTCAGGGATTTCCGCCCCCCCCCCCAAAAAAGTTTATGTGAACTGCTGCAGCTTATTTCAGTAATAACTGCATTTGTTTTATTTTGCAGTAGGAGTGCTCCCAGTAAAGGAGAGGTGTTTATACCAGTATAAAGTTATGTGCAAAAATAACAATGATTTCCTGTGGAGGTCTTTAGTAGCTCCCTCTTCTTCCTTCAGCTGTCCCAGCTGTGCTGAGGGGAGCTGGGGCTGTGAATTCTGGCTGTGCCTAAATAAGAATGTACAGCCTGGGAAATGATCCAAAGTCTCAAGCTGATACAAGTGTCTAATCTAGTCTGAGCCACACTGAATTCAGTAACACTTAAGAATGCATTTGAAGATAAATTCAAGCATTAATAGCTTTTCTGAATCAGAATGCAGAAGGGCTTTGTTGAACATGAAAAAATATGAAGAAACTATCTGTGACTTTTGTACATAGTAAAAACCACAAGGGGGCAGAAAGGTTTTGTTAATTGTAAAATATTTTATGTCGGGGAAAGGAGGAGGTTAGGGGAGAGAGATCTGCTCAGTTTGATTTCTTTAGAACTTAAGATATTTAGGGATGTATAAGAATTGGTGGGGCACAATCTGTATTTGGAATTGATCAAACATAGTTTTTTTGGCTGCTTTATCTGTTAATGAAAGGTATTTTACACCTTGATGGTGGTTTGTGCTTCTCTGTGCAAAACAGAGTGTGTGGCTGATTTTAAGACCATAATATAAATTAAATACTGGAATCATGAAACCAGCAAAACTTTTAAAAACCCCAAATTTTTCATTTTGCAGAGACCAGGTTCTCAGCTATAATCTTGGCAGAAGGCTCCCAGCTGATCATGTCAGTGGGTATCTCCAATTCAAAGTGGAAATCACATCTTCTGTTCACGAAGGTGAGAATTTGTCAATGATCTGGATCACCAGAGATCCAGTATGGAGAGAGTTTCTATGTATTTCTATGTCTAGGATTTTCTGTTGCTGAGGACATAATATACTTTCTCATTTGTGTACGGTCCCCCTACTACAGATTTTCTGTTGGGATTCAAAATTTAGATATGGCAGGTACTGCTTTGGACATGGTAATTCCAAAAACACCAACGCTTAGCATATTGGTTTTGATTTTTTTGGATAGATTCTAAATGAATCTGCTTATGATTCTTATTTTATGCTTGGCAGTGCTCTGTCTTTTGAAAGCAAATTGGGAATCCTTTTAAATCATACTTCACACCCTTTAAATTTTCTATATCCTACAAAACAGTATAAACTTTTACAGAGAAAATTCTTTAACTGCAGTTCCAACACTGTAGATGCCTCTGTTATTTTGATTGAATTTTCTTCCCTCAGTTGTCTGATTAAAATAAGCAAGCATCTTCAAGGATGTGTATTTTTATGTAATTTAAGTACAACTAACTCTGTGTTGCTGCTTTGTGTTTCACACATTCAGTCTTTCTGTCTCTGCAGATGCTTCACCAGAAACAGTTGGCACTTTGCTAGGAACCAACTCTGTAAATGGAGACTTGGGGAGCCCCTCTGATGATGAGGACATGCCAGCAGGACATCACGATACATCCACAGTGTGTTCCAATGGTCCCGTCTTTGAGGAATCTTCTGGAGACACAATCCTGAGACACTCTTTAAGGACTAGTAGGACTCTGGAGACAGACCAGGATGAGCTGACCTCTGGTGCTTCAAGATCATCCCCTCCCAGAGGTCGCCAGGACTCACTAAATGACTATCTCGATGCAATAGAACACAATAACCATCCCAGACCAGGGACATCTGCCTGTGGTGACCGTCCACGTGGAGCCTCCCCAAAACTGAGGAGTAGCTTCCCTACTGACACAAGACTTAATGCTATGCTTCACATTGACTCAGATGAAGAGGAGCACGAGCTGCATCAAGACCTGGGTTTTCCGTCTTCCTTGGAAGATGATGGTGGTTTAGTAATGCTTAATGGTGCTACCAGAAATGTTGAAAGAAATGATGTAAGTTCCTCATCAGATCAGGTAATGCCAGGGCCTGCAGAGAGCGAAAGGGTTTCAGCCTCTGATGCTCCTTTGCCATCAGCTGATGAGCAGCCAGATTCTGTCCCAGAGCTTCCACCTCCGCAGGAAGGTGACGAAAGCCTGCGGGGTTCTCAGGCTGAAGCACCAGCAGAGCAGGCTGGCAGCGAGGCCTCCGCCGCTCCGGAGGCAGAGCAGCCTCCCGGCAGTGCGGACGCGGGAGCTGCTGAAGCTGCAGGTGGGAGCAGAAGGGGCGTCAGCGAAACGGAGTCCATTGACCAAGGGTCGGAGCCTTCGCAGCTGTCGTCAGAGACCGAGCAGAGCGACCCCGCTCGCACGGAGAGCGTCAGCGAGGCCAGCACCCGGCCCGAGGGCGAGAGCGACGCGGAGGGCGCCGACAGCTCCTGCAACGAGAGCGCGACGGTGCGGCGCTCCGCCGTGGAAATGCGCTGCTCTTCCTGCGAGAGCGCCAGGTTTCCCGAGACTCCAGCCTTTTCCTCTCAGGAGGAAGAGGAGGGAGCCTGCGCCCCCGAGGCAGCGGGAGCGGAGCCCGGTGCCGAAGCGCAGGACTCGGCCGGTGCTGCTGGCTCTCTGCCTGCGGTGCAGTTGCCTCAGGAGGAGGCGCAGGAGGCTGAGGCAGGTGAACTACAAGACCAAGAGGAAGCAGAAGAGGTCTGGCAAAGAAGGAGGAGCCTGCAGGCAGCAGCTGCCCAGAGCCAGTCTCAGGATGAAGAAATTGAAGGAGCACAAGCAGCTTGTGAGGGTGCCACAGCACAGCTTGAAGGAGCTACTGGAGGTAACAACTGCAGGAGGCACTTTCTGAAGTGACTTTACTGCAGAGAGTAAAAAAAAAATTACGAAAATTAACATCTGAAAACAAAGATTTTTAATTTCTCAATTTCATTACCTTTCAAAATCTTTTTGTTCCTTCGAATTTATTTATTTCTTCAAGAGACTCTTGGGGGTTTTTGAGTTCATCAAAAATCCAAACCTGAAATATCCAAAACCTGTTTATTTTGAAATTGGATATATTTTAATTCTTCAGAGAGTAGTGAGGAGGAAAGAATTCCACAATATTATCCTGTTCACTAATGAAAATGGTAATGAGGAGGGACAAAGCTCCCCAAAAGTATGAAATGCAGAATAGAATTTATATTTGGCTCTTTTCTTTTGAATATTTTATTTTATATTAAAACACAAGGGTAATCAAAAGAAAGGGGAAAGGAAAAAGAATAATTTTTTGGTCAGCTTCAGGCTCTTTATCTTCCTTCTCCCCATTCCTTCTCTGTACAGATGGATCCTAGTGCACTGGAACCTTGGGAGGAGAGGAATGTGTTACCCAAGTTAACACTGTAAAATTCTTACTGATTTAAAGATTGTTTTAACAGTTGGGAATTTTCCATCTCACTAAAATCACTGGAAGTAGAAATGTGTCTCTAATGAATTGTTTCCAAGCAGCTTTAATAATAGATTATCTGTTCAGTTTTGTCAGGAACTGAAGTGTATCCAATCAAACGGGTTTCCAAATGTACCTTTTTCGTAAAATACCAAGAGTTATATATAAGTATTAATTTCTTGTCTTCATAAACAGGTTGTTGATTTGGAAATAATAATTTTGGTATTTATTTCAAATACTGTCAATATTTTACAGCATTTTCTAGACATTTGGGATGCTCTTTATTAGGTGTCAGGTTGCATCGTGTTTTGCAGATCAGTTTGGCTGCAGCAAAGAAGGACAGTGGACAGTTTCACCTCCCACTCTTAAAGTTTCTGACGGGGCCAGGTGGAGCTTTGTCCTGGGATATGGCTCAGGCACAGGTTGTTTCTGTACCCTGACTTTGGCTGCTCACAGATGGATGCAGCACATCCCAGAGGTGATGCTTCCAGGACATCCCAGAGGAATCACTTGCCTAGAACTGTCAGCATAACTTATTTTGACCTCAAGAACAGGTGACATCTATATGCTAGGTATATCCTGAAATATCATAGTCCTGCAGAAGCTTTAACATGACTTGCTCAATTTAGAGGCAACTCTAGAGCTTTCCCACATTGACTGAAAAAAATAATTTGTGTGTGTTTTGATTGCAGGTTCTCCTGCCAATGGCCATCAGCCCTTGAGGTCTCTGCCTTCGGTCCGTCAGGACGTTAGCCGGTATCAGAGGGTGGATGAGGCTCTGCCACCAAGTGAGCTTCTCCATGCTTTAATTGGGGGATAAGCTGCCTGTGTCTCATTATTGAGAGCTCATTACATTTTCTTTTTGAATGTGGGAACTGAGAATGAACAGTTGAGAAGTTGGAAGTGAGGAGTGATGATGGTTGTGTCCAGTGTTGTTGTTGTGATAGTTACACCTGGTGCACACAGACTTGCTGAGTGTCACTTGTGCAGAGGCAGGAGGGCACCGTGCTGCCTTTTCTGTGTGCACTGCACAGGGGCAGAGAGCTGAGGTGATGGTGCTCGTGAGGCACTGGGAGGCGTCCAGCACCCTGAAAACTCTGAATACTGCTTGTATGGTAATGATTTACGAAGGAATATACAACATATTTCATATCTGCAGATTAGCTTAAAGGTGTCTGTGTTTTCCTTCCATTTTTTGAGACAGAGTAAAGATTTCATATTAAAATAAACCTAGACAATATGAACTTATAAATTGTAATTTCTCAAATGCGTATGAAAAATACATTGCTCTCAATTGTTGAACTTACTCACTTGCTTAAGCTTTGAGGAGTGAAAACCTATTCAGTATTAGGTATTGAAACAAAGGACCCCAACCCCCCTAAAAGGTACACAGTTAATAGGCAAACATTGCTTTAAAGCAGCTATGCAAAAAAAAAAAGGTAAACTCAGACCCACTGAGGTCTGTGGCAAAGCTCTGTTACTTTAAAGGAGTCAGGAATTGAGATATTTAGTGTGTAATGAACAGATCCCTATTTCCCAGTATGGTATGGGATTGTGTTTGCTCTGTAATTGGGGCAAGTAACTGGGAGGAGCCTGATAAGAGAACACAGATATAACAGTGTGTGGAAAGCCAGGACGATGATATGGTTGTGCTCCCTGCTGCCTCTGTTATAATCAGATTAAGCCTGTGTGCAGATCTTCAAGTTAATTAACTGCCACCCTAATATACCAGTTTTACATTTTACAAAACTGTCTAGGAGATAAATCAGAAATGCACAGTGTTAGCTGGTCCAGTTCTGTGCTTTCAGAAGCAAACTATGTGCTACAATAGCTGCTTGGAAAAACTATTGGAATGTTAGTGAAAAAGCTTTGGCTGTGTAGTATTTTAACATTTCTGACATTTGCTGGATTTCTGCACAGTCATGCGTGGCATGAAGCATGTACACATCGCCCCTTTACAGTCAAAGCCCAGTGCAACCTCCATGTGAATCAGTCATTTGCTAATATGAATAGAGTCTTAAATACTAATCATTGCCTAGATCCAGCTTTGCTCTCCAAAGCTCTGCTTTCAGATGTGTGACAGGTTTGATATTTTAATACTGAAAAATTGGAGAAAATATTAAGAATATGATTCTGAGTTATAAACTGTAATTTCTTTGTAATTTGGGTTATATTCAATTTGTTGTTTCACCAGAATTTGAAAGTAAGAAAGAAAAATATGTGAATTTCTTTCAATTTTGTGTTAGGTCAAGTTAAAGAACAAGAGAAAGAATTTAAACATTTATCTTGTATTTCTGCCTGTAACATGCAACAATATGCTCCAGTTCCTACATTCCTAGGGAAAAGTTTAAAAAGCTTGACCATGAAACCTCAATGAATGACGATTTTGCAATTCAGCAAGAAATTTGTAACACATTTGACTATCAGTGATTTGATAGAATATAGCCTTATATAGGAACATAGCAGAGATAGCCTTGTCCATCACAACACTGATGCGGATGCTTTACTTTGGAAGCCATTGCCCAAGTGTTTAAACGTGTGTATTTAAAATTAAATGCAGCAAAAATAGTTTTCTTCTGCAAGACCATGTTACAGAAATGGTGACTGTGTCAGAATTGGGCATAAACACCACAAGAAAAATACCAACTTATTATACAGTGGTTTAGGGCTTGACATTTAAGCAGGATATTGAATTCACAAATGTAAACTGTTTGAGGGGGTTTTTTTGGGTTGTTTTGTTGTTTGTTTTTGGTTTTTTCCCCCAATGAACAATTCTGTTCTTCCCAGAATACTTTGGTGTTTTATTTTGTTTACAAACTCTGGTTAAAAAAATTGAGTGATTTTAACAGCAGATACTACTTTCACTTAGACTTGCAATATAGAAAGTCTCATCTAGACACCTTCTGAGCTCTCAAAGACTTTTTCAACTGATGTGCTAAATGGTTTGCATGTTTTCTGTGGTTGCAAGTGTCTAAGAATCAGGCATGTCTGTTTCTGTATAGATGTGCATTTTTTATATACATATATATATGTATATGTCAATGTTGTAGTAGTAGTAGTAGTAGTAATAATTATTATTATTGTTGTTGTTGTTGTTGTGGGCTTTCCTGCTACTGCTGCAACAACTACAACATAGACCCCAGCTGTGTTCAGTGTCTTGGTGTTTCACTCATTTTACAAGCAGGTATTAGGCAGATGGTGTTTCTGACCTCAGTTCTCTACGGTTTGAGGCACAGGTGTTGTGATGCACCAGGCTTCTGCTGAGCACTGAAAGTCAGATATGGCTGGGGAAAGATCCCAGTGCCTTCCTCTCTGACCTCCTGGGGTGGTGCAGATTTCTGGCATTGTCTATAGCTTTTGCTGCAAAATCAGTGGGCAGCACTACAGTTACACAAAAAGGTGAATTTGCTATGACATTTGCATAATAGGCAATATTCTGGAACATACATTTAGTAAATGAAGGAATGCTGTAATTGAGTGTATTTCCTGGCAGGTCTGCTTACCTTTAATATTGGTAGATGGAAACACAGCAAGAGCACTGGCATCTGTTTTATTACTGTTACTGTTAGCTGGGGAAGAACAGTGGCAGGTGTCAAGCTTTGCAAGGATTTTGGTACTTACCCGTTGGCCTTCTGCACAAGAAGAAGCCTCAGAGACTGAATCTTGAATTGCTTCAGTCCAAGAGAATTAAACTAAGTATACAGATGATTGTTTGTTGGGATTTTGTTTGGGTTTTTGTTTTGTTTTGTTTTGTTTTGTTTTTATCTTGGACTGTTACTGGTTAGTGGGAAATAGGATAGAAAAAGGAATGGAAATTTTTAGATACAGATTCCATGGAACCTTACCTACAGTGGGGAATTTGATTTATGGGATAAAACAGGAAAAAGCCCTCTTAACCCTTCAGGAAGAAGGCTCTATGTTGAAGTTATTCTGTAAAAGAGAAATAGATACTTGAAACAACAGAGGGGCCTACAAAAGTGACAGAGCTCAAACAAATAAATGAATAAACCTGAGGCCCTCCATAGTTTACAGTACTTTATTGCTCCTTAGACTGGGAGGCTCGAATTGACAGCCACGGCCGGATTTTTTACGTGGACCATGTGAACAGGACAACAACGTGGCAGCGACCCACAGCTCCCCCAGCCCCACAGATTCTCCAGAGGTCAAATTCCATACAGCAGATGGAACAGCTGAATCGCCGGTAAGAGCTACCCTTGGTGCTTGTGAACTTTGTGTGCTTGCAAAACTGCATTCGCCATTGCAAGACTGAGTGCGGACACAAGGCCACATTTGCTACCACAGCTGGCCTTACGTGGTTAATTTTATTTGGCTATTGCTTCTAGTTTGCATGTGGGCTTTCAGAACTTTGGAGTTAACTTCTTCCTCTTAAGCTATGTGACCAGAAAGTAATACATCTGATAATGGTTGTCAGAAATTCAAAAGGCTATTAATGCAGAAATCAGAGGTCAATATATGTTAACCTACATGGCAGAAAAGATGGGCAGGCTCCCTTGGAGCCAGAACTGGGTCATAGTTACCATATAAAGTCCAGTTTTCCAACCCTAGGTACCAGAGCATCCGAAGAACAATGACAAATGACAGGCCTGAAGAGCACACAAATGCTGTGGATGGAGCTGCAGAGGAAGCTGAATTTCACCATTCTAATTCAGGTTAGAAAAGAAATTTTTTTTCCCTGTTCTCTAAAGAAGGGAGCACTCAACTCATGGATGATTTAGTGAGAGTACATAAAGCAAACCTAACTTCTTCCTCTGAAAGTCTGTGTGAAAATGAAGCCATTTGTTTCCATTGCTGTCTAGTTTTGAAGGTTATGACTCAGCCTGCTCAATATGCTGAAGAGATGAATGTGAGATTCAGAGCACTTTCCTGTCAGTACCAGAGTGGTTAAGAAAGCAGGACATTTGCAGTGAAAAAGTGTAAAATTGTATGGTCTGGCATACAAATATTTTGACTCTGCTAATGCAGTATGAAATAGTAGAATGTAGGACTAGAAAGGGCTTCAGGCAGTCATCGACTACATCTCTGTAGATAGCTTGGATGAGCTGTTCCTAGGCCATACTTGCCAAGTGCTGTCTCATGAGTTCTTATAACATGTTCTCCGCTTGATGGACATACTCTAACTTTTTTAGACAGTCTGCTCATATTCTTCTTAAAACATCCTTAAATCCATTACTTTGTAGTCTTTCTTTGTGACTTCTGGTTTTAGGTCTCAAGTTATTTTTTTGGCCTACTCAGGATTGTCTTGAGCTGGTCTTCAGCTTCTGAGGAATATTTCAGAAAATCAAATAAAGCTATGACTCTGCTGTACTGAAGAGGCTGTGGAAGTGTCTTACATAAAACACTTCTTGTACATTCCTGCAGAGGATTTTGGGATATTTTTTTTTTTTTTTNNGGATAGTTTGACACTAACCAGTGTTCAGTCTTTGATCTGCTAAAGTCAGGTCCTGATCCTTGTGTGCAGAACTTTGGCACAAATGCCTGTTTTTCTTCTGGTATTTGTAAGTTGATTATCCCTACCTGCACACAGATCTTTGCACTTTTCTGATGTGCCCCATGGTTTTGAGTCTTGTCCATCCTGCCGTCCAAGTACTGCAGAATCTCCTAATTGGTGCAAGTTTTGTCTTCCCTATCCGGTCATTAGTAGAAATAATGAGTAGGACCAGACCCAGAGAGATCATGGTGAAACATCTCAGTGGACTCCTGTAGCATTTATCCCATTTCTTCTGAGAACTCCTTCAGACCTCTGAAAGAACCGCCTCATTTCCTTACTGTTAGAGTACATTTCACCTGGCCTAAAGACTTTGAAAACCTTTAATTTGCAGCACGATTTTTAACCTCCTGCCCTCTCTCACCTCCGTTTTTTCATTCTTCTGATTGTCCAGCCAGTGTTCACCTTTTGAATAAAGATAGGAAGAAAGACCTTTTTTTGAATTCTGAACATCATTACCGTTTTTTCTTTTCCCTAAGCAGTTTCTCTCCTTGGTCTTCTTCCTACTAATAATTTTCTAATACATTTATAAAATTTGTTACCCAGCCAGTCCCTTGCATAGTTGTGCGGTGTCATGTGCTTTGTCTTTGTCTCTGGATGCTCTTGATATACTCTTAAAGTCTCTCCTGAATTAATCTGATATGCAAGCAGCGTCACCCTTTCTCAAGTTTCAAATCATTGTAGAACTTGAGATTTACCCAAGTGTTCCCTTTTATTACTTTTAGTCTTCACTTCTGTTGTAGCCATTTCCTTTTCTGTCTTTGTGCATGTGCAGCCAGATGGTTTGTGCTGTACACAAATCAGCTTTAAGCAAATTCAGGCCAAACCCTAACCAGCAAGTTCAGCTGAATAAACTTCTCATAATCCAGATTCATAAGCCTCAAACTGCAATAAAAACCCACCTGGTGACCCATTCTGGTTTCCAGGTTGCCCAGACTATGACAGAGGACCTATCTGCAGCATGTCACGGCATCTTCCAGGGTGTGAGAGTTGCCTGGTGGACACCCAGGTTTTGTGCCAGTACAGAGTTCACGTGTAACTTCAGTGCGTGTCTGCAAGACACTCCCAGCCCAAGTATTCAGGCACAGCTTCAGGAGCCTTTGTGCCACTCTGCCTTCACCCCACTGACGTGCTCCGTGGGGGAGAGCTTGAGGTCTATTGTTTAAGTAGTGTGTCTAAAAATCCTCTTGTTTATTTATTTTACCTATTACCTTCCCACTTTCTGGTTTCCTCTAATACTTAGAATGAATGTGTTTATTTTCCCCGTTCCTTTTTTTCTATAACACTTAGCTATCCATATTTAGAATTTTAACTGTGTTATTTTCCTCTTCTTTTGTAATTTCTTCTTACTTTTCCATCAGTTTAGAGTTTCATTCACTGCCTCCCTCCTTGCTCTTCTGTGTTATGATCTTTTATATCTGTGATAGCTGCAGTCTACATGATTAATATTCATTTGATGAAGAAGTGTGCAAATACTGCAATGTGTAAAAAAGAAAGAAACTGAAATGTAGGTGGCACCACACATTTCAGTGTAAAATCGCTGAAGACCAAATCTGAACTTGCAGTTTTTCATTTACATTAAAAATATGCTTCCAAATATCTTCAAAGAGAATGGGGGGGCAACAGTTTTGACATTGTAGCAAACACCACTCAATATATTTTCATTTCCTTCCTGGTACTGAAGAAAAATCAGGGCACTTCTATAGTTGCTAGGAGAAGACACAAATGTTTATTGGAAGTTGAAACTTGAAAGGTACTTCCTTGGCAACCTGCTTCTTACTTACATAAGCTGCTTTAATACTGTATCAAGACTGGGGCAGATTTATTGTTTGTTTTTTAAGAAGGAATGAAACATTTATAAGTGTACAATGACTTTTATATCCATTAGTTAGCATTTAAATGATAACTTACCTGCATACAGCTGCAGTATAGCAGTGCAGACATGCCCCAGGGACTTTCTTGCACCTTATATACAGGCACAGACTTGGTAACCCAAATAATCGAATGTGATTTTTTTTTTAAATGATTTTTTACCAAAAGGCACAAGTAAATGATACTAAACTAAAATTGTAATATTTTCAGAAACGTCGGTGTTATGTTTGAAGAAATTTGGGTACACTTCTGTGGAGAATCCTCAGTAAATCTAAAATAATTCTGTGCTTAATGCTTTCCTTGCTTGTGTGATTCAAATCAATGTAGTTGTTTGCAGTGATGCTTTGGTAATAACTGCTGGAAGTCTTTGTCATTTACTTTGCTCTTAGATTTTCGAAGAGAGAATGTGCTGCCTCACTCTACCTCCAGATCCAGACTTACTTTATTGCTCCAGTCTCCCCCTGTGAAATTCCTTATCAGCCCAGAGTTCTTTACAGTGCTGCATTCTAACCCTGTGAGTATGGTGGCTACAGCTCAAAGGCTTTCATAAATATGCACTTTTAAATGCAGTTGTTTTGTGTACAAAGGTACTGCTCAGTGTTTGATGATAAGATACTGGTAGTACATAGGGAGGCTGGATAAATTCACTCCTCATCATCCCTTGCAATTATTGAGCTATCAGAGCCATCCTGGCTCTGCATGATAGCAGTTTTTATTTTCCACTCAATTCTTCATTTTTCTTATGATACAGAATTATTTGTAATTGAAGCAATAGTTTTCTTACTGTGCTTTGCACAGGGTGAGACAATTCTGAGACAGACTTTGCTGCTTAATGGTATGATTTCCTTCCCCCAGATTTCCTGGTTTATATCAAAGTATATTAGAGGTCACACTGAACAAAAAAAAATCTTAATATATATCTTCCTTCTCCTTTTTTGCCTGTTCTTCAGGGCTTCTCTTTGCATAGGCTCCTCCCCTCAGCGTTTCTCTGTGTGATGGGGTTTATATTGTAAGCAGAAATAAGGGAATGAGTAACTTTTCTTCTGCAAGCACACTTACGATGAAGGGGGTTGTGTTTCGTGGTGAGAGCAGTTTTCTCTTTGAAAAGCCTTTGCTGCCGTGTGTTTTTCAGAGTGCCTACCGCATGTTTACAAATAACACGTGTTTGAAGCACATGATCACCAAAGTCCGGCGGGACACCCACCACTTCGAGCGCTACCAGCACAACCGCGATCTGGTGGGCTTCCTCAACATGTTTGCCAACAAGCAGCTGGAGCTGCCCAGGGGCTGGGAAATGAAGCACGACCATCAGGGCAAGGTAACTCTACAGTGCTGAGAAGGCCTTGTGTTCATCAGTTTCTGAGATAAAATGGATAGTCTGGGAGAGCTCTGGGGGTGATCACTCTGGTGGTTGTGTGTTGCTTAGCAGGAAAAAGCTCGTGTGGAGTAGGTTTTCGTAAGAGGTATTAGAGATCTTAAATAGTTACAAGTCTCACTGCTTTTTTTAAAACAGATATTAATTTTCAATTTCCTAAAAAAATATTTTGATATCACTTTTATGGTTGTGATATAAGTGCTAATGTAACTTTAAGCTAGTGCATCCTCACTATCTAGAACATTATATTTTTTGCAGAAAACAGGAGGGTTAAAAATAGACTGTGATTAGCATGTGAGGAAGTGATAAGGCTTATCAGTTTGTTATGAATACTGGCGTATTAAGTTTCTTCGTTCTTACATTTATCACTCTTGATATGGTTAGCTGTGAGAGTCTACATAAATAATGATCTTGATGCTTGGAAAGATTAGACAATTCTAAACTGAAGGGTAGAAGTGCTTGAGGGTAGTTTCCTAGATTTTTCTAACTCTGAAAAGCGCTTTGTTTTTTCATTAGACACACAATTAGGAATGTGCAATTCTACTAACGTTGTTCTTTGCCTCACTGTTTTCTGTTTTAAGTCATTCTTGTTCCGTTCAGTTCTTCAGAGGCCAGTTTTCTCCTGAAGAATAGGGCAGTTTTCAGTTTTCTTTAATATGTGCTCCATAGAGAGAATTAGGCCTTTGGATTTCTGATGTGGTATTTGGTTACAGCAATGCTACCACAATACTAATCAGGAAGAGGAAGTGCTGAATAAATTCCTACTGGGATTTCTTCATTTTGAATTTGTCTTAGTATTACTTATTTTCATTATGTTGAATTGTCTTTGTCACAAGTGCCACATGTGGGCAGTGGAAAAGCCAGTTCAGCACTTGAGAGAGATCATGGCCAGTACATGGCAATACCAGTGCTTGGGGAGACCAAACTGAAACTAGACCTGCCTTTATTAAAGCATAAACGTAGAGAGAAGCAAGTAGAAATCAGCCATAACACAATATATAATTTTTCCTTTCCTTAACTACTGTGCCCTCCTGAGAAGAGTTTTTCCTTTATTTTTTCAAGTACATCACAGTGAGAGCTTGGGGCTCTTGCTCACGAGGCACAGCGGTGGTTCTGGCCCTGGTGTGATGCTCAGTAGTGATGTTTTCACTCCCCCATGGCAGTGTGGTGCCCCTTGCTTGTCCTCTTCCTGGGCTGTCTTCCTTCCGGACTGCCCACCTCCAAACTCCCTCCAGAGCTGCACATCAAAGCCCAGTTGCCCACTCCTCTTTGGCTCCTCTGTGTATCCCCTACAGGACATAACATTGTGCAGTCCTCCCTAAAAGGTCTGGCATGACTAGAATGTAGTTTCTGACGGGCATTACAGGTGATGATCCTTCATCAGTCACTGAAAACAGGGAGGCAGAAGGCTGTTGGAAAATGTGGTAGCAGGAAGCATCAAATAGGCTGAATAGGCCCCTGAGCTGAACTTTGAGATTCTGCCTTGCTCTGTGCATGTGCATACACACAGATATCATGCACATAAGTGCATTTGTGCAGTGTGTGTAAGCACATGTCCATATTTTAAAGCCAGATGCAAGTGTATGTACTTTTTAATTAGAACTCTGCAAGATGTGCAAATACATAGGAAGTTATTAGAGGACTTCTTTGTTTTTTCTCTCTACAATTTAAGAAACCATAACTGATTACTGAAGTCTTCAATAGGAAGAAAAGGTAGTTTAGCAAGCTTCATAGATTTTAACTGGAAGAATAACTAGGGCAACTATTCATGTTTAATGGGCTAAATATAGTTTTGGCACTACCTATTTTATGTCAGTCTCTTCAAGCATTGTAGATTTATGGATTATAGCTAGGCAGGAGTTATGCAAGGAATTTTTTGAAAGGAGACTGTGAACCACACTGTATTTTGAGCTGTGTGCCAGTGTCCAGATTAGCCCAAAGCGTTGAAGCTCCAATGGTTATCTTCACCAAAGCTTCAAAGTGCTAATTTATGCTTTGTTTTAAAGTAGGTTACTACGAGCTGGCCTGCAGCCATTCATATTTAATAAGATATGATTGTCTTTATCTTCATCCTTAAACTGAGTTTTTATTTAAATAGAATGCTATGGAGCACTGCATGCAATACTGGAGTGCTGCATTAACTCAGAACTGGGTGGTGCAGCTCTAGGTGGTACTACCTCCTATATTGAATCAGGATTTTTTTATTAGGTGATTTACAATATGGTGTTGACTTAATGGAATCAACCTGTGTTTTGCTGAAAGTGCTTTACATCTTATAAATGTACACAGACTAGACAAAATAGATAGAAGGACATTAAAAAACCCCCAAACCAACCACTTGCTAGTAAAGTAAGTAGATCTTACCAATCAGGAGCAAAATTTTCAGAAAGACTGGCTGTGTTCCAGCAGTTTTTTCCAGTCATCTTCCAGGCCCCAAATGTAGATTTCATGATGGTTTTCATTCTGCTTTCTCACTGGTTTCATATTCTCTAATCTATACTTGCACTGCATCAAGGTTTGTCAAGGTAGACAAGTCCTGCATCAGGCTCATATGTAGCAATTAAAATTTCATTTATTGAATACACTTTATAGTGTTTGAACTGTGAAACAGTTTCACTTGCACATCTGTGACTGTGTCAGATGGTCAGAACAGAGTTCTTCCTTACTGCTCAGGTGATCGGATTCCTTCCTTGTAGGCACAGGCTACAGATACAGGTGATTGCTGTTGGGGCTCTAGGAGGCTTGATGCTCTTTTCTGGAGCACTTTCAGGGCTTTGCAGCTGTGGTGTCTCTCCATATGCTTCTTCCTTGGGAAACGAAAGTGTGAACATATTCTCCCACCACAGTCCATAATGGCATTTAGTTGCTGTATAGCATGACACACTGGTTTGTCTGCCTACCTTCAGAGCAGTCAGAAGAATTGCATTTTCTCTGGTCTGGTTTTCCCCAGCAGTCTGAAACAATGATTCCATGAATACTAGGAGCTGGTGTTGCTGCCAGAAGAGTGGTTCTGCTCTCCTCTCGTCCCTGGTGAGCTGACCGAGGTTAGAGGAGCCAGCAGGGAGAGGGACTAAAAGAGTAATTTTAGCCTGGACCAGCTCCCCTGATGGGTTCACTGCATGGCTACACAAACACTTGTGCCAGCACAAGGCAGGAGGGGCACCCAGGGGATGAAACAAGTGGTCAGGAGGAGGAAAGATGAGAATGTTTCTTTTGCTGACACTACAGGACGAAATTGTTTGTGAAACTGTGGTCAAAGTACCTCATTGGTAGCCAAACGCAGAAAGGGCTCCTGCAGTCTCTAACCACCTCTCTGCTGGTCCAGATTTCTTTGATTCCTCAAACCAGATGTCACTTTCCTGTAATTCTCCTGCTCAAAACAGAGATCTTTTTTTTGCCACTTCCACATGTTTGCAGTATTGTGACAGAAAACGCGGAGTGTGTTGAAATAGAACAGTGCTGGTTTCCAAGTACAACACTGATGCTGCAAAAAGTTTAAATTTCAGGGCTTAGAAAACTTTTTGGTTCAAATTGGATAGACTTGTGGGAGGTTTTCATTTTCCAGGATACATGTTCCTGCGACCTTGTTTTCAGCAAATGGTTGACTGGCCAATATGTGGTTGTTCTCATCAATTGCCTGATTTAAATACTTTTGTTGCCATCATCTTTGTGTTCTTGGCTGACCTTTCGTTTTGGTTTTGAGAGGTCTTTTTTTTTGTTTGGGGTAGTGCTTTGGGTTTTTTTCCTGTGTTTTAGTTTGGTTTTTAGAAAAAAAGGTCAGTGAGCTTGGAATAGTTGTATCAGGAATACGGCAGTAATGTCTGTCGGCCTGTAATCATAGTTCATCACTGGATGCAAGAATTCACTTGACATATATACAGCCAATTGTGTTCCTAATTATATGGTAAATACTTCACAAAAGGGAATGGGTTTGCCACTTAATGACACCTTTTTAGATGCTTATAAGGGAATGAAAAGGAGAATACACCAGGATTACTTTTATTAACTATTCAAGTCTTCTCTTCTTGACAGTCATAATAAAGCTTCCCACTGCTGATGCTTGTCAGTGAGGATTTCAAAGGACTTTATAGACATGAACAAAGTAAGGCATTAAACAATTCATCCCTCCAGTGGGATGGAAGAGTGTTATCCTCCTTCTGCAGAATGGAAATGCAAGCCCCAGTAACAGATTTTCCACAGCCCCCCCGATCGAATGAAACCTACATCTCCAACAGGCGTTAACCTCAGACATAATTAAAAAAGAAAGCATTGGTGATAAATTCTGTCTCGCCTCTCCTTCTGCAGGCTTTCTTTGTCGACCACAACTCGCGCACCACGACGTTCATCGACCCGCGGCTGCCCCTGCAGAGCAGCAGGCCCACCAGTGCGTTGGTGCATCGGCAGCACTTGACTCGGCAGCGCAGCCACAGCGCTGGGGAGGTGAGTGGGGTCTGTGCCTCCTCCTCGGGAAGCACCACTGGGTTAACATCATCCTCTTTCACATCGTTCCGTGCTGTGAGAGCATCGTGCTTCTGTAAGTGGGCAGCAGTTATCCGTAAGGATTTATTATTTTTTCTGCTAGCCATTGTTGCTTTGAAAATGTGTGAATTCAGAGGAAAAATATCAAACATGAGTTTCTCTTACTTTGAATTCGCAGTAACCCCACTTAGCCACAGGAGAGCATCTGATCACAGATTACCAGTTCCAGTATCCAGTCCTTCACTGACAAAATATGTATTGTTGGCTCATGTGGTATCTGCCGAGTGTGTTGATATATAACTGTGAAAAATAGAAGGGGTAGAAGATGCATGTGTGACTATACACCTAGTTCTGCAACTTTCCCATTAAGTACAAAAAAATCTTACCACATACAGGTTTACCAGACTGTTATATGCCTTTGCATATGTACTTCATCTCTACTTTCTGATCAGAAATACATGGAAAACACTATTTTGTTGAGATGTCACTGTGCACCATTTTCACTGGCTGTCTCCATATTGTTGTTGTCACTTCTTTATACCTGTAACCTTGTGGATGTGCAGTGACTGGGACTTCAGTTGTACTTTATTTAAAAACCTCCATACTGTTGGCTGTAAGTTGTCTTTTCAGGAGAGGGCTCTTCCTTGCCAGGAATTAAAGATGATGCAATTTGGAATAGCAAGAGAAATGCTCTGATTTATCCTTTTTATAGCTCAGTCTTGTGGCAGATGAAGGTCTGCCAGACCTCTGTTTCAGAGCAGACATGAATCTTGTCTGCCACTTCTCTAGCAGGGCTTCCACTGAGCTGCAGTGGGTGAGTGCCACAGCACTGGCTGCATATCTTATCATATCCTGTGTGAACATGGTTTAGTCAACACTGCCCCCCCCCACCAATGTCAGGTATATTTTGCAAAAGGCTTTTAAACAGCATTTTCCATCAGTTTGGTGATGTTGTGTATCACGTGAGGAAGGAAGCCAGAAGTGCTTTCAGTATATCTATTCAGATCTTGAATAGGGTAGAGCAAGCATTTCTGTTGTGACTGATTTGTAGCAGAGCAGAAATAATTTTTTTCTCTTAACCTTACCCAATATGCACCCAAATTATCTTTCTTTAAGCAGCATCCTGTAGGTCTGTACTTAAAACAGGTATTTGTGCCAGCCATGCTGCTGAAATTGTCCCTGCTGCCAAATAAGTACAGTTCATCCAACAAGAAGTCATCAAATATATTGCATATATGTAGTGCTGCTTACCTGTCAGAATTTCCCACTCTATCTAGATACATGAAATTCCTTAAACCATCTTTCTACAGGCAGTTTTAGAAGTTTTTCCTTGATGTTTTTACAAATGTAACTTTAATTGAGGTATAATTCCAGCTAGGCATCTCAAGCATAGCAATTCAGTACAGTATTCCCATTCTGGGATTAATGATGCAATGATGTTCTGTTTGTATGCATATGTATGAACCTGAATACCAGTTTTTCCTCTGCACTTTAGGGCTTATGTATTGCATATTGCATATTTGCATTTTTTCTCTATTTTTAAGCTATTGCACAAAGGAACTGTACATTATTGCAAAAGATGAATACTTAATGAAAAAAATTATCAAAATACTTTTTTTGGCTTTGACTTGCCATGAACTTGGATGTTTTGAAGCCACTGACCCAGTTTTTACAGGGAGATGTTTTAAAGAAAACATGAACCAGTGTAAGGAATGCCTTTTTAGCTAAAGCTGAACTGCAGTGTGAAGCTGGAGCTAATAATAATTGCATTCCTTTTCCAGCACATTGCCTAACAGGAAATAATTCTTCATTTTTCTGAAGGAGTATTACCAGAGAGCACAAAGGTCTTGGGAGATATCTTAGGACTTTTGCTGATTTGTGATTTCAGAGATTGAATTTAAAAGCAGTCTTTTATAATTATTTGATCTTTTGCAGTTAGATGTTTTAGAGATCTTTGAAGCTTGGGAGTGCAGTTCAAATGCTAACCATTACATGTAGGCAGATAAACTGAGAAGTAAACAAAGAGGTCCAGCAGGATGAAAAAGAGGTTGACCAAATGTTTTATAGAGCTAAAATACTGAATACTGAGAAATGACTGAATCCTCATCACACAGTAAACTGCAGCAGTTGCCCTGACATAACAAATGCCTCTAAGAACAATTTTATATTGTGGTTCTACCCTAAAAATTGTTCACATGCATCTTTTTTTAAGACCAGAAGGTGAATACTAAAAAAACCAAAATACAAAAAAACTGGGTTTCTGAATGATTCTAGGAGCGATGTTTTTACCAATTTTGGACTTGTTTGCCTTGCCTGAATGTGAACTCACTTCTTTATTCTCCTTTGAGGCTTCAGCCACAAACTTGTTTCCGCCTCAAGTTTAGAGAGACTCTGTTTATGCACAGAGGTAATAGAGGTGTTAATGAAGGAGCAGAGCTTGGTTTCCAGAACGTTTTGCCTAGATAAAGATGTCTGTGAGTTAAAAAAGACCCCCTGCAGGGATCCCGTTTGTGGTGGTTTTTTGTCTCTTTTCAGAATGGGGCTATTTAAAAATAGCAGTAAATTTTGCATCAGTTTTGATTTGTCCTATTAACAGGCCCAGTATGCTAAATAAAGTTTTACTAGTACCTGTCCTAACAGCACAGCTGCTTCCTGCTGCAGTGGGTACTGAGGATAGTGATCAAGCAAAGCCTTGGCATACGTGCTTGGTTCTAAGCCATATAAGTTCTCACTTTTCTGTAGCTGAGTGCACGTGCTGGCACAGAGACACTCACTGTGGTTACTTGCACATTTTCAGGTCGGAGAGGACTCCCGTCATTCAGGACCCCCGGTTTTGCCGAGACCATCCAGCACATTTAACACAGTCAGCAGAGCTCAGTACCAGGATGTGGTTCCAGTGGGTATGTCAGCATCCAGCCTCTGCTCAGAGGAGTTCTCCATCACTGAGGGGGTCATGGCAGTGAGCACTTCTGGGGTTTCCATTCGCTTGGGATGGGTAGAAGTTACCATTTGTTATGATCCTTCTGTCTGTCAGCATTTCCACACTGTTCAGTTGGAACCTTCAGGGCTGGAACTGTGCAGAACCAAATAACTGATGTATTTTTCCTTCCTGGCTCATTTACTCTGTGTGCTCTCAGGACAAATTGAAGCCAGGGGGTCAGATTGGGTCCTAACTGGATTCCATGTATTCTCAGTGATTTTTACCTTTTTTTTTTTCTTCCCCCACAACTTCTGAGCATCTATTTTGGCAGGATTACAGAAAGCATTAATAATGTATTGTCATTAACTTAACTTCTGTTCTCAGTTACGTACACACAGACTTACTGACTTCTGTGCCACCACGTACAGAATTTAGCTTATTAAATCTAACAGCTGTCACATTGTGCTAAATCAAGATAAATTAATCTGATTGGCTGTAACTGGCTCTTTGTACTGTGGCATGTTTACTTGAAAACCTCTGCCCATTTAAATCCTCGCCCTTGCCATGGACATGGTGTGCATGCTTCGCAGGCTCAGCCATTAGTGAGGATTTGATACGGGTGTTTGCAGTGGCTGCTTAAAGTGTGAGAATAGATTTCAGTGCAGTGAAAACCAAGGTCCCTGCAACTTTATTCTAGCAGTAAATATTCTGGTTTGACCTTAACTAACAGTGTGAGTGCTAAAATATAATAGAAATTGCTAACAGAATTATAGCTGTTAGCAGTGGAAAGGATATGTCACGATGAGATTTGGTTCATAATCAAGAACTGTGTTCCTTAAATGACAACAGAATTGGTAGTCTTACATAAAAAAGTATTAAAGTATTAATTAATTAAAATTATTTCTAAAATTAAAACTTTGAAGGTGAAATATGTCATTATTGGTCAAAATCCAGAAGGAATGGCATCCTTTGTTTTGGATCTCCTTGTTTCAGCACGATATTTTTGTTGATGTTTTCAGCTTACAATGACAAGATAGTTGCGTTTTTGCGGCAGCCCAATATCTTTGAAATTCTACAAGAGCGTCAACCAGATCTTACCAGGAATCATTCACTCAGGTAAGGAAATTAGTGAAGTTTGCTATTCCCATTTCAGTACAAAATGCTAATTACAATTAATTTCTTTCATTAAAATTAACAGTGGAACATAACAGATTGTAGACTTCTGGTGCATTCAGACATATTCATAAAGCTCTGGGAAATTGTTGTGTAATGTATTTCTGTGTAACAGCCTGTAACAAAGTTGAGGAGAACAGAGGTAATGTATTATTATCAAATAAAGATACCTACAAGAAAATGTTTGGAATAACTGGCGTAAGAGATTTGCTGATGTCTTCCAAATGTGCCAAGACAGCTGGATGGCACAGCAAATGTGCCCATTCATTTGGGTATGTGTACAGCTGGGAGCTTGAGGCAGTGTGGCATTTGGGTTTGTCCTTATCATACCAAAGCACATTTACAGAAAGGCTGTCCTGACCTCATGACATCTGGAGGTAATCTTACATCAATCAGAATTTTTGGTGTCTTTCCAAAATTTACAAGATGAGGAAGGATGATCTTTGCTTGTTGTGTGGTTGTTACAATTCCCTCATATGTTTAGACTTGGAAATGGAATCACTGACAACTTGGATAGTAGTGGCAAGGACTGAAATGAATGTATCTATTCTTCCTTGGACACTAAATTTAAAAAATGCTGGTTTGGTTGTTGGCAGTCTCTCCTGTGCAGGCTTCCAGAGGCCTACCCACACTGGCTGGCATGGCAGTCAGCACTGGTGCTCATTTTTTTTCCCTTCTGTGTTACTTATTGATCCCTTTTCCTCCATGTCCTGCAAGTTCCCAGAATTCAACAAGCTGCCCTCTTTTGCAGTTTCTCATGTGTAGTATAACAAGTTTTGTAATGTGACTTCTGTGTTAAAGATGTGGTTTACCCTCTAAAGAAATCCTGGCTGACAAACCTGAAACAGCATGCTAGCAGAATACACACTCTCCAGAAAATACAGAGGAAAGGAAAACAGGAATCTACAGTTCTCAGCATGTCAAAACAGTTCCTATGTTGTACCCATATCACTATAGGCAAGTTTGTCCCAACAGGCTTGGTCTGAAATCTGCTGGGAAGTAGTATACAAACAATTTCTGATTGCTTTGTAGTCCTTTTCCCAGGGTGCTTGATTTCCTTTAGTCTGACAGCAATCTGTGTAATTTTCTTCATGTGTGTTGTGGGGTTTTTTAATAAATTAGAGTTCAAATAGCTCACAAGGATTGTTGGTATTCCCCGGTTCTGCTTCTAGTAGAACCTTGCTTCCTGATTACAGATTCATAATTTCGCACAAACTGAGACTTTCTCAAGAAGAGATGGGTTTCAAAAATGGAAGATCTGAGGTTAAAAGACATTGTTTTCTGTACCTCCTCATTTACTTGAGATTATATGTCCTTCTGTACATTTACTTTGGAAGGAGACTGAAGATATATGCCTTAACTGACTTGCTTCAGCAGAATGATTGAGGATTTTAATGAACATAGTTTTACTTTAAATTGAATGGAATGGGTCAGAAAAGCCATTCTGTTAAGCTGAATGGTTCCATTCTAATTTTAGTATTTGAAGTTACTAATTTGATTAAGGTAAATTATCTTCCATTATACCTCTCTTATGTCCTTCTACAGCTGATGCCTCAGTAACATTTCATACATTTTTATAAAGATCTCAGTTTTATTTTTCCTGGTTAGTCTTTTAAGACCCCAATTTAGCAAATTATTAGAATCCGTGTCTGTTTGACCCATTGTGAGACTAAGCAACTCCATGGACATTTCTGTAACATTTGATAAATTAAGACCTAACTGAAATCCTGCATTATGAATTCTTTGTGTAATTTTTATTTTGTATAGTGGTTAGTACAATTGCCAGTAATCTGTTCCTTTCAGGACCTCAATGCAGTTGAAGTGGAATGATAATGATATTAAATATTATTATTAATATTATTGTCATTATTACATAGGTGAGGAGGAAAATCAGTATTTGGCCAGTGGAAGAGGACAAAGATAATTTGAAAAGATATCTGACATTTTCTGTCTAAAATAATTTCTCATTCCCTTAAAGAAAGAAGAGATAAGAAATTGAGAGTCTGTTAAAATATAAAAGGAAAGTATACTACATGTAGAAAATTGTTATTCAAAGGTTTCATGGTGGAGTAGGAACATTATACTTTTCATACCCATATTAGGCATACTGACAAGATTAAATCTTCTTTTACCTTCCACTGCAGGTAAAACTAAAAAAATAATGTAAAAGGCTTCAGGCAAAGGCACCTGTTATACATTAAATATAATTTATACCTTAGTGGAAGGTAAGAGGCATATATATTGAAAGAATATCACTGAAATCACAACTCTCACTTGTAACTCCAGGAAGTCATGGATTGTGTTCTTTTGGAAGGCTGCAGGTATTAGTTAACCCAGAAAATGTCCTTCTGGTTTCTGGTGTTGTTCCCAACTAAATGCTAAGATATATTTTGTAATTCAGCATTTATTTCCTCCAACCTTGCCATTTGGGCACTGGTGTAAAGTGGAGTGGCTCTGGAAGTGTCCAGATGTCCCTGCCCTGCCGACTGTATGGAGTGTTTTTGGTTTTTGTTGGTAATAGGACATGGGGTAGACAGACCCCTGAGCTGAGCCAATGCTGCTGTTCTTATACAGAGGTCTTTACTTTTTTGTTTGTTTGGGGGTTTTCTCCTTTAAATTTGGGACAGGTTTAGTTACATGGGTTTGGGTTTTGTTTTCTTTTCCTCCAGAAGTGTAAAGCCAAATTAGAATTTATCTCTACTGTACTATCGTAGTGATAAAGAAAAAATACGAAGGATGTGCTCGTATTTCAGAATGCAGGGAAAAGCTCTGTGGAGAAAAAAGAATAGGAATCCAAGAAATTATATTCAATACAGATCCTAAAATTCTGTGTGTTACCATGCTGAGAACTTAAGATGCATAGATTCCACAACAGTGACCAAACTGGGGCTGGGAGAAAGGATGTGTGCTTGGTGAAATAGAAGGGAGAGATAATACAGGGGTCTTTGGGGACTATATCTTAAATGCAGTGTGGTGTGAAAACCCTGGCTTTAAAATCACAGGTGTGCATTGTAAATATTAGGCTTGCATTTGTGCAGAGATTCAGAAGAGACAATGCTTCTTTAAACAGTTCACTTTTACGGTAGAAATGTCCTTCTACAGGTCTCAGCCTCCCACTTTGAGTTCAGGGACATAGACTCGAGCCTGAACTTGAGGGATTGATTTTTCTTTTTTTTTGTTTAAATTTTTTTTTTTTTTACTGTTTAGGTGACTGTACTACCTGCAACAATATGAGCATTGAAGAGATGAGGGCAATGGGAGAATCGTTCCTCAGAACAAATTAGCTTGTTGGTTGTAATATTTTATTGCTGCATGGACGTGGTGTGGCAGGGAAAAAAGTAGGGAAAAGCGTAACCCAGAGGTTTCTGATGTACTTTGTGCTTTTTCTTGTTGCTCTGGTACACATTGATGCCTTATTTGCAAAAGGTATTTTGAAAGGCTTTTTTTGCTTACCCAGGGAGAAGATCCAGTTCATCCGGACAGAGGGAACACCTGGGCTGGTGCGTTTATCCAGTGATGCAGACCTTGTCATGTTACTCAGGTAGGCACTGCTGCTGCCCATGCACGTGTGCAACATGCTGTGGCAGCTGCTGAGGAGCCTTGCAGGGAGCAGCGTGTGCTGGTGGTGTCACCCAATCATTTCCCCTTCACTCCTTGGACTTGCAGCTGGGAGAGCTACAACTCAAGGCTTGGATTTTATTTTCATCATGTTTAGTTCTAGATGGTAGTTGGAGGTCACACTTTTCTATAGGAAGATGGAATGTGAAAGGCAAGTGCTAGAGCACTGTGCTTGTGATTTATACAGGTTCACCCAGACCACCTTTAATTGTCCTGTTGCATCCAGCCCTGATGCTTAGAAAGGTGGTACAGCTCAGACCTCTTTTCAACAATGTGCCTTGTGCTACTTTTTGAATGCATCTGTTTAGTTTCATGCTTTGGAAAATGCCTGTTTGTCAAGGCACATACTTGAGAGGTGTTTTTATAACTTAATGTCTCGCTTGCTTCTTCACTGTGCTGTCAAGCATTGTCCCCTTTAATAAAGGAAATATTCTTACAGATTTCAAGAAATGGGAGGCTGCTTCCTTACTAGTTTTCATTTAAGCTCTTAACTCCAAAAATCAGGCTTTTTTTTTTTTCTAAAATTAAACCAGTTTATCTTGATACTGCATTCTCATCCACTGTAAATGTGCATGAAGAAATTCATGGGTACCTTTAAAATTTAATCAAGTGAAATAGAATTGGCATTAGTAGTTGTATTTTGAGGCCAGGTTGCATATTGATAATCTTTTCTGGTCCCTAAATCTCCAAATTAATTACAGCTATAAAAAAATCTCATTTTAAACCTATGTTTGGGCCTTTTTAAAATACAAATATTGTTTCTTTAAAAACTTTCAACATTTTTATGTGTAACTCGGAGGGAAACATCACATGGCCATGAATGTAGAAAGATCTGTCAGAAAGGAGTCATTAAAAAAAAAATCCATGTAAAAATATTTCTAGGTGTTTGTTTGGTGAACAGACTTAGTAAGAAACATCTTTTATTTGAACATTGTTTTCATTGTGTTGGATAGTAAAAGATTGGCTTGCAGTTCCTTCTATAGCTCAATTTTTGAACATTATTTTTACATATTATCTCAGCAGTTTGTGTTGTATTTCACATCCAAAATACCTTTTGATACCATTCTGATATTCAGATCCATTCTGAAACAAACAATTCTGTCCCTTTTTGGATTTGCTTGTGTCAAATTTGGGAAAAGACTGAAATTTTTATATATATATAAATACATGTATACACACACACACAGAGATGCAGTGACGTTTGCAAGATGTTTGGGTTTTTTTCACCTAAAAAGTTGAGTATCAATAATAGATGAGGCATGAAGTCATTCAGCTTGAGCAGGCTAGATGTGGTACTTGTTTCAGCAGGAGTGTTATTAAACATAAAATGTTATGCCAACAAGCTTACCAGTCAATACACTTAACAAGTTCAGATGTGATTCTTATTCCTGGAGGCTTAGAATGTTTCTGAGTAAGGTTATTGACCCCTTTGTAATGAGAACACCAAAAAAACCCTCCAAAACAAACAAACAAAAAAACCCCAACAACAACAAACCAGGGCCCATGAATTTTCAAGGCTGATTAACTATATTTTAGCCTTGAGAACAAATACCCAATTATGTATAGCAATGCCCCACAAAAGTAGCAGTTACTGCTTTCCAGTACTTTCAAATTCTGCTTGAGGAGGTGGCAATAAAATAATCTGTAGCACTCCAAGTGTGCATAGTGGAAATAGGTGAGTGACTACCAAAGAAAGCAGGTTAATAACTAGAGATTTATCCCTAGAAAGTGAAAACTGCCATTTATTGAAATAAATACTTTCTTTCTTCTTTGCTCCTTTTTGCCAGTTTGTTTGAGGAGGAAATAATGTCATATGTGCCGCCACATGCCTTACTTCATCCTAGTTATTGCCAGTCTCCGAGAGGCTCGCCGGTGTCTTCGCCTCAGAACTCTCCAGGTAAGTTGCTCAGGCAAAGCTCCTGCAGGGGCTTCATTAAACCACTTCTCATCCTTGATAAGACAAAGATTTAGACCTATTTTTGAGCAAAGTCAACAAGTACAATTGCATTTGACTGTCAAACCTGAACCTTTGCCTTGGGCTCACAAGATGCTTTGCTGGGTGTATTACAATGTAATTCAGGGGTTGTGATTTTGTTCTGACTTGTAAAAAAACATGCAAACTTGTTTCTCACTGATGTGAAACAACTGAGTGTCTGCTCATGCCAGCATCCTGATGCCTGGAGAATTGAAAGCATTGATCTAATAACTGTTAATGGGGCTGTGGGGCCATGAGGGACAATTTTATGTAAAGCCAGCTTGTTGTCCTTTAACACGAGTTCAGAACCTAGCATACTGCAGCTGTCTGAACATTCATGTCAGAATGGAATGAAACTGGTATTTCAGATTCTAACTGAGTTGCAGATCAGAACTAAACTGTTGCAAATACGACAAGTTCCATTTGAAGGCCAAGTTTACAAATGTTGTTATGCTTATTTTCCTTGAGATAATAGGTAAGCAAATTGGAAGTGGCTTAAGGGGATTTCTACAAATTTGAGAACAAAAGTATAGATAAATAGAGAACATTTGGGGTGTAAGCAACTCTAGGTAGTTCCAGACAACAAGAAGTTTTTATCAGAAAAGAACTGTGATTTTCATGGGCATTTCCCAGTCCACAATGATAAAAAGCTTTGCCTTTTCATGGAACCAGATTAAATGCATTCATAAACATGTGGTAGCTTTGCCTGCTGTTGGACAAAAGATCTCTGTAAGATCTGTCTGAAGAAACTATCCAAAGACTTTATTGATCTTATGGCATTCTGCAAAGTAGTGAAATACAATATTCACATTTATTGATATTTTCAATACATATATGGTTTAAATAGAACTGTTTGCCTTTATTGAATAGAAGGGGATGATGAAATCTGCATGTATGCATCTTACTTCCAACTGCAAACCTGGCAGTCTTTTATAAATAAAACCAGTTTTGGCTTCCAGAGTTAAGATTTCTTAATCACTTGTACATGCACCAAAGCATTCTGGGCATGGCTTCATTCCAACAAAGTAATTTCAAAATACATTCAGTCTTTAACATGTGATATTCTCATTTACTCCCAGTAGCAGCAGATAGTAGAGGATGGTTTTTTAGTCTCATTCTCCTTAAAATTGTAATGTCTCTTCTGGCTCATAGAAAAATATAGAGACCCCATTGAATCTCCCTGTCAGTCTGTAAGCATGCACGTTTGTGTTGGTGTACAAATGGCTTTTTTGATGAGAAATTGTAAATAGCCCATGTTTCTATGGAGGCTCTGTTTTTTCTCATCAGCTAAGCTGGCTGTGCTGCACTGCACGAGGTGGTGTGTTAAGGATCCATTGTTCAGATCAGTCACAATCACTTGTACTTTCTCTTTTGGGAAAGATGAATAGTCATGAAGCTACTCTTTATATCTGCTTTAGAATATAACTTCTTTGAAAATCAAATATGATTATCACATCACTGGTGGTTTTTAGCTCTTCCATTAACATCTTTTGTTCCCAAGGCAGAAGTAATCACTATAATTGCCCAGGAATTTCTTGGCATATGCATCTGATTTGCAGTGAGGACTTGTCATGTGCTGACAGAATATTATGATGCTGATTTCTGAACCATGAAGTAATGTGTTATCAGATTCATGTTTTGTGGTACTCTTCAAAAAAAGCCAACTTCCTTCAGGGGTTAGCATTTAAGTATATTTTTGTTGCCGCTTTCTGGTGGCTGCATTTTTGTACATGCTTTGACCCAAAGCAAAACAAACAGAGGGAAAAGGCCAATAGTTAAAAAGCTGTTTTCAGTTTCTCGAAGTTTTCAGGAGATTTCAGCTGAGTGTACCTTTAGAATCTCTGGGTGCTCTCCCTAGAAGAGTAAAACCACTACAGGTGAATCAATGACTATGATCTGTTTTTCCAGAGGGGTCCTTTGTGTTCCTTCTGGAACCCTGCCGATCCCATATTTCCTATTCCTCCCACACTTCACTTCAAGCCCGGAACAAGTGCCAAGTGTCTTTCTGGTCAGACAGGTCTTTTAAAGACCTGTTAAGTGGCATTCAGTGTTATTAGTGAGCTCACTCGTTCTCTCTCTGATCTCTGCAGAGAGATAGGCTCTGCAGCTCCTTCCAGCCCCCGCTTCCGCAGGTTGCGCTGTCGCCTTTTCTGTCAGACCCACGGGCTGTGTGGCTCCACGGGCTGCTCTGCTTCCCCTCTCTCTGCCCACAAACTGAACGGATGCACCTCCTCTCTTTTATTACCTGAAACCTTACATTCCCATGCCTACCCTCACAGCTGCGGTCAATGTTTCTGTATTGGCTTCGTTTCATGCGGGGAGCCAAAATAAACTCGCATGAGGAGTTAACAGACAGAACTCTGCATAAAAGTGCTGCTAAATGGTTCATTTGCACCTTCAGGGCATTATAGGTGACCACTGGTTGCAGAGAAGTAGTTGGCAACTTACGTGTACTTAAAGGCATGAAAAGTTTTAAACATCCTCTGAATTTTTTATGGGGTGTGTCTAGACAGCCACAAAGAGGAGTTTTAGCTACCTCCTTGGCACCCTGCCTTGCAATCGAATCAGTGGAAGTAATTTATCCAGGGAGGCAGTGGAAGTTCTAATGATGGTCATTTTCAGAATAGATCAGACTAAGCACCTAATTTGTGTATACTGGACTTGTACATGCAGTTCCAGGCTATGCCTTTTTTTTGGTGTACAGATCTCACCTCTCCTTGCTGTTAAGAAGTTGACCCTCAAAAACAGTTTTTCAAAATTTAATTCACTTAGATGACCATCATGTATGTTTCTGCAGCCACAGATTAGAAATTCCACAGACTTGAATTTGGTAGTCTTTCCACTCTCCCTATATTTTTCTTCCTTGTTACTTCCCCAGGGAAAAACTTCTACTAAGGAATTTCCAAATGTTTTCCTTCTTCCTCTTGATGTGGTCAACAGGGGCAATGCAGAGTCCAGTCTGTTTATGCTTCATTTCTTAGTTGTTGTTTTCCCTGGTAATATTAAATCCAGAACAGAACATTTATTGTATGAACTATTATAAAGGTTAGACATAAAGTGTACTTGACAAACAAAAAGTAAAGTCTTTCTAGTTGCTTGTGCTGTTTTTTTAATCCATCTTTTGCATTGACCTGGACTTGCTCTTTTAAGATTTACTTTTGAAAGATGATACTATTGGGAGTGAGCAACCAGAAGGTCTTGGATGCAGAACAGATTTGAAGATATGCAGCTTTTACTCTTTAAAAAGGTGACTAAACCAAACACAGACCATGCATACCTTTTGCTATTAAGGAATCTTTCCAGTAGCAGGTGGGACATTGATCAGTTCCTGTCACTAGTGCTCCTTCTCTGCTTATTGCTCCCTGCAGGTACTCAGCGTGCCAATGCCCGAGCTCCAGCTCCGTACAAAAGAGATTTTGAAGCCAAGCTGAGGAACTTCTACAGGAAGTTGGAGACTAAAGGATATGGACAAGGCCCAGGGAAATTGAAGTACGTTGAAGCATCTCATGAAACTGGGTTTCTTTTCAGGCAGCTTGCCTTGCCTTGCACATCTACAGGCTTCTTCCCCTTAGAAGGAATGCAGATGTTACAGTCACCCAGGCATTTCTGGGAATATAAAACCTGTAATAAAAGCCTTAATGCCAGCATGTGACTCATAGCAGAGGATACAGAAAGTTCTGAGCACCTCTGTGTTTCCTCCAACTATGTTTTTGTACAGACAGTATTACCAATACGGTGCCAAAAAGAGCTTTGGGAAGAGGCCTGCAGAACAGGAGGCATCTGAATTCTTCCATTAAAGCAACTGCAATGATATAAAGTTGTATTTTCTCTTATCTTTTTCCACTAAGAACAATTAGATAGGCTTACCTTTTGTACATCATTGCCTCTATGGATACCACCATCCTCTTTAGTAAAGAGGATTCATATATGAAATGTTACTAAATTCTGAGGAGTGCCTTAAAATACTGCTAGTATTTTCATTTTAGCACTCCGAATGCTAGAGTGCTTGGAGTGAGGTCTTCCCTCCTTCATTGATTTGCTAATCATGTGATTACATGCTGTTGTATTAAGGATAGTCCTCACAAGATAGTTTCAAAATTTTGTAAATTACCAAGTCTTGTGCCAGTTAGATAACTCATAGCCATGAGGCACTAGAACATGATTTAATAATTTCCTCTATCATAAGAAGGAGTTTTTCTATTTGAGTTTTTTTGTGTAGTTTTTTTTTGTATTTCCTTCATCCAGTCCCTTCTCCTATTTTGCAGAAATCTGTGCAAAGCTCAGACTTCATTCATGTGAACTTGTTACAAGTTTTGCAAAACTGAAATGGGATTAAAATGGTATTGTTTAGACAATCCAGCAGAAACATGTATCTCTGAAGTCACCCTGTTAATATCCTGCGGTGTAAATAGATGTTTCCAACTGTGGTTCATGTTCACAAATTGCTGTTTCAAAATAATTTTGCCCTTCAGATTAATCATCAGGAGAGATCACTTGCTAGAAGACGCCTTTAACCAGATCATGGGCTACTCAAGAAAAGACTTGCAGAGAAATAAACTCTATGTCACGTTCGTTGGGGAAGAAGGGTGAGTAGAACAGGGAAGTATTTGTGGTCTGAGAACTCGGTGTTTTGCAGCTCCTGTTTCACCAAACTTGTTGTCTAGAGTGAAAAGAGGAAGGACTGCAGTCAGGAAATGCTGCATACACAAGCCTAGAGCATACAGCTGTTCAAGATGGCTTCTTAAGCATTTTGCAATGTAACATATCCTGCCTTTGCAGAAGTAATGTGAGTGTTTATGTGAATTTTCCCAATAGTTGGTGTGTGTTTCAGAATGTTGCTGGGAAAGCAAATTAAAAACCAAACAACTTTCTTGTGTTATTCATGTTTTTTTTTCTCTCAGTGCTGTTGTGTCTCCAGGGCTTATTAAAAGACTGTTGCCATTTGTTGGAGGGAGAGTGCTTCCAAAGTAGGCTATGGGCTCAATCCTTAATTTTACTCCTGTCTGAGGCACTGGGAGCAGAAAGCCCTCAGTGCTACAGGAGGTGCTTACTGCCTGTCCAGGCCAGGGCCTACATCACAAATAAAAGCAACTGGGCTGTTGCCAGTTGTCAGAAAACCCCAACTATTCTTGACACTACAAAGTCATATTTAGAGAACACTCAGTCTGTGTCTAATGAAAGTCTAATGTGTTACAGGTTGTGAGATGTGCTTTGCAAAGCAAGATGTGGTTAAATTTCCTTTGCAAGTGAAACTGAAACAATGTACTGTTTTCTGCTTTTGTCTCTTGATTTGTGCCCTCTTTGTCACGTCTTAAAGCTTACTTGCCTGTTGTTGATATGGTTCATGAATGTGTTTGTAAATACATTCAAACTTTTATTCCATGATATTCAGAAACTGCAGCACAGCTCTTGCAATGCTGTAGTAGTGTGTGCTATTGCCATGCAATGTGTGAGTCTTTAAAATGAAAAGTTGTAATAGAAACATCTCTGACAAGATTAGATAAAATTAATATGTCTTTGAAAACCCCTGAATCCTGTTGTTTGTTTGAAGTTCACCCTGAAGCACTTAGTGTTAATAAGGACCCGGTGAAGTCTTAAAATAGAGAATGTTGACAGCTGAGGGCCAAGTGTGGACTTGTTCATATAAATAATATCACCATGCTGTCTGAGGAAAAACTCAGAACTGGAATGGCAAGGCTGGTGCACAATGAGATTACACTGTATTGACAGAGGAGGGTGGGGATGCAGGAGTGAGGCCTGTTTTACACAGCCCCTGCCAGCCTTTACTTTCACAGCTGCAGCCTCAACTCAGATTTAAAAATGAAAGGGAATTTTTTAAAATCATACATGAGATAGAGATTGATCCAGATACACCATCTCCTTTCATCAGACGTCAGACTTTTGCATTTCACCACTGAGCAACATGAAAAGTGACCTGGAAATGGGGGTGACACATCCTGTCCCCATTATATCCAGCTTTACACAAGACTCCAGCCTCAATGTGAAAGAATCAGTTAATTAAGAGCAAAGTCAAATTAAAATGACGTCAATCCTTTATTTACAAATCTGTATTTTTAATGAAGAAAGGATGTGTGCAAACAGTATTGTTTCATCAGAGATGGTGCAAGGATATTTATCTACATCAAACTACTCATTTGGCCAGGTGAAGAAAGACAGGTCAGGGTGGAGGAGAGGAGGAATACTGAAAGTTAATTGTTTCCTATTTGCTTCTCCTTTTTTAAGATTTTAAGTAGGAGTTTGCTTTTGCATTTCTTTTCCTCTTGGTAAAGAGATGTAAGTTATAAGGTAATGGGTAAGGAAATCCTCACATTATACAACATTTTAGTAGCTATCGATTTATTAGTGTATAAAGTAGTAAGTGTGGCAACTCAGACATGGTTATTGCTGTTCAAGTGATTTCTATCGTAAGTCTCATAATGTTTATCTTCCTCAAACCTTCAATTTCTACACTCATCAATTGTGATGCTCATTTAGTGGTTTTTATACACTCATAATTCATGGGGTAATACATTACAAAAATTTAGATAGAAAGAATATGGTTCCTTGTTTTTCCTAAGTTCTGTGAACTACTAGGAGAAGCTGCTTTGCGTTTAAGAGTGGTAAATCTGAAGTATTAATGGTGCTTCCTAGGAGACATGAGTCATGTTGCCAACAACATATTACTCTCCTGAATATCCAAATGCCCCACAGTTGCAGCTGTTGTGTGGTTGCATACCTCTCGTATGAAGTTTTCTCACCCATGTGCCAAGCCTTTAATTGTAGGATAAATCTGACTGGCAGTGCAGAACTCTCATGATTGATTTATTTAACGTGACTCACAGTCACTGCATACAAAGAGAGCTGTATGAAATGGCTGATAGTCAAGCACACAGTTTCCTTTTTATCTTAGGATTTCATAGTGTGTCTGATTATCCCAGAAGTTTGCAAGAGCCTTCCAGATGACCCTTTACTTGATCCTGATATTTGTGCCAAGATTAAGATCCAATAGTTGTCCATGGTATCAAACCATTTTTGGTTTTTTTTTTCCCTGTAATTTGTTGATGGAATCTACCCCTTCTTGCCAGGGTAAGGATCTGTTTCAGTACTTCACTGCTGAAGCTTAACAGAAGTGAAATGCTTACAAGTGACTGAAGGGAAAATGGTTTTTATTCAGCTGAGGAAAGAGGATTTGTCCTCAGCTTGATAATGGCACCTGGCCTTTACTTTCCTGACAACCTGATCCTCAAAAACAACTCTCATGTGTGGTTGTCTTCTGTACAAGTTTATGAGCCAAAACATTCACAGCAGAAGTTCTATGTGAAAGCTGACCTTCTCTGTGGTACTTCTGTCTGTGCATTGTCTTAGTTCTTGAGTCAAATAGTAAATCTTTTATCTATAAAAGATGTATCTTTCTATGTCTTTGTTAGGGTTATAATATTCTCTGTTCCCCACTGGAAAACCCCTAGTTTTCTGTTTTCCAGCTCTAACAGAGCATTAACATCACACCTATCTCATTTCACTGGTGACCTGCGGAGTAATGTCACAATTTGCTCTCTGTGCATTGTCAGCAATGAGTTTGTTTATCATTCAGGAAGAAGGGGTTATTTAGATTCATTAGTACTGGAATCTTGAAATAGGGAAAAAAATTAAAACAACAAAAAAAAACCCTACAAAGGAAGTGCACTCTCCAAAAGACATTTAAATGCACTCAAGTTTGGAAGACAGACAAGAAAATTTAGACCAAGAAACATAAATCACTGAAGTAATCTCAGATTATATTGCTCGGGAAAACAGAAATATTATCCTGCAAATTGTCCTATGGTTGCAAGTCTGCAAAGACAAAATATGACCATTGTTTATTTTCATTGTTAATTTGTCAGATGCAGATAAATCTGATGTTGGCTCTTTCCATGGTTTTCCTCCTCCCCACCCTGTCTACTCCCAATTACTTGGTTATATTCCTGTGGCAAAGAGGCCATTACAGCTGGAGCCAAAGCTTTTTTCTGAGAGCAGCCCACATGGAGAGCTCCAAGTCCTCCAAGCCATTCCATTTTAGAATAGTCCCTCGAGAGTTCCACATACTTTGGCATTAGGCAATCTGCACGGTTAAGGGTTCTGGTTAAAATCTTATGAAATTTTAATCAAAATACAGTGTAAGGAATGTAGAATCAAAGAAGTGTTTCCTACTTCATAGTAATGTCAGGTTTCTCTTTAAAGGTTGGACTACAGTGGACCATCAAGAGAGTTTTTTTTCCTGGTGTCCAGGGAGCTCTTCAATCCGTATTATGGTTTGTTTGAATATTCAGCCAATGATACCTACACAGTACAAATAAGTCCCATGTCTGCTTTTGTAGACAATCACCATGAGTGGTAAGAATTATTTTCTTTTTGTTTTTCAGATACATTTCCTGTTATTTCCACTTGTAGAACAACTGCTCAAATCTGCTCAGACATGTAACACGGAATCTGATCTTTTTAACCAGCAGCAGAATAATTGCATTTATTTAGACTTCCCTGATTTTGGTTTCTCTTGTGGTTTTTAAATGATCTTATTTCTCACAAGGTCAGCAAAATTATGATTTGGAACATCTCACAACATAACTCCCTGCATTTCTTGTACATTAGCAGTCATTTCATGAAAGCAGTATTAACCTCTTGTGTATTAGAAAAAACCAAGAAAAAATAATAGCATAATGACTTTTTGTCAGCTAAGGAGATTAAGGGAGGTTTCAGGCATGTATTACTGTGTGTAATTTGTTTGAGTCTTTCTGAAGAGTACAGAGATCTCCTCAGTGGAAAAACCCCGACATACCTATTGGAAGGAAATCTCTGGTGGTATCTTAATTGGGGGTAGGGGGAAGACTGCTGATCACACAGCTTTGAAACAGCCTGTACATACACCCATGCTTCTAAAATAGTTATTGAGGATTTTTGCATAATCCTATTTTCACAATTATAAGCCAGTTTAAATCACTCTCAGTTGATTTAAGCCATGGCATCACCATAAATCTGTAAAGCTGTGCTGTGACTATTAACAGAGAATTCTGCTGTGTAAGTAGTTGGATTACATTAATAGTGGAATGACAACTGCTCATCTCTTTAGGACAGATATGTACCGAGTTATTTTTTGAAAGCCAGTTATGAAGAATGAGTATCACGGGGGAATCTCATTACTAATTTTACAAATGAACTGCCAAATGAACTGGTTGGCAGTTCAGTTAATTGAAGCAACCTGCCTGTTGAACTCAGTTATTCAATAGTAAATGGCATAGGCTGTATTGGAAAGGCAGAACTGCCCGGCAGAGAGGTGAGAGAAAACCCTTATGTGCTATGCAGCTTCTGCCAAGGTTTTGTATTCATCCCTGGCTTCTGCAGTGCTGGACCAGAGACCTTGGGAATGAAGGAGGCATGACCCCGATCTCTTTCAGGGAGTGCTGGTTTTGTCCAGCCCCAGGGGGAATTCAGAAAATGCAGCTGTGACAAGCAGTTTATGCATGGAAAGGGGAAGGCTCTGCATGTCACATCCTCATCTTGCAAACATTGTACAAGCAGGTACAAGCCCTAATTTTTTCCAAGATCAAAAATATCATAAAGGATATATAAACAGAAAGTTTGGGAAACATTTTCTTTGAAAACAAACACTAGACTTTAATCTAGTTCTAGAGTTGTGGAAGAGTTTTCACAGTGGATCTTGATTCTCATGGGAATAGTTGCAAAGACCCTTCTATTTCAAGGTTGCTGTCATCTGATCTCAACCCTGGCAAACTTCCTCCTTACACACCCAACAAAATGAAGATAATAGGGGAAGAAAGAGAGAGGTGAGAGAAGGAGATTTAGATCCTGTTGACATAGGGCTGAAGAGCACTGCAATAAAAAATAAAACTTTCAAACACTGTTTGTAAAAATATACATAGAACTCCTTAACCACAGTCAGAAGAGGGAGCAAGGAGCCACTGTAAGCAGGAAAGACAGGCAGCATGAACTGTCAGGCTGGAAAGAGTAGAAAAACCTTTGGCCTCTCTATAACATGAAAACAAGTTAATCCTGTAGGGCTGTGAAATGAAAATAGACAGTGGCTATCATTTTGGGAGATAATGCGTTTATAAACTGGCTGCTCTGGCAGGGGCTGATGGGGTTAATATGGATTTGACATCTTTGAGCAGTTGGAACTTAGGTATCTGAGGGATTTTCCACACTCTGCAGACTTGCTTTTTTTAAATCATTTTTTTTCCCCTGTGTCTTACTGAGAATGTTAAAGAAACCCAGGAAATAAACAAAAATACCACAATTTAGACATAGCTGTCTGATTTAATATTGCTATTTGGAAATACATGCAAGTTTTGAGGACAGAGCAGTGTACCAACCACAAAGTTTCAGTATCATGACTGTAACTCTTTCTCTTCCAGGTTCAGGTTTAGTGGTCGAATTCTTGGTCTTGCTCTGATACATCAGTATTTGCTGGATGCCTTTTTTACAAGACCCTTTTATAAAGCCCTCCTCCGAATGTGAGTAGAATTGTTCTGTCTCCTCTTTCGTTTGGTTCCTTCCCCATCAATGATGCCATTTTGTGTATGGATTATTTATGATGTTTTATTGACAAAGGAGACAGGACATTAGTTCCAATTTAATAAATGGATTTCAATCCATGAATTTTTTGAAAAATGTCTTTGTTTCTACTACCTCAGAATGTTGTTTCTGATCAGTATGAGAACCTCATGTTTTGAGGTTTGTTTAGCCCTGTTACCAGCTTTCTTCTACAAAATCTTAGATTTGAAGGCAGACAATGAAATGCTGCGGGCTTATTCCAGATATTAATAGAGTTCTTATTCATTTGGCATGTAATGACTCACAGGATAGGATATGAATCACTTCATAACTTAGACTGCACCATCCATTCTCAGAGGTAGACTGATTGTTGGCGATCTCCATTTCGAGGAGCTGTACTTTGATATACTTCAGACTTGGTTTCCAGAATTACTGCTCCTGTTCTGGCTGAAACAATGAGAGCTGTGCTTGCTCAGCATGTCTGGAACTTAAGACCTAATGAACTTAGGGTGCTTTGCTTTTTATTTGAAAGCTGGTCTTGAGAAGTCTGGAAGCATGTTTTTTTATATAAAACATCATGTATTCCAGTAGTGGGGAGTAATTCATCCATTCCTACTGCACATATATTTTAAAAACACCTGAATGCTAGCAGCATCATTTTAGTAAGAATGAGGACGCAGCCGAGGTGGACTTGGTGTGGCTGCTGAATTAAGCTGTTTACCTTGATGATTCTCTAAACAGTAAAATTAAAAATGAGGGGCAGCCACCTTTGTACACAGCCTAATTCATGCAACTTCCCCATCCCAGCTCTGAACCTTTGGTTCCTCAGAACTGATGAGCCATCCAGATTGTCTCTGCAGATGGGACATGGTGCCCAATCCATCAGCTTTGATGGAGGGGCTGTTGCTGCAGGATGTCACTTAAAACTATGCTTGAGCATCCAGCTGCAAGTGCAGGGCATACTTCTGGCTTTATGCTGACCCTGCACCTTGCTTAATGAATAGCCCCAGTGTCCTGTTTCATGGGACAGGATTTAAGGAGTTAAGAAGGGCAGAAATTGCCACCACAATATCAAATATTACTAACAGATGACATGTCCAAAGCTTGGAATAGTAACTGTTGAAGACAGCAAGGGACAGTTGGCTTACAAACTGGATTTGTAAAAGCAGGATGAGGTAAGGGAAAGTATGGCAAAAGGTAAAAAGATTATTTCTGTGGTAAGCTGGATATCTAAGCAGTTCAACAAATGATGAGAGATGAGGCCACATAAACAAAAAGGATACTGGTCGCTTTTAAAAAAAATCTTACAATTTCTTTTATTATTTGAATTCTTTGTCTCTTCAATATATATATTTTCATAATTCCTAAATATGCTTCACGGGAAACATGGGGCAGACTCACCTTAAGCTTAAGAAGCAATGTGTCCTCAAATTAAATTCTGGAGTTTTGTATATTTACAGAATTATTTTGTGTTAAACAGTAACTGCAGTTACCAGGGAAATAAACAGAGATTTGAAGTTGAGTCGTCTTTCTTGATGTTTCTCTTGGCTCCCATTCACAGTCTGTTTTTCAAGACTGTCCTATCTCAGTTTAGTTACTGAGCACAGGCTGCTGCCATCATCTGTATTTGTGTGTTTTCTTTTTCTTTCTTCTGTTAGACTCTGTGACCTGAGTGACCTGGAATATCTGGACGAGGAGTTTCACCAGAGTTTGCAGTGGATGAAAGACAATGATATACATGATATCCTAGATCTCACATTTACTGTAAATGAAGAAGTTTTTGGGCAGGTGTGCAAGTTTCTTAATTTCCTTGGTGCATTCTACTGCTAGATAAACATTTATTTGGGCAGAAGAATGAGTGTCCCTCCATGCTGCTTTGAACTTGTATTTAAAAAATTCCTGCTGGTGAAACCAGTGTTGAAATCTAAGGAGGAATCATTATTTGTACCTGGTCGAACGTGATTTTCTGGTTAAGGAGATTTTCTGGAGAATATGTGAAATATCAGACTTTAGGATTGCTTTGCTAGAGGTAGTTTACCTGAATTTAATTGCAACAAAGTTGTCATTCAAAGATATTACAACACCTTTGTTAAGGTATTACTCTGAAAACTTCACCACTTTAGTCACTGTAAAGATTGTTTCTTCTTCTCAGCTTATTCTTACTGCTAATTATGAAGGTTCCTCAGATGAAATGGAATTTAAAATATTACTGAAAGAAGATTTTTTTGTATGTTCTCTTACTTCACATATTCAATTTTGCTAAAGTCAGGCTTGGTTAGTGATTTTGAGGAATTACTTCAACTTAAAAATTTAAATTACTACGATTCCTGCTTTTGTCTTTGTAATAACTGTGTTGTCACTCGGTCATTATTTTTTCCTAAGATCACAGAACGGGAGCTAAAACCAGGAGGTGCCAATATCCCAGTCACTGAAAAGAACAAGAAAGAATACATAGAAAGAATGGTGAAATGGAGAATTGAGAGAGGAGTTGTACAACAAACAGAAAGTCTAGTTCGTGGTTTCTATGAGGTAAAAAGCTCCAAAATTAAATATACTTTCTTTCTCCTTCCAAAATACTTTTCTCCTTGTATACATTTCCAAAATGTGGAATCCCAGTTATAATCAGAAGTGCCTTTGCAGGTATTGGAAGGTGGGGGCTGAAAAAATTTCTTTTTGGTCATTGATGTAAAGACTGTGGTTATGTTTCATCTTTGCATTGGACAATACCCTCGATCACTGTAGGATTTGCATTGAATCCTTGCTCTGTTTCTTCTCCATTGGGTCTCTGAGACTTGTTTGTTTAAAAAGACAAAACCTGAATTCTATTTGTTTGTGACAGAAATGATACCTGGTAGATACCTTAGTAGCAGCCTTTATGAGGAGGCACAAATCAGTATGTGAAGGAATGTTGCTATGCATTTTATTTCCTTTCACAGGTGGTTGATGCAAGACTGGTGTCTGTATTTGATGCCAGAGAACTGGAACTGGTTATAGCTGGAACAGCAGAAATTGACTTGAGTGATTGGAGAAATAATACAGAGTACAGAGGAGGTAACTTCAATTTTGACTTGTTCAGTGAGACTGTTGGGGGCTCTGGAACAGCCCAGTTTTCAAGACAGTAAAGAACCATCCTATGAGACACATTTACAATAACTTTTGAACTTCTCTAGTTAAGTTAGTGTTAGGAGAAGGTAATTTGTCCATTTTGGTTTGCTTTGTTGCATCCCCATGCAGCTCTTCCCTGGCTGTTCTTGCCCAGACAGCCTGACAGAACACTCTGCTCCACAGACAGTACTGTGCTCAGCTGCACACTGGTACCACCCAGACTTGGGAGAGAAATGGAAATGGGAACCATTTAGTCAGATATTCCTCTGTTTTTTACTCACTCAAAGTCATCAGGAAGTTAGAAGCAATCCCAGTGACTGCAGGCTGGTAGTTGAGATAATTTGAGAACAACAGAAGATTTGGGAGCTGTGAGATGATGTGAGAGAGATAGTTGTAGCATCATTTGTAGCTTTGGATAGATAAACAGCACAGTATGGGAATATTTCAAGAATTGGCATTTCTGTTAGTGACTGATTAATGGAAGAAATGCTTGCATAAGGGATCTCACTTCTTTTTGTTGTTGTATATTTGTTCTCTGCCTTTAGGATTTTTAAGCATTTTAGGAGTATTTTTCTCTCACCTCCTGCCTTTTGATACAATTGGATAAAGAATATGGCATTATTGTGACTGGGGCCAAACTAGGAAAAGCTTACTAACTAATCTCTCAACCACTTTCATAGCACACAGAAGTATAAAGGCTCTTGTTGCTTTAACAGGTTATCATGACAATCACATTGTAATTCGGTGGTTCTGGGCTGCTGTGGAAAGGTTCAACAATGAACAACGACTAAGACTTTTACAGGTAAGAAATCAGCTGATCTGTTTAAAAATAGTGTAAATCATTAAAATTTGATGCTAAACTAGTTCCATCCTGGTTTATGATACCCAGAAATTATGGTGGTGTTTGCTAGTGGGAATAACCTGAGTCAGAGGCTAAATGTGATAAATTCAAGTGACTGAAGCTCACAGCTATTTTTATAGATTTCTAAGTTAAAAGGTACATTTAAGATACAATGGCTGATGTCCATAATCCTTTACTATTGTTTGATTAAAAGTACATTAAGACTCCTAAAGATAGAAAAGGCAAACTGTGTAATTGATTATATCATTATGTAGAAATGTTAATAGTATTTATACAGCTTAGGAAGGAGAGAGCTTACATGGAAGTTCAAGGCCTCAAATTAGAAAATAATGATGAAAACCTTAAAGTCAGTCCAATTCCATTTTCACTAAATCTGCAGGTTCCAGTCACCACCCTGCTGCTGAAGGACAAAATATCTCAACAGAAGAATATTTATACACGTGGGTTCACTTATTGAGTTAAATTTTTTAAGTTCAGGTTACATCCATCCTATCTGTAAAGAAACAGACAAAACCATACCATGTTCTTGATCTGTTATGAAATCCACTGTTTTTAACAATTCAGAATTTGTATCTGATCACTGAGTTATGAAGAATTTTCTTTTTAAATCTGTTTAAGTATTTTAAAAAGATCTGTAAAAGGCCGTGTGGGACGTCTCATTTGATGGAGAGACAGAAATGTCTTGTATGTTCCTGTCACATCCGTTAGTCACGAGTTTTTATAATATCCAGATCATTACAAATTAAGTAGTCTCTGATCTGTCAGAAATTGTTTGATCTGCTCATGACAGGTTGTAAATAAAACTGCTCACCAGTCAGTATTTCAGCAAATGTCAGTGGGCATACCTAACCTTCAGAATTTAGTCCTTTCCTTACAGTAGCTAATTGTGGTTTATGAAGTGATGGAAATCCAGATAGCCAGAAAGGCATAATATTACTACTTGTTGTATTAACTCCTTTTAATGCGGGAAACGGCAGCAAGAAACTCACTTAGGCTTAAGTCTGAGTAACTGGATATTGATAGTGTGTTATTCTACAGTATTTATGCAGCAGAAAACCTGTGGAGGAAGTTAATCTGCTAAGTTGCCTGTTGTAGAGCCCTGCCAGGAAACGGTCTGTTTGCCCTTAGCCCCCATGTGAAGTAGCATTTACTGCTCGTGCCTCACGAATCCTTGCTTTGCCACTGCCCTTCCGTGAGCGTTTGGGCTGCGCTGGATGCGCTGCTGCCGGGGTGTGCCAGGCAGGCCGGGGTGCAGGCCCTGTGCTGATGGCTGTTTGTGCTGGCAGTTTGTTACAGGCACGTCCAGCATTCCCTACGAAGGCTTTGCCTCCCTCCGGGGCAGCAACGGGCCCAGGCGCTTCTGCGTGGAGAAGTGGGGGAAGATCACTGCTCTGCCAAGGTACAGCTCTGTGGGCACTGATGCCAGGGGTGCTTCACAGTGTCATGCACTGGGGTGACAGATAAGCTGTTTGACAAACATTAACAGGCTTTAGCTGCATATGCAAATGTACCTTCCCTTACATGAAAATTTCCTTCCCCGTTGTTGCAGTGTCTGATGCATCCATTTTGGTTTGAACTCAGTTTTGTTCTCTTAAGATGGACAAGGCAGTGTAACTGTGGCTGCCACCCATATTGTAGTGTTTTTCTCATGGAAAATTATATTAGAATGATAGCTACTTCTGACTTTTTTTGTTACATTTGGTTAAATGTGCAAGTATTTACTCACTGAACATGCAGTTCACAAGTTAGGAGCAAAAATTAATGTGAATTAAAATGAAATAGCTCTTGTGACTGTGTCTGACTGAAAGCTACTATCATTTTTTTTGCTTTAGACACAGGCTTTGTGGTATAGTTTAGTGATATAGTTTTTATGCTTGGTCTGATGTCGAGTGTTAACAAATACTGAAGAGGTAAGTTGTGAATGCAGAATAGGTGGGAGGGAGTCGTTTCACTTGGGAAGCAGCAAGAGGGAGAAGAGAAGGTGAGCATTTCAAAGAGAACAAGTAGAATCAATTGAAATAGGTGAAGAGGGCAAAGGAACGGAATGAGAGCCCCAGATATAAAAGCAGGAGTTGAGTTGTACAAGCCCTTGCAGTTTATAGTGGGTAGGGCAGGTTTAGAAGAGTAGGATGAAAAGATTTAAAAAAAAAAAAAAGACTTTTTCTAAACTTTCCAGCTTTTAAAGCAGAAAAAACGCGTTCTCTTCAAAGGTCCATGGTAACAGTGCCAGGATTAGACTAATAACATGTGAATGATGGAAAAAACACCTTCAGCATGGTTTCTTCATTGACAAAAAATGACAGGTTCTTGTCTTTTCTCTACTGTGATCAGACTGATAGCTGGGAGATTTTCTTTCATCCAGTTCTGTAATTCTGTAGCCTCTAGAATGGGTTAAGAGTGGTTAGACACAGATTAGTGTGAAGTGTGGGCAGCCTAACTCCACTTAATCAGACCTCAGCGTTAGTATGCCGTGTACAGCCTCTGGAGGCGGCTTTGGGCTGGGCTGATCCAGGGAGGAAACTCAGCCCTAATCTTAACCCACTCTTCATAAACAAGATGCCTCAGGAATAACTTGTATTCAGAGTCTCATCTTAGACACAGGGTGGCTGTCAGAGACACGCGGAGTCTCTCTGACCAACAGCCTGTAGGTTTTTCCTTCAGCACAAGGCCAGAGGCAGAGACATCTCTTGCGTTGGCCCCTGCCATGAGAACCACATGGCAAGGTCATGGACACAGAAGTGGTGCTGTGAAATCCACAGGCACAATGGGTGGCCATCTTCCCTGTTTACAGCACAAATGAGAGCCAGGCAACTGAGGATTAAAGAAATCCAAATCCTGAACATTGCTATTTCAGATCAAATGCAAATCTTTTGGGGGCGTAGTAATATCTTGTAGTCCAATAAGTCTGCTTTACAGTTTGCTTATGATTGGCCTATGCACTAGCTTTGATTCTATTTAAGAAGAAAAAGCTGTGACTTTAAAAAAATAATTTCTGACTTCAAAATTCTTTTTTTTTTTTGTGAGTTAAAGTAAGAAAAGAGATTGCGTGAGTTTTTCCATATATTCTCTGAAGCTGAAATTCCTAGTGCTTGCAAGCAGCTTGCAGCATGGAAAAGGTCAGGACCTGCCAGAACAGGATGTTCAGAATTTCCTCTGGAAAGGTTATGCAGAGCCCTGGTTGTAATAAACTGCAGAATAAAACTGCTTCCTAAAGTGTAATATGGAGAAACATTTTGAGAATCTTGCTATTGTAGGCTGTTCATCAAGTGTAGGGGAAATGCCAACTCCTCACATTTAAGAGATTTGTATCATTTGTTGAAATTTCACTTATGTTCCCCTTGGTTAGGAAACACTTGATTTTTGTTTCTCTGGATCATTTTTACCATACAAATGTGAGAATTAAATTAAAAACCGCTGTGTGTGACAAACATCTACAAGTATCCTGAACAAGCAGTTCCTGGTATTCACACATGGGGAACCTTGACCTCATAAAAAATGAAACATCCTCCATGTCAGTGCTTAAATGGGTTAAGCCCCAAGCCAAAAGCACTGTTGGCATTTTTACGTGTGTAGTTCTTGGGTGCAGTGCAGCTTCAGCCTGGGTCCCAGCAGCCTCAGAGACTCCCTGTGCAAACAAAGGGGAGTGCTGGCTTGGAGGTAACACATCACGACCCAGAGCAGCAACTTTCATGAGGTTTCCCAACAAGCCCAGCATGTGTAAACACATCACTGGATCTGCTGGGAATGCTGCCCTAGGACTCTGTCTCTTACTGATTCTCAGATAACTAAAGCTTCTATGTTAAGGCACCATCGCTCTCTCCTAGCAGTGTTGTACTTTGCAAATTGCCCTCTTAGCAGGAGTGCCTGTGAAATTTGATAGTGCTCAGTGTGAGGGTGGCAAACGTGAGGATTTAACAAGTCAATGGACTTTGTTTCTTCCTCTGTTTCTAAAAACACTACTGCAGTGCTGAAAACACGTAAGAATATCCATCCCCTCTCTTCTCACTGATCTGAGACACAAAGGGCAGCTAGGATAGTCACTTAGGTATGTGACTGTGGCCTAAGCTGCTGTGAGTGTAAACATGAAAGTTTTCACTAGATGTTTGCCTAGTTCCCACTGTTCTGACTGCTGTGTAATCAGTTCTGCTGAATCCAAAGAGTGAGATTTCTGTGAGGCACATGTCAGGTTGCCGAGCTCGCATTGCTGTCTTTTACACTAACTAGGTACCATGTAAAATGCCCTGAAAAGATTGATTATTACGGGTCTGGCTTAACCATTGCTGCCTCAGTGCCACTTCTACTTCCTTCTTTTGCACTGTATTGCAGATTAGACTAAACTACGGGTGGGACTGTTACTCTTTCAATTCACTCCCATGCTGAGAAATTGGTTTCAGATTCACTGCTGTACGTGATTTATTCATGCATGTGATGATTCTCTTCAGAACGATATTTATGTCTGACTGCTGCATTTTAAGCCTAAGTCAGCCTCTTTTACTAAGGTAATCAAAATGAAAGGGAGAGTAATTGGGAATCTGGGAATCTAGCCTTTAGAAACCAAGATGATTTTTCATGTTGTCATAAGACATGAGCCCAGGAAGATGAACAGTCGGTGTCCGTGTGGTTTGAAATGTCGGAATGGGAAAATAGTATCTAGAAGGAAAAAAATGCTTTCTTCTCAAGGACTTAGGAAGTCATTTGCTGGGGTTAGAAAAGCATACATCACCTCCAAAGACAAAGGTCTTGTTTTTGTCTTTTTTAATTACTTGGTTTTCCACAGTAAGTGATTCCATTTTCAAAATTGCCCTCAAAATAAGATAAAACTCAGTTCTCTTAATAAATGTAAACAACATGCCAGCTTACTATTAAACTAGTTTGTAATGAATCCCTTGCTAATTATATACTGTGCCTTTTATAATTTGTGGTTTTACAGCCCACACAGCATGATCCATAGTTCTAATGAGTGGCTGTCAGCCCCATGCAGCAGAAGCATGTGGTTAGGCTCTTAATTGCCTGAGACTCTTCAACACTCTACAATGAATTCAGGGGATCACTGAGTTCCATTTGCTGCTGGGCTTAAATTGGTCTTTTTCTTCAAAAGAAAATATTTTCAATTTTTTTTAAGTACTCTGTGGGAAATGGAATAACTTAATCTATATCACAGATATTATTTTATAAGGTTTCTGGAAAGGCAAAGAAGGAGTGAAAAAAAAGCTTTCCTCCAGGAGCCTTGGAGAGATGGCTGGGTAGAGAAATATTACCAGGCTCCTGGAATACAGAGTGGGGAAAAGCCATCTTTGCTACACAGCCTGTAGTAGCAGTGTACTTCTAAGGGTTCTGTATTTGGGGAGGGTGCTAAAATCAATGGGTTTCTAAGTGATTGCATATTTGGTGTTTGGACTGTGTTTATCATAATAGCATGACCTTGTGTGCTGTGTGTATATATATATATCTTCAGCCTGATATTTTTATGATGCTACAAGTCTGTAACTGAGTGTTTCAGCTTCAGTGAGGGTTTGTAATGGGCTCTTAGGATTTTTAACAAGTGAGATTAACCCACTTCACTTCATGTTCCAGTCCCATAGCTGGGAGCTGAGAGCCACTTAAAGTGGCGATTAATGAATTTGCTCACATGGAAGGCAGCACTTTCTGGCTCAGGGAAAGTCTGTACAGGTCTGTGGCAGACATTTGGATTTCTGGGACTGGTTCGGTTGAATGAGGAGTTGCATTTGCCGTGAGGAGGGAGCTTGTTCAGTCCTTCCATTAACATGTCACATATTTACACTTAATACAGATCATACTGATGAAGGGCAGGGCACTGCAGGAGGAGTTTGGTTTTCAGCTGGATTGTATTTAAATAAATAACTGTACAATGTATTTTATTGCAAAAGAGTGAAGTATTTGTAAACAGAAACCTGCCAAAATACAAAAATCAGTCTAAAATGCTTCTTGCAGTTTCTCTTTGCATCATTTCATCCTCAAGAACCCATCACATTTATAGTTACCTTATCTATTTCATTAGAGCAGGCTCATCCACCACAGTGTTTTAGAAAGTACCATCCTTAGCATGCCCTGAGGTCAGGCAATAATATCCACGATTCTACTACGAAGAGAAACCTCCCTTTTCATTCCCTGGAAGAGGTTTTGAGAGACAGTTCCAAGTATGTCAACAAACTTAAGGTAGCTGGACTTCAAAAACTGAGAAATAAATCGCATGGTTGCCCTCTTAAGAAAGCAGGGTGGTTGCTAGAGATTCGTGCATGGTTTTGTGTAACTCCAAAAGCTGCTGGCCCAGGGCAGGTATGTCCATTGGGAGTATCAGCACAAGCAGTAACAGCCCAAGAACACCATCCATATGCCGAGAAAATTGTAGAAGGAGGAGCATCTAACAATCCCACTGTCCTTAACCACTGTGGGATTGTTTCCTGTGTATCTGGAGATGTATGGAAATATCTTGTTTATCATTACAAATACAGCATTCAGGTATCATCAGTACAGAAAAGAAAGGCTACATTGCAGAAGACACATTTAAAGCCAAGATTTCAGACCAGACTGTTTGAATTGTACCATGCCAAATCATTTTTTTTCTCATGCACATTTATTGGATAAAATTTATCCCATGCCTTTTGGACTGTCAGTGTGGTTCTAAAGACCTTCATAAATGCTTCTTACTGGGTTATTTTAATGAGAATAAAGTAGATTAAACCTCACTACCTGTTCAGTTGGAAAACATCATTTGACAGAACAAAGTCTTCTAAAAGAATACTATCTGCCCATCTCTATTCAAGCACATACCAATCTGTGTGTTCTCTTTTGAACTTTTCAGATAATGCACTTCTTCACCTCCTCTCTCTTTTTCCCCTCAGGGCTCACACTTGTTTCAATCGTCTGGACCTTCCCCCTTACCCATCCTTCTCTATGTTATATGAAAAACTGTTGACAGCAGTGGAAGAGACAAGTACTTTTGGACTTGAGTGATACACAAACCACAGTGCCCAGCTCATTGGACTTTTGTGGATCTGTCTTCTCAAGGGATGAATGAACTTTTGTATTGGATTTCCTAGAGGAAAATTGTTTCATGGTGCAATTCAAATAATGAGGTTCCACGAAGGAGCTTGTGAAGCAATTAAAAAGCATTGTGGTAGTGGCAGAATTCTCGACAGTGGAACTAGAGCGTGCCTGGTGTGCAGGGAAAGCCAAGTCTTGCAATCCATGGGTTTTTGGGATGGCTACACTTCTTAAGTTTATGTTCTGAGCAAACCAGAAACGTGGTGCCCTGTTGTGATCCATCTGGCTACTGCAAAACTGACATGTACCCAAGAACGAGATTTCATCAGAGTTGTTGAATAGAAAATTCAAGTCAAAATGTGAAATCATTCAGCCCCTTACCTACCCAGTAAATTATCAAAAAAACATACAACTGAACTTTTTTTAGTTCTTTTTTTTTAATTCATGAAGGTACATTACTTTATGCCATATGTTATAACAGCATATTCAACACTTGCTTTACCTGAGACTACGAGTGCCTGCATGGGGAGCACCATAGAGCTCAAGTTCCTGGGGCAGAAGTGAGTTGGAAGAAGAGTCAGCAACAAAGGATGTAACAACAACGGCTTGTGCATTGAGGAGGTTTGTGGAAATGCGTTTGCCAGTGGTGTGTATGACAAAATATGAGCTGTTACAATGAACTTAATAACTTAATAAGACTGATTTTATGCTTTATACTGCATGGAAACTATTTTAAGAAGAAACTAGCAATTTATCACAGCATATCAGGAAAAAACCCTAACACAGTGACTTCTGTTTATTTTTATAGGTTCATTATATTATGTTTCTTAGAGTGTAAACAGGAAACAAGCAAACAAAAGTGTTATTTCTGTTTTGTCACTTTCCATGCTTGAACAGACATTCTGCTAGTGTTTATTCTTTAAGCACTCTCCAGGGGAAAAAAATGCCTTTTATTTTTATAAGAGTAAAAAAACTCCCGAAAATATTTTGCACTGAATGTACCAAAGTTGAAGGGACATTATGATCTGACTGATAGCAAATTGCATCACTATCAAATATCTATAAAAACGCTTAGGAACCAGGCTTTCTTCACAGTGCCATGTCTATAGATATCAGGACTGTGCACATAAGTAATAATTTTATAATACTATATGTGATATTGTAATATGCATTTATTTTAAATGCATCCGGGTCATTTTTCATGCATTGGATAACTTAATGCAGTGGAGTTTAATACAGATATTTCATATGCTCCCCACAACTTTTTATTTGTACAGCACCATAAAACACTAGCTCATTTGGAAAACCATGAATAACTTCTTTAAGGTGAGCCACTGGTCATAATGCCACTGTCCTGTATCAGTGAACACCTACAAGATGTAAACTGTTCATAGTGTCCAAGCTTGCATTTTCACTGATAAGTAGTTTTCTTATCAAATGTTATTTGAAGCAGTTTTTATGGCATATCAAACACTGCATGGACACCAATTTCTTTATGCTTCATTTTGCTGAAATACACGAGGCTTGCTCGCATCTATTTTTGGTACTTTTCCTCCAGATGGTCTTGTGGAACACTTGCGCAGCTGCGCCCCATTTCTTGCACAGCTGCTGTCACGCACTGCATCCACCACATTTTAAACTTCCCGAGGTTGCACTGGGATGCTGGATGACAAGAACACGAATCTAGCTCTGTGCTGGCCCTTTTGGTAGCACTGCAGCACAGCAAGCCCTGTTCTGTGGGAAAAGTAGCTTAGGAGGAAAATAACTAGATCTGGAGGCTCTTGAAGGGGCATCTGAGGGAGGTGTCCTGCTTGTTCTTGTGGGAGGTTTTTTCCAGAGGACGTGAACATCCCTGGAGATGTCGTCAGCAGAGACTGCCAGTCTACTCTCTCCGAGGCAGAAGGCAGCTGCAGCTGTGGTGGTGACAGAAAACCCTTCAGACTTACTGAGGAAATGTCACATGTGCAAAGGAAAAGCAAAATCAGAGGGAAAGCATTTTTTTATTTCAAGAATAATTGAGCTTCTGCATGACATCTGGGACTCTCTTAAGTAACTTAGGTTTTCTTAGGCTACTTCTGGCTGGTATGAAGTAGCAAAGAAAAATCCAAACACATCACCCTGTTTCTACACGTATATTTATCAGTCTTTGCTAAGATTGCATGTCACGGGTCCTAATGCACATTTTTTTTCAGAACACGAATGAGCAGTAGGCAAACTGACTTTTCAGCAGGTCACTCCAACATGGCTCATGTTTCATATGATCCATTCACTGAGTAGCTAAAACTCTGGCACTCGGAGCAGAATGCAACTTCTGATTGGTTGAAGGACTACAGAATTTTCATTTTACAATACTGTGTTATCTGTGGTCTTAAAAAAGAGATTTCCCAGGTGGAAACTGTATCTACAAGTTTTGAACCAGATACTCTTTGGAATGAAAAGTTTAAATATTTGGCACAAAGTAAGTTTATACTAGTTTGCCTTTTAAGTTATGCTTTTGTACAAAACTAAAACAATAAATGCATCTTGTCAATTTTTATTTAAATATATCTGCTGCACCCATTTGTTCTGTATTTATGCATGTAAAAATAATTGAAATCAGCCATGATGATCCGGTGTTCTGTAAAGATGTGACAGGGTCACCAGTGAGGCAGCTGTCAGTTAGATAAATAAAAAAACCCAGAATCTTTGTAGCATTATACCCAAGAGAGACTAAGAAGTTGCTGCTTCCTCCTCTGCTGCCAACATCCCCTGGGGGACTCTAGAAAAGCCCTGTGTGAAGGCTGAGGTGTCAGCTGGGTACAGCTCCCTGTGCCGCCTCGAGCACTTGGCTCTTTGTGATGGTGTAAGTGATGCTGCTGCTCTGAAGGGATTAGTAAGGAGGGAGTATAGGAAAGGAAGCCTGAGCTTAGTCAAATACCCACATCTCCTGGCAACTGCTTGGAATGTGCTCCCTTTGGTTTTGGAAGCCATTCCTGTTAAATGTGTCCCAAGTGAAAGCCAGCTTTCATGTCCTGCAGCTGACTGCACCAGGCAGCCACGATGCTGTTGCTTACGATAGTGTAGCAGGGATGAGGGTCCACACAGAGAAAGGCTGGGAAGCCTTTCCAAAGCTCTGTATCTCCTCAGAGCTTTTCCAGATGGTGCTAAGGAGCTTTGCATTTAGGAGGAAAATAACTAGACAAAAGAATCCCTTCAGCCAGTGACAGCTCTTACTAACTTAACCTGCAGCATCTCCATCACACAGAGGCTGGCAGGGGCCGTCCCTGCAGGAATTTAAGTGAGGTGCCCATGTTTTCTGCACTGCTGGGAAGTGGAGCCACACATCACCAGCCAAAAAGCAGCTCCCAGGTCAGTGCAGCCTGGGCAGGCTGGCAGCAGAGTGGCCTCTGTCCCCAGCACCCCAGGGCCCGGCCGCCTCTTCCCATGTCCCAGCAGCCCAGCCCAGCAGAGGTGTGCATGGCTCACCTGGCACTGCTGGCAGTCAGGTTATAGCCACAACACTCCAGAAAAGCTTGGAATCAATGAAGCTGTGCAGTGTGGCACCTGCTGTAGCAAGCAGTCACCCACTGAGAGTCTGCAGGCCAGCAGCTGTGAGGGGAGCAGTGCCTTTGCCCACAGCAGGCAGGGGACAGCCATCCGCCACCTCTGTCATACCGCCAGCAGCACCTGGCAGGGCAGGACAGGAAAGCCTTTCAATCCAGACCTTTCTCCCCACCCCATCCCTGCCTGCTGTTTTTCCTTGGTATTCATCAAATATTTGCCTACTTTTGCTTTTGAACATCATTTTCATTATCCTTGTACTGACCCTACCCTAAAAACTGGTAACATGGCTTAGAGAGTATTTGGGGTAAACTCTCCTGTGTTCACAAGCCTGCTCATGGGCACCACATGAGCTCCACATGGCAGCAGTTAACCCTGGGTCACACAGGGGGTGGGGAATATCTGTAATCTTCGGGGAAACTGAAAATCTAGGCAGCAGCATCCTGGCAGGACATCACACAAAGCTTCTGGCAGGACTTGGACTGGCAGAGCACCGGACTGGTAGTTTGCTCAGTTTAAAATTATAGGAAAGAGAAGAGGTTTGTGGTTTCTTACGTATTTTTAATCCTTTAAAAAAGTTAAACAAAAAAGAAAAAAAAAATCCTTCTGAAACATTTGCAGTGGTATTATTTGGTTGTTAAATGTAATCTCAGCAATATTAATTGCAGATGTTTACTGAGTTTCTGCAGTGGTAGCTGCAGAGTTTTATGGAGGTACTTGAAACACTGTCTCTGGGCTGAGGGAATCCCTGTTCACACCAGGGGAATCTGCAGCAGCTGTGTTTGAGTGGCCAGTGTAAGTTCATTTCCCGTAGCATAAAGCAAGTTACTTCTTCTCAGTGAATGAAACTAATCTGCATTAAATTATACTAATAGTGTTGTTTTTCCTGCCACTGATTTTATGTGGAGGGTTAATTTATTCCTGTTAGCACTAATGGGAATTGAGCAGAAGCTTGGTCTCCAGTCATAAGACTGCAAATGTAGCTTTCATCTACTGTTGTCTCCCCTTCTCATCCTTTTCTCTCTGGGCAAGCAATTGAACTCCAAGCAAAATTGCAGAAGAATTACTCAAAGCTGGCTTCTTAAACTGTTTGCATTTTGGCTCCATTGTGTGCTATAAAACAGAACTGCAGAAATGCTATGGGTTGAGTGGCTCATCAGTTTCAGGAAAAAATTCTGTAAAATTTTGTTAGTGCAACCACAGTGGCTGCTGTTGGACTAGTCTAACCTTTTGCCTAAATATCTTACAAAAAAGAATTTGGGAGGTTGAATTTGAAATTACTTCTTTGCTGGAAAACTAAATATACATTAGGTAAATAGTAGAGGAAAAGAAGGACTTAACTGTAAAGCCAGTATAACCCCCTTTTGTTAACAGTATGCAAAATTACAATGCTGACCCTCCAAACACAGAATTTGCTCAATGAAAGATGGTTTATATTTTGCATGTCTTCCAGATAGACCATAAACTTCATAGTGCTTCTGTTCAGTTTTAGACTGACTAATTTTAGCACTAGGCTACTACTATTTAGGGTGTTCGTTGCTATGAAAAGTTTTTCATTTAAACATTCTTAGTATTTTTAAAAATAATTTTACTGAAAGAAGGGTATTGTTCAGGTTGAGATTTCCTTTAGGGCTTTATTTCATAGGCATTGCTCAGAGCCATATTATGCTGTAGATATTTTATGGTAAAACCATGATTATTTGATAATTCTGTTTTGTATGACTGACCTTCTAGCCACTGTTTAGAAAGGCTTCTCCTGACCGTAGGTAGAAGGATGACAGTCAAGGGCTCCTGGTTACAATCCATTGAAGTATCTGTATGTATTCAAAATGCATTTAAAAATACCTCCTGAGGACTACATGAAATGACTGCTACACTCATTGATTAGCTTCTTTCTAAATCAATAATTCAAAATCTTTTCAGATTACATTGCAGAATAATTATAATAGGATTTTAACTAGAGATGCATTCTGACAAATTTCTCAAAGCTATGATGAATGTGAAAGGGAGCCGAGCTATGCTGCTCTCAGTCCTTCCGCCCGTTAGAAAACTGCTCAATAACGAAACTTTATCTTTTGGGTTTCAGTTGTGTCTTGTTTTCAGAACTTTCAGAAACTTCTCATTCAGCCCGTATTAGAAAAACCCTCGCCTACTTAGATGCTTTTGTTAAGCACTCAGGAGGTAAATTGTTCAACTAACTTAACATACTTTTGTGCTGACATCAACGTAATTAGCTTTTAAACGTATAGACATACGGAACTCCACAGGACTCTGGTCTCCCTCGTTCTGGGCTGCCTTCCAAAGGCCATCCATCCCCTCCCTTTAGATTGCACATAATCCTACAGTCACCCAGAGACAATTGCTGACCACCTACGCTGACTGTAGCTGTAGTGTCACAGTAAGATTGTGGGTTTGGTTTTGCTTTCAAAAGCAGCTCTCTCGGTCCAGAGTCAATAGGGTCACTGTTACTCTGATATTGAGACTGAGTGGTTTAAGCAAAACAGTCATAAAAGCTTTTTTGAAAATAGATTATTAGGTATCCAGGGGTAAAATGTGTTTTGGTTTTGCAAAATTAATGAGGGAGGGGATTTTGCTTGCCATGTTTTATATTGCTAGAATTTGTAGTCCCCGTGGGCTGCCCCAAGCTGTTGGCCAGGTGGGTGCAGAGCCTTTGCAGTGAAGCAGGTGATGCTGATCCAGAAATCACAGTAGCAGGAGATCTGTTACCTTAGTGAGGACTGTGCCTTCCACGGCTGGAGGCTTTCTCATACAGCCCTTGAACTGGATTCTTCCCAAAAGCCCGTTCTGTCTGTGGTGCCTGCCAATTGCAATGCAAGCAGCTCGTGACACACTCCACTGACTATTGGACATCTTTCATTTTAAATGAGGATTACATTTTTCATAGTTAGAAATGCCCATCCAGCAGTATAAGGTCAATAAAAGAGAATTTTGCTGAGACATCGTATTTGATTGCCATGCTGTCTGCAGTCAGATGTTGGAGCTCACTAATTTTAAAGTAGATTACTGTATGAATAAGAAAATAAATCTCTGAAGCCTCATAAATAATTCTAAGAAGGAATGTAATTGTAGGTACTGTAATGATAAGACAGGGCAGTTCCTCAGAGCACACAAGATACAGCCATGGAGGAGTGCTGGAGTGAAGACAAGTCTGAGAGTAGGCACAGAAAAAGGACTGCACTTTAAAGACAGGGAGCAGGACAGTGAGCTGTGATGACCCCTGGGATACAAAACAGGATACTTCCTGCTTGAAAATTAGGCTGTGACAATGCACCTAGGAAAAAATGACTGTTCATCTTGAAATACAGTGGTGTTACTGCAACTGCAAGATGTGCTTTGACTAATTACTAGCTCTTGAAAATCTAAATATACAATCAGAAAATTTATTTCTATGTGATTTGGCTATTTTGTTTTATTGGGCATGGGTTGTTTGGTTTGTTTCTTTTTTTATTTGGGCTATTTTCAGGAAAATGAAGGCTTCCAAATAAAATAAGGGTGGAGTCTGGAAGCCCTGTTTTGTTTGTACAAGTAATGACTGTGTAATGACTATCTGCATTTGGCAAGAGATACAACTGCTGATAAGATGTTAAATCATTACAACCAATGGTGACTTTCCTTTTCAATGTGATGGGCCAAATCTCTAATGTTTAGATGTGTCAAAATGCAGATTTAAATTTTTTTTTTAAAGATACTTGCTGTTTGTATTATGGTTCTGTAAGAACCATGCATTTCCACAAAGACAAGGATTGATGTGGCATTTCCAAAGCTTACTTAAGGTAATTAAAATATTCTCAATGATGTAGGTAGCTTTAGCCAAGCTGATGCAAGTCTTGATTCCATTGACACTCTAATGACGTTACCGAAAAAATACTGTGTAAGAGGGTGGGAGGGTTTCAGGGGGGTTTCTGTACCTAAAAGTTGACCTGGTTCTTTACCTAAAAGACAAGGCTACTGAATGAGTCAGTATGAGAGTCAAAAGAAGAATTCCTTGTGAGTTTTCTTCTTCAGCATGGTAACTGAGATGGTAGGAGTTTTCTATAAACTTGAAGTCCTAAATGAGAAGACAACTCCCGTGTTGAACCATACTGGTTCAATAGCTCCATGCAGCAGGACATTTTTCTGCAATGAGTCTGCAACACTCAGGAGACTGCTGTTTATTATCAGCATCGCAGGGAGGAGGAGAATTACAATAATATTAACTACATAAATCACACTAGGAAGATGCTTTTTCTTTGTACTCTGTTTTTCCTTGGAATGACGTAGCCTTGAGCGCATCCATGAATCCTGATCAGCAAGGCTGCTTTTTGAATAATTGACTGAACATTTGTGCTTGTAAGGGCTGGTATGGTGTGGAAAGGGAGAACTTCAGAGGAAAGGAAGGTAATGAGGGATGTGGTGTGGAATACTGCTACCCCCAAGTCAGTCAATGTTCCTGCCCTTGCTAGGTTACAGTTTGGGTTATTCAGCATGTTTGAAAGTGTGTAGAGTTTTACAAGTTTTTGTAGTGGGGATGCAGGCATCCAGAATCTAACAGGATTATAGGTGCATCTTCCTCATTTTTGACAATTACTTGATATAATTTTATACCAAGTTCTTTGTTTTTAAAGAATTTCAGGCACTGAGAATATGGAGTGCATATTTATTTCTAAGCTTTAAGTAGAACACGGTGTATTTTTTAATCCTTTCCATACTTTTCAGTTAAGTGTTCACAAGACTGTATATCAAATACAGTTCCAAGTTTTTCTATCTTTCTACAAGCCAGTTTAAGTTTCATCTGAATTTGGTACATGTCTTTCACAGAACACTAAATGGGGAATACATGCTTCAAGCATTAAGATGGTTTCCCTCCTTTTCCCCATTTACATTGCATTACATTTCACAATTTTTTTCTTCGAGGCAGAGAGAACAGACAGAAAATGTGTTGAGTGTGTTACAGGAGCACACAATGTGTGTCATTGTGCCTGGCTTCAAGGAATGTACTATAATGTTTGACTGCTCACAGATTTACATAATTTGAATACAGGACTGTTGTGTTGTATTTCCTGTTACTCAAAAACATTTGGGGAAAAGAATTTTCTGTGTATAATTTTATTTTCATACTGATCTCTATTTTGTTTAAGACCATGTTTCATCATGAAATCACTTAATTAAAATAAATCTTCTTACAAAATCTGCTTTGTAAATCATCTCTTTTATTGTGCCTCTGAATACATTGTAATATCCTTTTTTAAGTGAGTACCTTCAGATCATTCTGTCTTTTGCAGCATTTTAAAACCTTTAGAGAAACCACAAGATACTCTTTCTGACATCACCTTTGCTAAGTGATTTCTGGTGGCCTATGGAGTCTGGCATATTACCAAACATCATTTTGGAAGTGGGGAAAGTAGGATTCTGCAGCCTTATGCAACGTAATTTGAATAGGAACTACATATGAAAAAAACCCACCTATGACAAACAAAGCACAGGATATCACAGCCGACACATTGGAGAGGCCCAGGCTTCGTGGAAGAGCCTCTGCTTTTGAATGGAGCATCAGAGCTGGCAGCAAAACACTTCACAGCAGTGGCTGTAACACAGGAAAGCTCTCTTTTTCACAGGGAAATATCTTCAGGAGGAAATGCATTCTTTTGTCTTTAGTAAAGGGCAGTGGCCCCCAGCAAATATTTCCTTCTACTTTTCTAAGCGATAATACTGGTTCCAGTGAGAGCAACTGGTCTTTAATCAGCTCTTGGGCAAGGGTTCTCCCCACCACGAGACAGCTCAAGGAGAACGGTCAAATGGCCCCTTGTCACTTCTCCTGTGTGCTACACAAACTCTTTGTGGAATCTGATAGTGAAGTGATATTTCCATTTTTAAAAAACGTTTTCTAGAAGGTGATTTTGCATTCTCTTGCTGCTACTAGAGATGTGGTGCAAGCTAACCTGAGTCACCGAAGGAGAGCTGCTGTGGGAGGAGGCGAGGCTTTGGGACTGGAGCCCTTTCAGAATCTGTTCTCTGTTGTCATTCTTGATGTCAGACTCATAAGATGTTTTCATGCAGGTCACTGATAACTGATGCCACGTAGTGCACAATTACTTTCCCTCAGTGTAAACACTGGAGCTGGCCTGGAGCTCGTGCTGTGTGACACCGAGGCAGCTGTGGGAAGCAGTGCCTGGGTGAAATCCAGAGATTTCCCACTGCATTGAGGATTGCCTTGTGTGAGGAGGTGGTGCAGAGATTTTAGCATGGGGGGAATCAGATTTTTTTAAATGACCCATATTAAATAAAAAGGAGTTGGAGAAGGCTCAGACACTCTGAGCTTCTACCTGTGCAGCTCTGAATGTCATGTGCTTGTCCCCACCTCAGTGACACCGTTCCCTGCTGAGAAGGGTAGGCTGCCATCTCTTCACTCCAGACATGAACCCCATGACAGACCTGAGCTGAAATCAGCACTCCTTGAGGGAGCTGAGCTTTTTTCACAAGGCTGGCTCCCTAAAACACCTGTGCCTCTGGTCACTGTGGGCTGTACATCACAGCTGTGCCCAACGCCTACTGATCAAGGGGAAATAGCCTCTAAAGGCTGCCAAGAGCCAGCTTTGTAATGGATAGATAATCAAGGTAAGCAAGAGAAGAAGTAACTAAGAATGGGAGTTATGAAGCTAACACCTTTAATTGCTATTTTTTAATTATCCCAAGGACCAAGTGTATACATTAGGAATAATGATAGTTCATGATCCTGCACTGTTGTGACCTTCAGCCTGCCCATTCCCCCTTCTCCACCCTCTGTTTGTCCTTCTCAGTTGTGGTGTATCTAAGTAAAATTCCAAAGTCCTTGGGGTGGAGTCCTGTCAATTATACCCTTCTCCAAGTGCCATTCATGTTTATGTAATGCCATAGAAACAGATAACCAAGACTACAATAACATGCATGTGATGAAGCATTTTTGGTACTTACTTGGTTTTCAAAACTTAAGGTGGGGTAGAACAGTAAAGGAGAGATCCTTTACTGATCCTGGAGAGGATCAGTAAAGACACAAAAGCAGCTAAGGAGACAAACATAAGCACTGTCATTTACTTCTTGGCACCACGCGCTATAATAACCTAAAACATCTTAATTGTGGGCATCATTTAATTTTACTCTGTGGCTCATTCGGTATGTTTGGAATGCTGCCTGCTTTTCATACTGTACAAAGAGCACTTCTCAACAAAACCAAACCTGTCCACATGTTGTATTTTTATATGACAGATGTATTTGAAATCATGTTATACTGAAGAAAGGGTAGGATCTGGACCTCTGCAAAGATGGTGGAACTCTGTGGGAGAGAGTAAAGATTTTGGACTGCTTTTGTCAAAAATATCCACAGCTCAAAGTGCTAAAAATCCAGACGGAAGTCCAAGCAAGCAGGAGTTACAAATGTTTTTAGTAGGTACCTCAGCGTGCCAGCTACACGGTGTGACATATTCTGGACTCTTCAAGAATACTTTCTGCTTTCTCAAGCTGCCTGTCTTCATTTAAACTACTTTCATCTTAGTGCTGTGCGTTGCTGTGACAGCATGACTTAGGCACTGTAATAAACACAGCAATTACCCATTTCACTGGAAGTGCCATGGCATAAACAGAATGAACCCAGTAACTCTAATGATGCACTGCTGAAACGAAATACAGAACTCTTAAGCTCTTATGCCACATTACTATTATTGCCTTCATGACGAATCTATTCTAAAACGGATGTTTGCAAATTTCTAGCTCGTTGGATTGCTTCAGAGGAAATCAATTTGACAAACAAATTGCAACTATTTTAGAACTCTTTCTAACTTCAACTGATTTCTGAACCACGCTTTAGGCTATTTTGAGTCCTCTGAAAGAGTCTTTGAAACCACAAGTTAAAGTCTTTTAACTTTTTTTGTTGTTGTTGTTATGGGCTTCTCACAAGGCTCTGAAGACCCTGTTTTCACATGCATGACAAAGAGATTGTCAAACGTGCTCCGTGCGAGACGTGTACTTGTACAGAAGTACCGAAAGCGCTCTGTTCCGGCAGCTGTCAGTGAGAGCTGGTTTATCGCTCGCTTTGTAGCTGGCCTGGGCCGGTGCTGCGGCCGCTGAGCCTTGGCGGCTGCGTCACCCGCCCGGCGGCGGCGGGGCCCGCACAGCGCCTGTCCCCCCGCCACATCCCGCACCAGGACGGGGCGGAAGCGCTGCAGACGCGGCTCATGTCCCCGGCTCCCCATCTCGGGGGATGGCGTCCTGCACCGGGACCTGCCCGCGCACCTGGCGCTGCCCCGCTGCCTCGGCCGTTCCCCGCTGCTCCAGCGCTCGAGGATGCAGCGGACGCACCGAGGAGCCTTGGCTGCGGGGTTTGGCCGGCACATAGCCCCGGGACCGGGACGTGCCCTCGGTGCCTGTGGCCCAAAGCGGCGGCTCCGTGCACCCCGCGAGGTGCGGACACGAGAGGCCGCCCCGCAGAGCCCCGCGGCTCCCTCACGGCCGGGCCCCGCAGCGCGGGCGGGCGGGAGAGCGGCACCTGCCGCCGTGGGGCCGCACGAGGCCGCGCAGCCGGCAGGGGGCGCCGCCCGCGCGGAGGGCTCTGCAGCCAATCGCTGGGCCGCTGGGCGCTGCGGCTGGGCGCGGATTGGCTGTTCTGCCGAGTGGGCGGGGCCTGGCTCCCTTGCCGCCGGGACAGCCGCACCCCCCGGTTGCGGTTTTCAAACGCAGACAGAGAGCGAGAGAGCCGCAGCGGCGCCGTGAGGGACGGCGGGCGGCGGTGAGTGCGCCCGGCCGGGGGACTGGGCTAGCGGGGGGTGTGCCCGGCCGGGGGGAGCGGCCAGCGGGGAGTGTGCCCGGCCAGGGCATGAGCGTGCCTGGTCGGGGGGCTGCTGTGGTGGGCTGCTGCTGAGCGCGGTGGAAGCGCCGCGCTGCCTCCCCCGCCCTTTGCCGGGTCGCGCCGGGGGCAGCGCGGGGGTGACTGTGAGGGGAGTCGGGGCTGTCTCGCGGGGACCGGAGCGGGCCGGGTTCCACCCTGCCACTGCCGCCCTCCGTGGTCCTTCGCTGCCAGACATCTTCCCGGCCAGGAGCAGAGATTCGACGTCGTTAGAAAGGGTTAAATGAGCTGATTTTTGCCCGATTAAACTCCCCATGTTTAGTGGGAGGCTTTCTCCTTGATGAGAATCTTGTAGATAGAGTTCTGTGAGAGCCACACACTTCTAATGTCTGTTTCTCGGGGCTTTTTGTGCAATGTGTTAACAACACAGCTACCACTTTTTAATTTGGAAATACTTCATGTATTAAAATTCCTGCCTTTTTTTGCCCATAGCTAGCTGAATCTCGTTCTCCCGAGTAGATTATGTGTCTTTTTGTGGGTTTCTGTCTGCTATGGATATGTGTTTTTCTCTATTCTTGATGATACTGAGCTTAAAAAAGGAGATGTGTCTAACCAGAGAAACAAAGTCAAGGCAACGTGAGGCGGAAGTTCTCCTTGATAATAATTGCTCTGTGTGAATGATCGTATAAAATAAAAGCTTATATAATAAGTTCGATAATAGTGATAAACTTGCTAACAGTAAACGCTTAATCAATGAGGCCAGTTATTGAACACAAATGTTTTTGTGCTGAAGTACAGCAGGAAGAAGATAGAGTTTAGCAGTTAAAGCTATCGAGTGAGCACAGCCCTAAGGAGAGTCATGTAAAGTTTCAGACATCAAAATCATCCTCTTAAATGGTAAACTGTCATATAATTGGGGAAGAAGGAATGCTTGCTTGTTACAGCGTGAGTCAAAGACTTGTGTATTAGATTGTATTGTGACCTTTTCATAATTTCTTAAAGAAGCTATTTCCTGCATATCAAATGATACTTTGAAGATATTTTTAAGCTGTGTAGTTTGGGTCTTTTTTCTGCTAAAGTATGTGCAATGATTTGAATCCAAAATAGTTCTAATATGAATATCTGTGTTCCATCCCACATGGGAATGTGAGCAATGTTGGATGGGTACTGGATTACATTTGAATCATAACTAGTTTGAGTGCTCCCCCAGAAGTGTCTGGCAGTGCATTTCTGTCATTTAAACTCTAGGTGTATTTTTGTGAGTTTGCTAACTGTATCTGAATTGTAATTTGCCTTATGGTTTTTTTTTCCTTCACTAGTAAAGGTAAACCTGCTCTTTAATTTAAAAAAGCCATCAATTATGACTTCTGTTATCCTTCAGTAACCTTTTTCTGCTTTGCTTTTGCATTTCACCCGAAGAGATGCTTCAGGCCTATAAATGTGAATACCAAACCCCAGTATTTTTATTGGGTTTGGTTTTGTTGTTTTTTTTTTTTCACTGTAGTAGAAATGATGTGGGTGGGTGTATCTTCATAATGTGCTGTTCTACTGGTTTATTAAGGTAATTTAATTGGGATTACTACATCATTTGATTCTAAATGATCTGAACTTGCAAAGAGGACCTTGTCCATTCATGCTTCTCTCTGAAAATTAACTCAGCATTAAAAAGGAAACTTTTAACTATGAGTGAGCCTGATAACAAATGTGAATATTCTCACTGGGGAAAAAGCCCCACTTTGTCCTGTTGTTACCTATTCCTGCTATGTTGCAGTTAACAAACAGGAAGGAGTTTTGCTAAATTCCCCCAGGAATGCATATCTGTTAAAAGTGTAAACTTAAAGGAACTACAGAACTTACCCAGAATCCAAAGAGTTTCAGAAAGACTAAAGAAAGTTACATCTCATTAATAGTTAAGTAGTTATATTAGCATTTTTATTAGAACTTAAGCTTATCCCTAGTATCTTATGGATATGCTCCAGGGAGTAAAAAACCCCAACTTATCTCAAGTGTTTACATTATTAAATTAGCATGTCTTGATTAGTATTCCTTTCAGGTTTTATTTTTACAGTAATTAAACGTGTTGTTTCCAGGCTGCTACTGAACAAAGTTCTGGCTATTCTAGTTTTACAGCCCTAAACTCATAATATTTGTATACTCTCCTGTGCTGTAACTGTGGAATTTCCAAAACTCTTAGTTGTTTTTCAGCAGGTGACTGGTAGAAGAGAGAGACCTGCTCTTGATGATGTCGAGGAGAAAGCTGGAGAATAAAAGCCTTTCTGGCTTGTTGGCCACATCTCTGCACACACCAATCAAGACAGATAACTTCCACAATTTTTATGTGCTTGAATCAAAAGAGCTCGGAAGGTAAGATTATTCCTATTTATTTTATTTTAGCAAGAGGAATTTCTGCTGTAAGAAAATTCTCTGTACAAGGCAAACTTTTATGGTAGTAGATGGAGAATGAAGTACAGCCTCCTCCTTCCCTGTCCCCTTCTTTACATGGCAGTGGGTTCTTTAGGGACCAGGAAAAGGGGCAGCTCCCTAAAGAGCCTTCTTTAGGGACCAGGAAAAGTGTAAGTTGCCAGCATTTTCTAAATCAGAGAGATCTGGTGTGTTTTCATAGGCATGTAGATTTGGGATTATCTTCCTTTTCCTGCCTAGTCACACATCAGATTCCAGATGCATGGCCTAAACAAGAGATGACATAGGGTAATACTCTAAGACAAAGAGTGAGGATTTTGAGTTGGTTGTCCCAGGTGTTTGGGTGAATTTTCTGAAGTCCAGAAAACAAAGACATTTTCTCTTCCCTTCCCAACCTCAAGCAGTTAGACTAAGTTTCAAATAACCTGCTGTTTCAGAGCAGTTTTGCAGCCTGCTTCCCTTGCTTGTTTGCAACAGTAAAATAGGAAATAAAACAACAAAGCACCCAAACCCTTGGTATTTATGACGCTGTTCCAAACCTACAAGTGAATGTGTGTTTTGGAATCACTGGGTTAATTCATACCTTGAAAATACTCAGTGAATTGGGTGTAAAGCCATGGAAACATGATGCTGTGGTGGTTTCCAAGCTCCCTGAACAGAAATGTCCCTGGTCAGTCTCACAGCTGTGCCTTGCTGTGCTGCACAAGGATCCTTTGCACCTGCAGCTTGTTTTGTCAGCAGAGATGCTCTTCTGCATGTGGTTTGTGAGCTCTTTAGCCTTCGTTGTTCTCTTGGGTTTTTTCTATTTTTCTAGCATGTGCTTTGTCTGGTACACTTTTATAGAAGTGCACATTGCAGCCCATAACTTTCTTCTTTTCTTAACTTTTGTCAGCTCTGCTTTTGAATTCTAAGCTCTGCAGAAGCAGTTTATATGCATCACCCTCTAGAACTCAGGTATTGTTACAACGCTGGATTTTCAGACTCTACATACTTGTGAGATGATGTCTAAAGCAAACAGAAGTGTAGGTTTTGTGTGCATTCCAGAACACAGTCTCTTGTACTTTCTGTGTGTGCCAAACCAGGCATAACAAAATAAGTGCCAAAATGCAATGAAAATGGAAGCAGAGGACTCTGTTTTACAAACATATTTGTGATTTCTTCTGGCCTAACTATGTGTATATTTTTTCATGTTTTTAAGTGTATAAATGCTTTTTAAGTGATTTAAAATCCATCTTTTCTTTGTAACCTCTCTAAAAGATTCAATATGCTTTAATTTTCACTTGCAATTTTTGTTTTCCTGTTGAGATTATGTAGTAAATAGTTCTCTTGTTCTCTGCTTAAGCTTCCCAAGCCCCATTTCTTCCTCCCACACCCTTATCTGTTGGGTCCTTTGGTATTTAAGACACTGACTCATGAAGCTGGCAGGTTAGGTTCTGTTAGTGGGTTAAGTAGTTCTGTCCCTGGTGTGTGTGTAGCTTGGCTTCTTTTGAAGTAGTTAAATTTCTGTGGTTTCTAAGCTGAGATAAGAAAACATCCTGAAATGAGTTTTTCTTGTAAAGCTGGGCTGGGAAGGGGGATGGTTGTGCAGTTGCTTTGCAGGCAAGGAGGGGGAACTGCTCTGCTTGCGTCAGTGCAGCACTTCCGAGCTGACTTTTTTTGTGTTTCTGGAGCAATTTCCACTGCTCTAAAAGACTTTTTTTGTTTTAATTGTTGCCTTAATTGGCACATTACTAATGAACAAGTGGAAATTCTTACATCTCAGATCTGGAGATATCACTGACCCTTCGAAGTTATTAAACCCACAGCAACCCAAAGGGAGATGTGCCAAAACTACTGGGGAAGATCTTGCTGTTCTCATGAAACTAAACTGGTTCCCCTTTGTAAATTTTAGAGACACTTGTGGCTGACAGGGTTGATGTGATGCTGAAAAGAGAATGTGAGCTGGAGGAGGGAGTGTTTTCAACGGGGGTATATTATGGAATTGAGCTCAGTGACCTCTGATGCTCTGCAATAATAAGATGGTTTAACAACTGGGAAAGAAGGTGGCCGTTTCAAGCTTACAGATAGTTGCTGAAGTGAAGAGTGTGCATGTATCAGACTAAATAACTTTCACCTCTAAAATTTAATTCTTTAAAAAAAGGACAGAAAATCTTCAACTAATTGATCTTCAAATAAAGGACAAAGAACCTGTTCTGTTGAATTTACTTTTGAATAAGGTATAGCAGTATGGTTAAAAGTCAGCTTTACATGTTTAATAATTTAGGCAGGTTTGTACAATTATTTGCAAATGAAAACTGATTTTTTGCATGAGATGCTCATCCCTTTTTTGATTAAATACAGAAGTCTAGATTTTTTTAAGAAACCCTTTTTTTTTTGTTTTCTTTTGTTAAAGAAATATTCCTTTTAAGCACTGGGATTTTTGCACCAGAAAAAAGATAAAGGCTGCAAGACAATGTAGTATTTTCTACTAAAGAAGCTAATTTAGTTAAAAGAACACAGCTCAGATAGGTCGTACTGAGCTGCTTCATTATATTTGTTCTTAGTGTGCTGTGGTAACAAAAAATAGAGGTGGACAGGCTTTTTCTGAAGACATAAATGTAGGTTGTGCACTTTGTCCACAGCTTTATACTGTTTTTAGAACTTTACACACAGTTTATTGCAGCCTTTCAAGTTGTTTTTTTGTAAATTATGTTTCTTGTATCATTTGAAAACACTTTGATTGGATGCAACCAGGCATTTCTGGGAATGCGATATTAGTGGTTATAAAATTGGTTTTTTCAGGAGTTTATAACTTGGCTTTAAAAAACTGCATTTTTTCATCCTAATTTTTTAAAAGATCAGCTTGGTGTTTTAACTATAGTATGTGGTTTTCTTCTGAAAACATTTCTTTGCCAAAATACAGTTTTGTTTCCATACCTAAACAGTTGGCTAGGAAATAAAGCAGCACACTTTGTGTGGCTGTAATTGAGGAAGAGAATGCTAAGTAGTGGGTACTTTTCTATTAAAATGTTTTGAGACATTTTGCAGATACCTGGGATTTTTGTAGCAGTACTACATGATTTGTGGAAGGAAATTCTCTTTATGACTAAATTTTTTTTCACTGAAAACCTCCTGCCCCACCTATGCATGTAAATATGCTTTGTTTTCCCTGTTCATTCTCTGCATTTCACAGGGGTTTGCTTTGTTTATTATTGTCCTCTAATGAGGTTGAAGGTTTTTTAATATGTTGCCAACCTGAACAGAGCTCTGGGCAGCCTGGTAAGACCTCATGGTCAGCCCTGCTTTAAACAGGAGGTTTTTAGAGACCTCCAGAAGTCCTTTCCAACCAAATTATTCTGTGACCTGACAGTGAGAATGTCCCTGTAACCTGATACTCTGATTTAATGTTTAGCTAGGCTGTATAAAGGGAATTTTACTGGGTCTCGCCAAAGCTGCATCAGCTCAGTATCCTTCTACAGTGCCTGGGAGTGAGTGTTCAGGAAACAGTGTAAGAGCAGGCAAAGCATTGGCACTTCCCAATACTATTTTTTTGTTTGTTTGCAGTTATTTGTTATGTCTTTGTACTTCTAATGGTAATTTATGTGCTTTTTATTTCCTGTGTCTGAATGTTTTCCCTTTTATTTTGTAGAGGAAGATGTGCTGTGGTTAGGAAATGTGTAGCTAAATCCACAGGCCAAGAGTATGCCGCTAAAATTTTAAAGAAAAGAAGAAGAGGTCAAGACTGCAAAGAAGAGATTCTGCATGAAATTGCTGTTCTTGAATTAATGAAATCCAATCCTCACATAGTTAATCTCCACGAAGTCTATGAAACAGCAAATGAAATCATCTTAGTTTTGGAATAGTAAGTATGCCTTGATCACATGCTCCATGTTTGTAGATAAAGTCTTTCAATATACTGATTTTTTTGCATGGGTTGCCTGAGCGTCCAGAAGAATTGCAGCAGTACCCTGCATACATTATGCTAATCTTTCATTATAATATATTTTATGTTTTTTCCTTTAAGGATGTTTCAGGCAAGCTGACTGGAAATAATGTTCTTGGAATGCCATAGAAGGTCCTGAGTGCTTTGATGCAACTTAAATCACAAAAAAAAATGTCACTGGTACCAAGTACACAGATTTCAAAGAGACTGAGTACATCCATGCACTGTGAACTTGAGTTAGCACTTGACATTTTTTGGTGACTGAAGAGTTGCAGTTACTTTGTGTGTTTTGAGCCCCTAAATTTAGTGCTTTTGTTGTTTTTAAACTGGCCTTTGGAGCCATTCCTTTAAAAATTGCCACAGTTTTTACACATGTCCCCGAAGCTTCTTCTTAGCTCTGGAAAAAAAGTTTAATTTGGGACTAGAATTTGCATTATCTATCATATTTGTTGAATGGGTAAATTTTTGTTTGGAATGTAAGGAACAAAAATGCAGCCTGTGAAATTAATTACTTCTAAGCTTTAAGTTTCATGTACAAAGTATTTGAAGTGCTGTTAAGGTGGTCTCCATACACCATGATAAATCCCTTCAAATTTTCCAAAGAATACAGCTAGATTCTATCCTAAGAAGCTTTTTTTTTTCCTGGAACTAGGTGACCCCTAGCATATTATTTGTTGTTCTAAGGCTTTTCTGCAAATCCTTTTCTGCAGAGCTTTCAGCTCTTTACCCATGGGGGTGCCCACCCATCCAGACCATAATGTAACTTGAGTACAAGAATACTGTGGGAGCCAGTGCTGAAAACCTTGTGAAAGTTGAAATTCATGGCATGGCACCCACTGCCCTTCCCCTCACGTATGTGTTGTCATGAAGCGAGCTGGGGGAGGCATTGCTGGCCCCTCAGCTAACTTCAGCAGGTTTGTGGCTGGGTTCATTTGTTGTGTCCATTATCTGACTTCTTAACACACTCTCCTTCTGTCAGCAATGACGTTTAGGCTTAGTGAGCTGAAGTTCTGAGGTAGCCCTTCATCCCTGAGAGATACTTCAGGCACTCAGAGCAGGCTGAGTAATGATCTCAAGCCCAGCCTGAAAGAAGACAGCTGACACTGCAGCCAAGTGTAGGAATAGCTCATAAACCACAGGAACACAGATCTTTCCATGCTGCTTTCCACACTGCTCTGGATTATTTATGACTGGTCTCATGGAAGACATTTTAGATTTGACTTGAAAAGAAAGGCTTCTTTGATTCAGGACTGATGATAGAACTCAGCTTCTGGAAGGCATCTTCTCCCTTGCTTGAGGAGACCAGAGCATCATGAGGTTACCAGTCAAAGTGCTTTTTGCTGTTTCAACTGCTGTTTCAGGTTATAAGGAAAGAGCATCATCAGATATTTTTTTCCTTTTCTAAGTGTTTCTATTAAGTGTTTTAGCATAAGTTTGTAAAAAAAAAATTCCAAGCCTCTCTGATATTACAGATATATGTTAGATATTATTGATATTGATAACATTTTTCCTCACTTAAGCTTCAAAATTTAAACTTAATACTTATGTGTTCTTGAATGTGTTTCAGTGCTGCTGGGGGAGAAATATTTGACTTGTGTGTCCCAGATCTGGATGACAAAATTGGTGAAAGGGATATTGTAAGGCTTATAAGGCAAATACTTGAAGGACTTTGCTGCTTGCACGAAAACAATATTGTTCATCTTGATTTAAAGGTAAGGCTGCAGCAGACTTTGTTTTAGCACTTTAATTTCAGTTTATTATGTTCATCAAAGTAATTTGTTAAATACATAAAAAAGATGAGAATAAGGAGATTAAATGATATTAAAACAAGATTATAAAGATAGACATTAAATATTTTTAAATAACATTTAGCAATAGGTGCTGCGTAATAGAACCTGAAGTGTCATTTCGTACACTGGGCTTTTTTTTAGATTGTATTTTATTAATTAGGAATGTAATATTTTCTATTGTAGCCTCAAAATATTTTGCTGAGCAGCGTCAATCCTCTTGGTGATGTAAAAATTGTAGATTTTGGGATGTCCCGGAAGCTTGAGAATTCCAGTGAACTGCGGCAGATCATGGGAACAACGGAGTATCTCGGTACGGAAGGGCTGCTTCACAACATCTCACATGGGGTTTTGAGAGAACGGCAACAGTTCGTGTAACACACTTGTCAGCTTACAAGCTGGTAAAAAACACCTTAGGACAAGGCAACGTGTTTTGAGCTGCCCTTTTTTTAGAGTAGCCAACAAACATTTGCACCAAAAAATCCTGAATTGTATCAACAAGTGCACCTCTCAATCTCATGCTGTAGTATTTGCTGTGATGCAGCTGTTAAATTATTCTGATTAGAACTGGAATACAACATTAGCATGCACAAAGAAATGTTCTTTGAATTAGCAACATTATTTAATATGATGTTTTAATGAGATTAAAGTATTCCTTGGAAAGGGAAAGATTGCTGTTAACACTTGGCCCTCTCATGAAGGGCCAAGTTTCCTTCATGATTTGCCAACACTCAATTGTAAGAGCAATTCATTCTGCCGTGAATAACTTGCTACCTAGCCCATGCTAGCAGCCAGTGATCCTAAAATTGGCTTGGTCATCTTGTTTTGCAGTGTTAACATGCTGAAGGCTTTATGCATTCCCCTTGAAAAGCTGTATCGTTCAAAACCTCTTAGAAGAAGAATTTATGTGCATGCATCTGATTCGAACACATCTTGAAACGTGGATAAACCTTAGGCCCCGTAGTGCTGATTTGGTGTGAACCAAGTCAACATCTGTGGCTAGGCAAACGGAAATAACTTTTTGCCACCCTTGTGGCTTGAAAATAATAAACCTAATTATTGAAACTACGTGTTTAGTCTCATAATAATGGTTGGCAAAAGAATGCCAGAAATGTAGTGTATGATTCAAGGCCGTTTAAATAATATATTTATTAAAGCATTTTTCTTCTCCCCGTCTCTTTAGCTCCAGAAATCTTAAACTATGATCCTATTACCACAGCTACAGACATGTGGTATGTTTTATCTTAATTTGTTTTGTTGAGGTTTGGTGGGACCACTTAACTCTCTAAGGGCTTGATGCAGTTTCATCTGGCTTCCAAGAATAGCACCTTCTGTTGGTGGGCTGGCTGAAAGAGGGAGGGAGAGATGGGAGAGGAAGGAGCCCTCGGGATGTAACTCAGGGCTTACAGGAGTATATGGGTCTGTTGCACACTCAGTAGGGAATGCAAGTGGCTTCTGAGCCTGTGGAGTACAGGTGTTTGTTCTAAGGGAGTAATAACAGTGGCTGGGTAACATACTTTTGGTATTAGTTACTCCTGGGTGACGTGCTTCCGATATTAGCTACTCTAGGGCACTATTTCCTTCCCACATTTATGTTGTTGAATAATTTTTATACAAATTATCAGAAGGATGTAAACTTCCTACTTCTTATTTTTAGAGAAATACTTGCAGAATGAGTCTTAAAGGAGACAACTACCTTAAACTGACCCACAGCTTTGTTTATGCTTAGCTTCATTTAATTTAATGAGCTATGTTAAAGACTAGCTTTGAAATGTTTCCTTTAAAACATAAAATCTTCAGCATCTTAATTAAAATTCGCTGTTAAAAGTTGCTAATTGCTCCTTTGAAATTCTCAACTCATAACAGGAACTGAATCTGTTCATGAATGTTTTTTAATCATGTATTATTTGCCTGCTTTTGTGGGAAGACAAGAAAAAAACCCCTACTGATCTCAGAATGAGAAACCCAACAGCTGCAGGTTTCCACACTGTAATGAGTACTAAATTCTGATCTATCAGTACATTCCACACTGTAATGAGTACTAAATTCTGATCTATCAGTTTTTATTATGCATCAAGAAACCATCTTAAGATTTATAATAGATTGCATGAGCTGTGGTACTCATGTTCATGCTCTTGCGAGAAACATCTCACCAGCTTTAGGATGTAACACAACTCAGGTGTCAAATGTACACAGAAGTTGGCTGAATCTCAGTCTTTGCTCTATCATCCAGAATTGCAGTGAAAGATGGGTTTTATTTGCATGCAGATTAGAAAATCCGTCTTTTTTGCAGCTCTATCATCCAGAGTTGCCATATGTCCCAGGAGTGGGCTGTATAAAAGCAGTATTTCCTTTTCCTATTAATCTCACAAGGAAGAAAAGGATACGTTGAAAGTAAACAGTTTCCAAAACTCCTTTCATTGAGATACATACACATAGCTCTCCTTGTGTGTGTGTGTGCAGTCATGCTCAAATCACATGATGCTTCTCATTCTGAGTGTGGGATATGTCAGGAGGTTTGGTCTGCAGCGCAGTAAATGTGCAGGATATATGGTTTAGATTCCCTAGTATGTTTATACGTTGTGTTCTTATCTCAGGAACATCGGTGTCATCTCATACATGCTGCTGACACAAGAATCTCCATTTGTGGGAGCTGATGTTCAAGAAACTTACCTTAATATATCTCAAGTTAACGTGGATTATTCAGAAGAAACATTTTCATCAGTTTCACAGCCTGCAAAAGACTTCATTCAAAAACTTCTCATAAAAAATCCAGAGTAAGTAGCAAACTCCTCCAGGCAAGAATCCTAAATTTGTGAAGCACCTAGAAAAAGTGGATGTTAATTTATGTACTTAGTACCACTAATAAGATCAGTTGGATATTTCACAATGCATTGGTATTTTCAAATTATATTTAAAAGTGTAGGTTTATGCTTTTCCATAACATGTGAGAAGGATCTTCAATTCACTGTCTGGCTATTGTCAGATATTATTGTTATTATTACAAATAATATTATTAGTCAGGCTTGTTCTTTGAGGTTGGCTTTTTAAAAAATTCTTTATATTTTTATTCAGGGGTCAGATTGTTAACAGATTTTATTAAATATTCTCTAGAAAGGTCACATTCTTTTCTATAACTATTATACAATTTGGAGAGACAAAATGCAATGTCTTTGCAGTGCTTTCTTATTTCCTGACTTGCCTTTATCTTTCTACTTAGATACAACTCTTATTATCTATTTATACTTGGCAGTGTTTTGCCTTGTTCAGTCTTAATGATCTCAATCCGAAGTGAAAACTTGTTTGTTTGTAAGACACATTCCCGTAACTCTGCATTCTTCAGGAGCTCAGAGTCTAATCAAGACCTTGCAAAAGAGCTGAGCTTTGAGAAGTGACCTGGTCAGGTATTATCAGTTGCAGTGCTAGATATTGTCACCTGTGGTGAGACAGGGGTCCTTGTCATGTTCAGAGAGCCTCCAGCAGGCAGGAGTGACCCTGCTTGGCTGAGAAAGGCTCTTGGATAGGAGATGATGGGAGATGATTCCTGGGAAGCGTCTACTCTGGGGAAATAAGGACTCCATATAAAGTCATGTCTGAAGAGTCCTTCCTGTTTTAGCATCTCATATACACAGTTTGTCAGGATCTGCAATAGTTCACAAAACCCCAGTATCGTGAGGGAATCTTTTCTTTCATATTTGTGGAGCACCTAGAAAAAGGGAATCAATGATGAAGAGCCCACTTTGATAACTCTTAGTGTGGGCCTGTGGGGTATTTGACAATCTGTCACAATTACTGCTCACTTTCTCGTGGGCATCTCTAGAGTCTTCCTTATATCCTCAATAAGCTGCCTTTTTTTTTCTCATTCCAGCTCTTGATGACTGTATCTCCTTGAATTTTAAGAGGAAAAGTCTGTTCTCAGAGAGTCAGCTCTGTAAAGTTACACTTCTCTGACTGAAAAATATTCCCATGTTCGGGTAGAGTTAGGCACAAGTAGTGGGCTCTATTGCCTTGGAGCCAGTTTTCCAGCAAGTTCTGTGGAAATCTGCAATGTGGAACACAATGAAAACTTGCAGTAGCACTGTACTAGGTTATCCAGAGGAACAGTTTTCTAAGTCCGGTTTGTTTGGTAAGATCTACATTTTAAAAGGGTTTATACCAGATGAATTGCAAGAGTAGAAAACTAGAAAATGTCAGAGTTGATGACATCATCACTGTCCTTGAAAACCTAATGACTGAATATTCACGAGCCTCACTACTTTTGATCTGTATAAAAGATATGACTTTAAAAGCAAGAGCAAGTGCACATTTATGTGTACCATGTTGAAAACATTCCAAGGGACTATGTTCCCTAGCTTTCTGAGGAAAGCTTACCAGCTTACCAGCTTTAGGAAAAACCGTCAACTAAATTTAGATGCATGTAGCCAATACTTAAATGTGTTTTGTAGCAGCTGGAGTAGGGGTGAAAGCATAACAATATTCACTCTTCAGTGGCAATTTTGCTTAAGATTTTTAGCATCAGAGCTATTTTAGTTTTTTAGTATTGGTGAAATTAACTTAAACACCTTTCCTCTTTCCTTTCTGAAGGGACAGGCCCACAGCAGCAGATTGTCTCTCCCATTCATGGTTGCAGCAAGGGGAGTTCATGCTCCTGTGCAGCCCTGAGGAAACTTGCTGCTCCTCTCAGCTGCCAGGACACACAACAAAGTGCTCAGAAGAGTGGAGTGTGAAATCCAGCTGCAGTGGTAGCTGCAGCGACAAGGAGGACAAGGAGAACATTCCAGAGGACAGCAGTACGGTCTCCAAACGCTTCCGCTTTGACGATTCTTTGCAGTATCCCCAAGACTTCGTGACAGACTTTGTGTGTTAATGTGTAATACAGACTTTTCATGAAGTGAATTCAGCATAATCTGTTCCAGTGGTGAAAATAAGGTTCTGGCCTGCCAATTCGTGCAGCATTGGCATACTGGAAATGCACTTTGATTCTTTTATGCTGGCACCTCCTTTTCTATCCATTGCTGGCAGTGGATTTCACTCCTGAGGAATTGGAGTTGTTGCGCCAATAAAATGAATTATTTTTTTTAAGAAGATATAATTAAATATTTTTGCACTTTTCAAGTTCTAGTCAGAAGATGTTGCTAGAGTGAACAAACTGAAACCTGCAGATGAGTTTGCTTAAGCACAGCCTTTGCCAAGCAGTGGTTGAACACATGCATGCTTTTAGGACTAGCCTTAGTAAGAAATTGGGAAGGGAAGCAGGGAAACCAAATCTTGCTGCTTTACTGGACTTGCTTGCTACCATGCTCACCACTTTAAATAGAGGCTAAAGTTGGTATGTTTTGGGATTATGGTACATCTGTTGGGACCATTTGGAATTCTGTTTTCCCTCTAGGATCACTAGTGGTTCTGCCTTAGAGATCTGGTCCATTTGGGCATTATAATGCATATTCTGTGGGGTTATGCTGTGTTGGATCTCTGCCACACTTGGCACAGAAAGAGGTAGATTGTCAGTTCTTGGCTTCTTACCGCTATGTTGAATTTGAAGATGAGGTTCCTATGCTGATGTGAATATTTGAACTTGGTGGTTTGCTTTCATCAAACCTCTGAAATAGTATCATCTACCTATATTGATTTTTTCTGTATCATAAAACCAAACCAAAAAACCCCCAAAAAACCCCATACAAACAAGCCCCAAAACAGAAAGCCTCTAGTTAAAAGTAGTAAAACTGAGCAAAATAAAATAATAACCATAAAATAACCATTTTTGCCAGTGAAGCTGCAATTAACAACTTTTCTCGATGCCCCTCTAATGTAGAAGTGCATCTTGCTGTCAATTATTGTTGCCCATAATTACTCAGCTTCATGCCCGCTCTGAGAAATGGGCTGCAGTGTGTTAGTATTTAAAGACAAACTACCTAGTAATTGTTTTAAGCCTTTAAAATCAGTTTCTTTAGTGGTATTTTTTTAAAGTTCTGTGCCTTCCGCTTCCTGTTTCTGGCTCTGAGGTAATAATGCCTGTGTCAAGTTTTATCTCAGAGCAAATGCCACTTGTGCCTTAACAGCCTGAAACTAATACTCATAGAATAACCTGCTTAATCATAACAGAGGCTGGGAGTCTTTTGGGGCAGTGAATTTATTGAAACTCTTACAGATATTTGGAAAGTAAATGTCACTTTAAAATATTTTGGGATTTTCCACTCCTCAGAGCTTAAATTTAATTGTCTTTGAATTGGATTTGTTTTGTATAATAAAATACCACAATCTGAAAATATTTTTCTAGTGTGGTTGTGGATTTGTCAATAGTTGGGCAGATTGGCATTTTGGAATAACATATGGTTGAGAGGTGAACCTGATGAGTGGTAAAAGGTTGTGTTTTATCTTTCTTCGCACAAGGGAAGAGTAAGTTTTTCCCAAACAGATTTCAGAATAAGGTGTCACTATAATGCATGGGGGAATTCAGGACTGTTGTCTTGGTTTGGGAGGACAGCCACACTGACAAGTGGAAAACAGACTGAGGTGTAACACATGTGAAACTTTTCAGCTTCTGTTTGTCAGAAGAAGTTTTCCAAGACTTAATTTCAAGTGAAATGAAGTGACATGTTTGTTCAGCAGATACACAGCTCTGATGCCTGGGTGTGAGTGAACCACACTGAGTCTCCTCGGTGTATTAATTCTCTTGGAGATTTTTTCAGTGGTATTGATTGTATATATAATTACAGAACTACTTCGCAGGAGGCAGCTGTTGGATTGTGTTCAGGTCCTTTACACCCTCATTTTTCAAAGTCCTTGGCTTGTCCCAGTTGGAGTGTTGCCTGACCTGTTGATTTTTTTCCACCAGCATGGAGTCCAGTTTGAACTGGGTAAGTTAAAACCACAAATTATTAGATACACATGTAGAAGTTAAAGTTCACTTAAGAAGAAAATGCCAAAAAGCGGTGAAGATGAAAGTAAAAAAGAATGTTTAAAAAATTGTTATAATTTTAACTTCTGCCAAAATATTACTGAATTGAAATTACAACTGTTTTTTAGCATCTGGAAAATAAAGCTGATAGCATATGCCAGCACTTTATGACAAAGCTGTCATTCCTTAAGAGTTTTATCACAGTATCTGATGTTTATATTTCTTACTACTTTGGAGCTAACTTTAAATAATTGAAAATTGGTTTTATCCAAAGAATTTAACTTTTGAAGACTTTGTTTGTATTTTATATAAACTTAAAATATACTTTGAATCAGACCTTGTTTGGGTAAGTGCATTTGATTTATTTAAAGATATTGTTGTGCAAATTAACTCCAATTGAATGTAAATACATATATTGTAGGCAACTGTTAGTCTGTCTTGCTTCCTGCCATATTACTGGGAATTTCCAAGTGTGAATGAGTGCTGAGTAACACTTTCAGATGACTGGAGTTGTACTTCTATGCCATTCATGAACTTTTATATTGAAAAAAATAATAAACTTTGCCATTTTTTCTAAAGTTGTGTGTTTGCTTGTTCACAGAATCAGGGACTGGTTGAGGCTGGGAGGGACCTCTGGAAGTCACGTTGCCCAACCCCCCTGTTCCAGCCATCCCATCTAGGCCTTGCTGTCCAGAATGATGTCCAGATGCCTTTGGATCTCCAAGGAAGGACACTCTATCTCCCTGGGCAACCTGCTTGCAGTTCTCAGTCAGCTTCACAGTAAAAGTATGTTCTTGTTTTCAGATGGAACCTCACGTGTTCCAGTTTGTGCCCACTCCCTCTTGTCTTGTCACTGGGCATCAGTGACAAGAGCCTGGCTCTTGCACCCCCACTGCAGATGATACACATTGATAAGAGCCTCCCTGAGCTTTCTTTTCTTCTGGCTAAACAGTCCTTGCTGCCTCATGCTTTGCTCATAAGAGAGGTGCTCCAGTCCCTGAATCCCTTTGTGGCCTTTACTGGGACTCCCAGCTCTGTGTGTCTCACACTGGGCACTGGGATGCCCAGAACTGGGCAGTGCTCCTGTAGTAAAGGGAAGGATCACCTCAGTCACCCTGCTGCTGCAGCCCGTGCCACTGGCCTGGTCTGTGGCACACTGCTGGCTCCTGCTCAGCTCCAGGCCCCCAGGGCCTTCTCTGCAAAGGGGTTTTCCAGCTGGATGGCTCCAGGATGTACCAGTGTATGGGGCTGTTCCTCCACAGCCCATTTCTCCAGCCTGCAGAGGCTCCTATGGATGGCAGCAGGACCCACAGGTGTATCAGCCACTCCCAGTTTTGTGTCAGCTGCAGCCTTGCTGAGGGCCTGCTCTGCCCATCATCCTCAACCAGGATCTTCTGGGAGAGTGTCAGAGGCCTTGCTGAGGGCTCGGTAGGCAGTGTCTGCTGCTCTCCCCTCAGCTCCTGGCAGTCATTTCCCTGCAGAGGGTTGCTCAAGCCTGGCTTCCCCTTGCTGAATCCATGCTGACTACTACCAGTGAATCATGAACTTAGCAACCAACTTCTGGAACTGTTCTCTGTGTGTCTGGGTTTGGTGTAGAAAATGGTGACGTTCCTATTGGTAATGATGTGGTTGTATCTTGCTGTACTTACTGAGGTGATACTTTTAAAGTTAAATTCTGCTGCCCTCTCTCAATGGCCATGTGAGACAACTTAAATGGAATCTTTGTTATACTTATTAACCTCCTAGGGCACTAATGGTACATTTGTTTCATTTTCAAGTAGCTGGCTGAAATAAAAAACAACCCCCAAAACAAGTGTCCTTTAGAGGGGGAATTGCACTAAGAGGGGGTTAACTCCTGGTGGCCTGGATAGCATGATTCTTCCAAAGGCACATTTGGTTGACAAAGCTTTCTCATTGTTTGAAATGCACAAATGGGCTTTCTTTTTCAGTGAAAGAAACAGTGTATTCATGTCGTTGCTTTGGTGCTGCAGCATTAAGTTCAGAAATTATCCGAATATTTACATTTCTTGCAGTGAGAGTTCTTATCAGGAATGATGCCTAGTTTTTCTAACACATCAAGAAAACAAACTATTCTGTTTAATGGTGGTTTCAGACAACTCGGAATTTCTGCCTTTTCATAACTCCTAAGGAAGGAGACATCTTTGAGAAATGCATCACAGTGGCTTTAAACTGAGAGTAGACTTAGATTAGATAATAGGAAGAAATTATTGACTGTTAGGGTCATGAGGCACTGGAACAGGTTCCTCAAAAAAGCTGTGGATGCCCTGTCCCTGGAACTGTTCAAGGCCAGGTTGGATGGGGCTCTGAGAAACCTGATCTAGAGGAAGGTATCCCTGCACATGGCAGAGGGTCGGAACTGAATGACCTCTAAGGTCCCTTCCAACCCAAGCCATTATATGATAATAACTGACCCTCTTCTTGCCAGGACACCTGTGCTCGTACTCTTGCCAAGTAAGGCAAATTGAGCTTGAAAAATTATTTTGTAAAATTGAGGCAGAACATGAGTGTGCAATTACTTTGTGTTTGTTTCAGAAACCACTCGTCCTGGGCATTAAAACCTGGCAGCTGACAGGCTTGAAAATACTGCTTGGTCCACTCAGCATTGCAGAAATGAGCAAGACACAGAATGAATCAGAGTGTAGAAAGTCTACCAAATTTAATGGTAGTATTACAAGGCTGAATTGCTAAGTCATCTACCAGTGAGTAGTGTGCGATGAGAGTATAAGGAAACTTTTTAATAATTAAAAGTAGGTACAGGAATTATGACATAAAAGTTCTTATCTGGTAGCCCATGTAGTGAATGAGCAGCAATGTAGGTGTTGTTATTCATGTCTGTAAGAAGAAAGTTCTGGTAATGAAAAACACTATATGTATAAGGGTTTTCTTTATAATGTTTCTCCTATTAGCAGTCTGTGTCTTTGTTGCTCTGAAGAGTACAAGCAGGCATGCTATTTCCAGTTTCCTAATCAGACAATAAACCCCAAATTGTCACATTCTAGGAAAAGGACTTCCATGCCCAGCTGAGGATGGCAGTGCATGCTGGTTGTGCCACTGCTTGCTGTAGGTGTAGTTCTGATAGTTGGAAGAGTAGGGAGTTCCCTTTGCATGGTTTCCAGCTGGACTGTTTTGTATAATAGCCAGTACAGAGTAGAGCTTGTTTGAATCTCCCTATGCTAGGTTGAGTGTGAGGGTATTTCTCATTTCAAGATCAAAACCAGGCTTTGATACTGGCTTGGATTTAGAAAATGTGCTGGGAATTCCAAGTGTTGTTGAGCCTTCTACAGCTGAACAAAGCAGAAATACCCTAGTGGTTCTTTGCCTGTGGTATTTTAATAAAGGGGCTTTATGTTTAAAACTTGCTATCTGAACTCATCATGCTCTGTGTGCAGTTCACAAAATTGGTTACAGGCCTGAATCGGAGCTCAGTTATAGGGATTTTCTAGCAGGTTAACTCTGTGAAACGTAGTGCTACCTTTTATATGCTGCTGTGAAAACATATAGAAACCTCTCATTTAAAATTCACAAACTGCCCAACGTGGCAACAGTTGTTTCAGGTCCCATAGAAAGCCAAAACTGGCACCAGCAAAGTGTTAGAAGTCATACCAGTTGTGCCAGTAGTTGATTTAGATTGGTCAAAGCATTGGATTCACTGGAGAAAACAGCCATGGACTACCTATTAAACTGAATGAGATTTTTATTTGTATTTTCTTGTATTCTATAATTTTCTAGGGGTGTAGGGGCAGGTTGTTTAAATCCTAAGTGATTGTGTACAAGATGGGCTGATGCATGACGTGGCACCTGGAAGACCTTCGGTTGCCGCTGTGGGTTAGCCACCCCAGCCCAGCCTTCTATCTTATTAAGAACCATTTTGCAAACACAGCTGAGCTCCTTTGCATGTTTCTCTGACGCACCTGCCCCCCTGCTTTGCCTAAAGATGAGCACCTGCATTCACTTGTTGATACACATCAGTTAATTTATAGAGGTGAGGAGGACCCCTACTCAGGCAGCAGCGAACGGCACTGGCTGCTCAAAGCCGTGTTCGCCATCCTTATTTGAAACTGGCAGGCACAGCAGGGGCCGAAGTGTTTTCTCCTGGCAGACAACCGCGCTGCAGTAACAGCACAGCTGAGCTCCAGCCTGGCACAGCTGCAGAGACGTTCTGGAAGTTTAATTCCGTCGCCTCAGGTGTGAGGTGTTCTCGGCTGAGGCGAGTCCAGCGCGGGCTCTGCGCCCCGGCCACGGCACCGCAGCTGCTGCCGGGCTCCCGGCGAGGCACTGCACCCGGGATTAGGCTTTCCCAAGTTTCCAGCCGCTGGGATAAGGCGGCGGAAACCGGGAAGCAGCGGTGCTGAGCGGTGCCGTGTCCCGCTGCAGAGCGCCGGGAGCGGCCGAGCGCGGGGCCTCGGGGCGGCGGCTGAGAATCTCCCACAGCACCCGGGAACACCGGGCTGCCGGAGCGGGCCTTCTGAGCTGAAAGGTGTGGGGGTTTTTTTTGTTTGTTTGATTGGTTTTGTTTTGTTTTAGGGGGTTTTTTTTGTTTGTTTTAAATTCTTTTTTAAACCTATCTCCCGTTTATGAGTTAACTTTCTGCCACGCCGGGTTTTACCGCTGCCAGCCCAGCCCTCGCTCGCTGTGAGCGCGGCCTGGCAGGGCGCAGAGGCCTCAGCGCCCCGTCCCGCTGTGGGGCAGGGCGTTGGCACCCGACAATCAAACCACGGCGTCTGTGCTGCGAACTCTACAAAACAGGGTTTTACAAACAGTACAGTCCTCCTTAAAGCTGCCCAGATCTCCTTTAATTAGTTTAGCAGTGCAGATTTAAACAGATGCTTTTGGTTTGGGCTGCTGCTCCTGTCGTGTTTCCAGAGAGAGTGACTCTCTCCTACAGGCACCCTGTTAGAAACCACAGAAATTAATTTGTGTACCAAGTCTTCAGCTTGGTGCAAAGTACAAAATATTATGTCATTGTCTTGGTTTCGGCTGGAATAGAGTTCATTTTCTTCTCGGTAGCTGGCACAGTGCTGTGTTTTGGACTCAGTATGACAGTAACATTGATAACACAGTGATGTTTTGGTTGTTGCTAGGTAGTGCTTACCCAAGTCAAGGCCACTTGAGCTTTATATTTCAATTTCATTATGTAAGACGTGGAGAACGAAGAGCATGTTCAAAGTACAGTCACCTGATTGATTCAGGTGATTTTACCCAAGTCAGCTGTAAAGCTGCTGATAAACCCGAGTCCATCATATCGCCACGGGCTGGTTATAGGGCTGGAGCATTTGGTGTGTGAAAAGAGTCTTGGCAGAACTGTGTGTGGTGGGGAAGAGAATGTGGTGCAGGGATGTAGTTACAGCCTACAGAGAAAATGCTGCCAGATTCCTCTTGGTGCCGTGCAGCAGCAGCAGGAGGGGCTGCCCCCTCCGTTTGCAGGGAGGGGAATTCCGACCAGGCATAGGGATGACATTCTTTGCAATGAATGATAAAGCAGGGGAGAAGTTTGCCTGGAGAGGCCGTGGCCTCAGAGAACTTCAAATCTCGGCTGGACGAGGCCCTGCACAATCTCTTTCAAAAATTTTTCTGTGATTGTAAAAATTCAAAAATGCAAGAGCTTCCTGTCAGTTTGCAAGAACAGTAAAGTGACATCAGGGGAGGAGAAAATAAACTATATGAATCCAAGCAAAAATCTTTGCATAACTACAGGATGAGATCATGGTTTATTATGACCAGCCAATGATGCAATCCTCCCATTTGAATCTGTGTAATCAAACTTTTATTTTTCAGCTATGACAGCCATTAAAACAAAGTGTTGAAATAAACTGAACTTAGACCTTTGAATCTCAAAGCATTGAACCAAGATTTATGAAGCACATTCAATCATACAATTGTTCTTACTTAAAATAGTACTAATCATAATACCATGAGTGAAAGAAAAAATGTTTTTTATGAAGTTAGTTATTTAAATTTAAAAATTATTTATAATACTGTTATTTTCATCTTAATTTATTCTGGTTTTAATGTTTAACTTTTGTGTATATTTTATTGTGTATATAATACTTTAGTACAGTAGCTTGTGTGTACAATCTGTAAATAAATATGTATATATTGGGGGTGTGTTAAAAAATTTCTTGCTGATAGGGATGTGTGGTCAAGAAAGTTTGGAGGTCACTCTTGTAGGGGAGTATGTTAGCAGACAGTGTGGCTGGTTAGTAATGTAGGTATTTAGAAAGTAATAAAAGTATTTAGTTAGTGATATGGGCATTACCTGGACATTTTAAAACTGATTTTCAGAAAGCAGTGTGTTTGTATATGGTGGTTTGGGGTTTATTTCTGTGCCCATCTAGGCACCGTAAGCAGATAACAATTTCTGTAGTGTGGGCAACACGGCAGCAGAATTAAATTGCATGTTCTGCAGGCTTCTGAACACAGTGTAGTCAAACAGTGACTGCCTCTTGGTTGTCCTGAATTAAATTCAAGCAATTGAATTAGCTGTGGAAGACTCAATATCCATTCCCAACACCCTAAACTAATGAAACACTCGAAACCTGAGGTGTAGAGACTTTGAATATGCATTAACTCTTTCACAAGATAACTTTAAAAAGCACTCATTGGCAAGTTGTATGAAGTAATCTTGCCTTTACATCCTTAGCAGATGTAGAGTTTGCAGTTTGGGAACTGAAAAATCCCATCTCCTCACTTCACAAATATCACTTCTGTAATCAACCTCCTGCTGTTTCTTTGATGTATTCATGTTTCAGTTCAGCCAAGCCCTTAGATTCACCCTTGAAATGTAGCTTGTCTTTAGTCACTTGCTGTTCAGCAGAGTTCTGATGCACGTGCCTGGTATCAAATGTTTGGAATACAGGTGCGTGCCTGAGTGGTCAGCTGAATTTGGGTCTGAGTGACTTGAACTTCTGCCGCAGTGAAGTTTAATATCAGGTATAAGTGCAGCAATTTTTTGAAGCAAAAAGTAAAATGTTTGCTCTCTGAGAATACAGTGCCTTTAAGATGCATACATGTTATGCTAGAATTTTGTGTTGGAGAATAAACAAATTCCATTTCATCATGGGTAGTGTGTACTATTACACCGGCATGAAACCCCTTCTAGTAGCTCTTCCATCTCATTGCTGAGAAGATGTATCAGTCTTTGTTTGGTGCATTCTAAAACAGCCAACTATTCTCTAGATCCATAGCAATGAATATATTCTGAAGCATTGAAACTGCTGTTAAAAGGGCAGAAATTCTTCACTGTGAGGGTGGTGAGGCACAGCCTGGCCACAGGCTGCCCAGAGAAGCTGTGGATGCCTCGTCCTAGGAAGTGTTCAGGGCCAGGTTGGATGGGGCTTCGAGCAGCCTGGTCTAGTGGAAGGTGTTCCTGCCCATGGCTGTGGAACCAGATGATTTTTAAGGTCCTTCCCAACCCAAACCGTTCTATGATTCTACAATTCTCTTGTAGCTGGTTGAAGAATTTAGCACATTTGGAGATATTCACAAAGTATTTGAAGAGGGCACAAGCATTAAATAAAAAATTTCATCTTGCTGCTGCTAAGCTACAGCAAGTCTAACCTAGTCAAGAATATAAATTATACATCTTAGTATTTGTGTTATGAGCATCAGTAGTTTGCTTAGTAATGCAGTTTGTGATATGTGGCAAAATTATTCCTAATTCAGCTATAAAATACCTTAACATGATTTGAGATTTAAACTAAGTTTACTGAGCATGGTAATATGTTCCTATATGTTCTTGAGCTGATATGTCATCTCAGTGACATGACTGTGGAATTCAACAGCAAACAAAAAGACTGGACAGAGAAGTGAACACAGATGAAGAAGGGGTGATGTAGAAAACTACTGGCATGGGCTGTATAAACTTGTCAAAGCCTTCCCCAGTTCCCCAAATGCATTAGCAGTAACGAGGCAAGTTAAATTCAAAGTAGAAGAATTGAGACGCCACGTTCCTCTAATCCAGGTGATTCACAATCCTGGTTTGTAAGAAAGATACTGGGAAGGATGTCCAAAGTTGTGGGTTTACCACTGTCTTCTTCTGAAGTCTTGAATATTTTGTCATACATTAACTTTCATTTTGAACCATTCCTAGGAAAGCTTGAGCCTGTCAGTGAAACAGCCAGGAAAGAACATTCAATTGAGAAAGCTTTAATGGAAAGGAATTCCGGATGGGATTAAATGGAGTTCTTGCCTATAGAGAAACAGGAACCCACATTTTGTCATCTGTAGATGATATTCAGAAGACCACATTGTCAAAATTCAGATTATGAGAGGATCTCCTTTCATTAAACGTTACGAAAAGAGAAAAATGTAATTTTCTCTACCAGAACATCATCAACTAATGTGACCAAACGCGAAATCTCTTCTACTTAATCTAAAGCACAGAGACTTCAAATGCTTTTGTTTATCCTCCTTAAGCAGCGAATTAATCATGTTTTAAAGGGATAAAGCTTTTGTCCCTTGTCAGCTATGCACTATTTAATCCCCTCAAGCTGATTTTTACTCTTAATTAACGATGTGGGGAGTGCTAATGCATTGGATATGTTCCTAAACATTTTTAACACACTCTGGTACTTAAGACAGCTGATGCATTATAACAATACCTTTGTTTTACAAGATAAAACATAACTGAAGTAGAGATGGCAAGCTTGAAGACTAAGAGAATTTTGTCTAAACTTTCCACTTAAAATAGAAATAAAATATACTGAATTGTTTAGCTCTTCAAAAATAAAAAATGTTAGGGCTTATGTAAAGGAGGTGAAGAAACTGAAGACAAGACAAATTTCAGGGATGTGATGAAAGATTTTTTTTTTTTCTAAAGCAGAAAATTAAATTCTAACATTAAGTGTTGTGTGTTAAAAATTCTGTATTTCCATCTTTGAGCAAAGATTTTAATCTCTTTTCTCAATAAAATACTCACTTCTTAAATCCCCCAAACATAGCCGCATCGTTAAAACTCAGAAGTCTTTCCTAGAAAGCTTGGCTATAAACATCTAACTAATATGGATACCTCAAAAAATGATAGACTAAAGGACCTTGAATTTTTTGCTTTCAAAAGGAAAGACTGAATAACTATAGAATTATAAAAATGTGTATGCATAGTGGTGGGCAGTAATACTGAACTCCTTAATCTATCAAACAAATGTGTTCCACATCCACGCTTGGAATTTGAAGTCAGAAATAAAATATGACTTTAACTATTGGACTATTTGCTACTTGAAATCTTTTAATTAAAACCACATGTCTTTTTGTTGTCCTCTATGCAGGACAAGGCCTGCTGAGTTTTGGTTCAGTAGTTTAGGTTGCTTTCCTGTCTTCTGCAATCTCAGCCTATCCCAGCAAACAGAAACAGTGGCCTGGGCTTGGGTGTTTGTCAGAAGCCACATTCCGTGTTCTGTTAAAGGGAATTAGCCCACAAATATTACATGCTAAAGCATGTCCTGCATTCATTCATTCCTGGTACTGTTTGAGTGCTTATTGGATTGACCTCGTTCAGGAAATCCTGCGACCAACCTTAAAAATGATCCAGTTGCCGGAATTAGCGTGGCCTTTGTTATTGCAGGAAACCACATGAGGTGAAATCTGCTGAAATCTTAGAGCTTACACCTGTGGCACCTGCTGCTGAATATGCAAACTGCCCAAAAGGTCTTAGCAGTCTGCTGAAAATGCTTTGCTGGAAGCAGCAGTTATTGCATCCGAGCTAATGTCCATTCATAGGGAATGCAAAGGAAAGCTGCTGTTGACACAGGAGATCCTGGATGAATGGATGAAAATTCAGGCTGCTTGCCTTTATTTGGAGCCAATTTTCGGTTCTGACATCATGGCTCAGATGCCTGAAGGAAAGTGCATAATTCAATACTTGACTCAGGTATGGAAAGACTGGATGAAATCAGTTTTTCATGTACATATTGCTGTCTTATAGAGTGAATATGTAGTATGTACCAAAAAATTGCTTCTGATAATACAGTAATCAGTTTTCTGTTTCATCTTAGCTTCCTTTCTTAGGTTCTTAAAAAAATTACTGTTTCAGATAGACAAACATAGCTTGGGAGGGGCCTCTGTAGTTCAGTTAATTTGACTCCTTTCTAAAAGAAACTTTTGACAACACTCCATCAGGTCAGGTGTAGGTTTGTGTATCCAAGTTTCAGAAATCTCCAAGAACAGAGATTTCTTGCAGATTACCTCCAGAGGCTTCAGGGCTCCTAGGGAATATTTTTTTCCTGCTGTCCAAGCTGAATCTCTCAAGGGAAGATTTGTACCTGTTGCTGGCTGCAGTTAAATTCTGTGTTATTTTCCACTTCACCAAACTGAGCAAGTCCAGCTCTCCCAAACTCTTCTCATGCACCCTCTCTAGATTCTGATCCTCTTGTGATCCTGGTTATCCTGTTACATAATTCTAATAAAGATTCAAAAAAGCTGCCTTCATTCTGAAGAAGTTTGCTACTATCAAGGGATTTCTAGTAGGATGTTGCATTTTTAATGCATTTGTAAGTGGGCTTACTAAGCTATTCAACAGATGAGATTTACGAGGTTCATTTTTTTCCCAGGGTAGGGACATTGGGTTGCTGTTTGGAAGCAAAAATCAGCAGCTTTGTTTTCATCCATCTCACGCTTTTGCAGAACTCTCAGAGATCCAGGGTGTCATTAGGAAAAGTGCTGAAATCCTCATTCAGTCTAGAAACTTTTGGTCTCAGCTCTTCTCAAATTGCAGTTTTGTTCTTAATGTAGGAATACATAAAGTGTGTAGTATAAAAAAAATAGCATTTCCTTTGTTTCCTGGAAGTTCAGCTTTATTACTGAAAAATAAAGTGGTTTGCTTGGGGGTTGTATTTTTTTTTTAATTTACTTTTAGTCTTTTCCTTTTTTTCCTTTCCTTTTCCTCTGTTTATCATATTCTCCTCCTGCTTTACTCCCTCCCCTCCCCCCCTGCCCCCCTGTTTTTATTTCTTCTTATTTAGAAGAAAATTGGGAATGTATCCCATAGAACTCTGAAATCAATAGTTTTCATTTTGGAGAAGAAATCTGTAAAAATAATTTAGAAAAAGGAAGGCAAGAAATTGAGGAGTTTGCTGGGTATTTCTGAATATTGTGTGCTGAATTATCTGTTTTGATAAAATCATCTAATTCAGATATTCAGTGCTACTCAAATACGAGAGGTTTTTTTTTATTTTCTTTTTGATTGTGCTACGTGCTATTACTGGCAGAAAAAAAAAATCATCTTTCGTGCAGGAGAGTGTAAATGCCAGAACAGAATAGAAGTTCGACCATGTTAGGCTGATTTTGGCTAAACGAGTAGGCATCAGTTTCCAGGAGGTGGCACTCTCCTTCCACAAATGCAGCGTCTGAGTTTCATGGCTTAAAAGGATGCTCTTCCCCAGACTGTATGAACGGTGCTTCTTAAAGCATAAAGATAATTTGAGTCTGTTCATGCTTATTTTTTGCATTTATATGACATCGTATAATAAAATTGCTTTATTGGGTTAGTTTTTCATTGCAGGTTTGAATAATCATACATTATTCCTTCATTATAAATATCTAATTTAAGCAAAGTGTATTGATCAGGTTTAAATTACATAGTGGTTTAATTTCCCCTTCCCATGCATTTTAAGAAAATCTTGGGTACAGAAGCTTTTCTATCTTCCCAGGGAAGAAAGCAGAAGGAAAAAAAAAGGAAAGAAAAAAAATCAAATGTAAAAAAATCCCAGGCTACAATCTGTGATATATTAAACGTTGTATTTAGAAACTAGATTCTTGATGGTCTTTTAACAGTGTACTCAGACTATTTTTGTTCACTTGATTTATATGCTTTTCTTGATACTTTTTTCCCCTGCAATTGACACTGGCAGTGTCACTGACAAAATAAGTTACAGTGATGTTTTGAAGGACTGGGAATGATGCCATTCCCTTTTTTATTTCATGCCTTTGTTGTAAATAGGAAACTATGTTGAAGCATAAATTATTTTTTCCCTAGCTTTTTCTAATATGAAGCAAAAAAACAAGCAGGAAGAATCCCATTTATAAAACCGGCAACACAGCTTTGATTTGCTTTACCACTTGCAATTATTCCATTTGCTGTTGATAAATATACTAAGAGAGGGAACAAAACCCCACTTGCCCTCGACAATGTATAGTAATACAATTGTGCATTAAAAACTGTTTCATAAACCCAATTACGAACTGTGCTGGCATGCTGACAGCTGGATTGTCTATGTAGAGATGAAGTCTGTGCAGTTTGTTGTGGTTTGGTGAGACGTGAGAGGCTGGAGGCACAAGGAGAAGGTGTTTCCTGCCCAAAGGAACGCTGTGGTTATTGCACTGGGGAGCTGCACCCCATCAAGATCACTTAGATAGGCACACAGGCCTGGTTTTGTCGCCAGATTGGAAGTATTTGTGTGACAAGAGCAGGGGATTAAACCAAAGCTGAATGCACATCACAAATGTGCACCAAAACACTCTGAGCTTTTGGGCTGAAGCTGAATTTGGAATTTATTATTAAATTCTCCGGACTGAAGCTGAGAAGGGGTTTTGGGTCAAATCTGCCTTGGCTCTCTGTGAGGAGTTTGTTTCTCAGACACCCTTTGCACCCCTGGCTTTGCACAGCAGTTCATCCTCTCTCCTTGGGTGTCCTGGCAATGTGAGCTGCTGCTCGGTGAGGTTGTTGTGCCCTCTCTGTCAGGGCCTTCCCTGGGAGGGGGAGTCTCCATTTGTGATGGGCTCTGACAAAACTGCTCCTACTGGAAGTATTTTGGGCACATCTTTGATGACCATCATTGTTGTCACTGTCAGCAGCTCTTGCGAGCCCTCAGTAGATTGCTCAGGCTGCAATTCTCCCTACAAATCTCTTTGGAGTTTCTTATGATGGATAGAGTTGTGTGTTTTGTTTTCATCCTGGATATGTGTTCCTGGCTGTGGGCTTTCAGGGGCAGACACCGGCACAGCAGAGGGAGCTCGGGGTTGGCTGGCATTGCTGGTTACCTCTGTTTCCATCTCACCTCTGGCCATTCCGGCCCCACCCAGGTTCTGGGGAATGCAGTCTCGTTTAGGTGGGAGAGGAGATGCCTTGGCAGAACCTGTGCCACTTTCCAGGCTTTGGGAAGTGGAGCAGGGGATTGGTATTAATCACTCCCCATTTCCTTGCCAGGACTTTGCCGTGATAGAACATTTTGTATTGCAACACGAGGGGTTTGGATCAGTTCACAGTGTCCTGGCATGGAACTGAACTAGAGTAAATTCAGTCATGGCTGAAATGCAAGCCCATACTGGAACTGAGTAGAAGCATTTGTTTGGTTTGATTTCTTCATTGTAAATCTGCATAATTTCCTACATTTCAGAGTGTCTTTGCTCCCCAACCCCATACTTGGCGAGCAAGATTAAAAACTGTAATGATGATTAGGCTATAAATGGGTCATAAGGCAAATTAAATGGCAGAACCTGATGTTCAGACAACTATTTCTTTAAAAGTCTTTTCAAAACCTTTTCTGCATTTGTATTAACTGAGATAACTTCCATCTTATGCAGTAGCTTTTCTAATAATTTACATTAATTTAATTTGAGAGATTGATTTGGAAAGCACTAGAAAGAATTTAGAAAGCACTCCATGTCTTAATGTACATTTTGTCATCTGTATAGTGTACAAGAAACCCAATGTTTATTCAACAATGTGTCTTGACAGGTGTTATTTGGGTGCTGTTGAAAAAGAAGTAAAAATACAATTCCTTGTATTCTTAAAACAAGTAGAACTTTGTTTTGAGAACAAATTTCTTTAAACATGTATTTAGTTAGGAAATGTCTCAGGATCAGAGAATACCTTTTTTTAGATCACATTACTAGTCAGTGTTAGTACTGAAGTGAAAGTGTTGCCTGTGTACAACTTTGCCATATTAATACTGACATATTATGAATATATTTATATATTTTATATGGAAGGAAGGATTATTGTTTGCATTGAATTCTGGTACTTGATTACTGCTTAAAATGTGTGACTTTGTTGGTGTCATAGAAGTACACTTAAAAAAATCCATCGAAATGTTTTAATTGTTCGTGTTGCTTAATTACATCATGCAGTTGAACAGCCAGTGTAAATTGATCTTGCTCCAACAGAATGATGGGAGTTATGCTCTTTGATCAATTAACCCTGGTTTGAAATAGTTTCCAGAAATAATAGTTCATGTTTTGAATAATTTCATACAAACTGCATAACTGCTTGACCTGGAAAGGAGCAAGGTCAGTAAAGTGTAAACCTGACAATGGTTTGAGTAAAGCAGAATTTGATATAGAGATTCATTTTGATTAAGACTTCTTGCAGTGCTGTGTGGTGATTCACTTGTGAAGACAGTAATATTTTTATCTGGAATAATTTATTTTCCAGGACAGACATGTGCTGACAGTAGTAACAACAGACATGGTGCTGGGAAAAACGAGGGAGTGCAATGAATTTCTGGAAATAATTCTCAAGGGGCTTAATGAATACTTAGAGAAAAAGCATCTGTTTTTCCCCAGATTCTCTTTTTTTATCTAATTAGGAACTACTTGAGGTTTTTTCAAAGGCCAAAGACGACCCTACTTGGTATGGAAGTATTTAATAGAAGTGCATGCAGATGGTATTGTCACATCGTTTCTCTGAGCCCAGAACTTCCTTTTATCTCACTGACAGTTATGGTATCAGGTTTCTGCTTCTTGTATTTTGTGATAGGTGAATGAAGTGTAACTTTTAATAACAGTAATTAAATTCAGTTCTCTTTTCTAACCTAGTAACCCTTCCATATTCCATTTATTTCCAGAAGAATCAGAAGTTCCATATAGTACTTCCTGGTGAAATGAACATACCTGATTTTCCCCAGTAGAAAACTGAATATCAGCTGTAACCTATATACTATTTTACCTTGGTAGGGGCAGTCCTAACTAAACAATCCTGAAAGTTTTTTGCTGTGTTTTAACTCTTGCTGGGATTTCTACTCTGCATCCTCATTCAGGATTAAACAGCAAAAAATTCAATATAAGTCCTTCTTTATACTTGAATGGAATGAAATCTGTGACGATTCCTGCTGAAGGGATCTTGCTGAGAACTATAACCTTTGCTATGAGGAGAGGAGCTGGGGTTTGGGTCCCAATACACAGACTTGACAGAGTGCAGCAAGTGCAGTGCAAAGTCACGCAAAACCAAGAACAAAAATGAAAATCAATGTGCTAGTTCAGTCCCAGAGAAACATCCCTACAGTGCAAAGAACAGCACAAGAGATCTTGTAAGGAAAAAACTCTTAAAGGTGTTGGTTTTGTTTGGGATTTTTTTTAATCACGGAAAACAGTTGTATTAAGGTTGTTCTTGGTTGCTTTACTCAAATTCCTCAATTTTTGCTGTCGTTGGGAAGGTATAAATAATAACTTTTTATGTACTATAGGTGGATTAGCAGTCGAAGAGAGAATTCTTGTTTTACTCATTAGTTTATATGTTACCGAGACTGTAAGTTAAGTTTTACATCTTTAAACTGATCTTCATTAAAAACAGTGGGAAGCATCTTGCAGGGGGTAGTACACAAGAATTATTGCTGGTTAAAAAACCCAAATTTTTTTTTGATCTAACTTAAAACGGTCTTTTAAGTAAAATTTTCAGATGTTTTTCTTAATTGTATATTCTTAGGTAGTATTGGAAAGAATAAAATGGAAATGGTAAAAGGACGAGGACTATTTCCCGTGTGGCAGGAATTAAGTAGTGTATGTGGTTTTGTTTGCAGATTTGTGCCACTGATGTTTTACATTTGGGTTTGTAAAAGAAATAAAGCATCCCAAAGCCCTGTTGAGCTACTGGTGAAGGACATTGTACCAGTATCAAAGTGAGAAGGAGTTGTTTAATACAGAGAAATAAAAGTAACATAGTAAAAAATAAGAAATACAAGAAAACATAATCATGCATTAGATCAGACATTCAACTTCTTAACTTTTCAAATTTTTTGCAGGCACTAGAGGATTTTCTGGGACAGGATAATAGACAGGCTGAGGACATTGTCACCTTGGTGTGAGGAAAGCTGTCTAAGCAGAAACGAGTGACTCTAGGAGCACTTGTCGAGCTTGATGTTCACGCTGGGGATGTTCTTGCATCTCTAGTAAGAAAAAAAGGCAAAGATGAGAGTGGCTCTGGATGGCTAAGTCAGCTCAGGTGCTACTGGGAGGTGAGTGATACTTCTCGATCCTATTAGAAGGTAATTTCTGTTCACAGTTTTTCAATTTCTGCTTGCTTGCTCACACAGGGAATGGTTACACTACACTGAGAATTTCTGCTGATAAGAGGATACCTGGAACAATCATTTTATGGACTGCTAACCAGAACGGCCAGTAGCCAGATGTAAGCAGTTTTTAATTAAAATTACTTGCTTCCTCTGTGCTGAGTCTCAGTGCATTTGCTGAATTTGCAGGGAATGTTAGAAATAGAATTTTCTACCTCAAAGACTGTGTTTTGGTTTTGTGATTCTGCAGGATAAAGAATGATATAGGGATGAAAATTTTCGGTTAGAGCTTTTAATTGATTTATAATGCACAAACAAAATTGACAATACTTATTGGAAGAATAGAAATGCTTTTACTGGATAGTGGTAGGATACAATGTTTTACATTCATCAGGACAAGATCTGTAGTACAAAAGATATTTTATGTGAAACATAAAATAAAATAATACATAGAATGTAGGGGTCATACATTAACCATAATTTCAACTATTAGTCATGATTGCTTCTGTTTACCTTTTAGGAAGTCCATTAACTTTCTCGACAGCTAGACAAGACAGTTTTACTCTGCAATACTGTTAGCAGGATCTTATTTTAGTTAATGGTCAGTTTAAAAACCAGTCTTTTTGTTTGATACTTTATTGTCTGTTAACTGGTAATTTTTACTTTATTTGGGTTGCATTGAAACAAGTGTCTCAGCAGCCAAGCAGCTGTTTCTAACAGCATTGGGCCAACAAAACCAGGTTTTGTTGTTTTTTTTAAATAGATCATAACCATGGAGTTTTATGACATGTAAACCTGTATTAAAAAAACCCAAAAGTTAAAATAAATTTGACTAACAGGATCAGTCTGTCAGTTTAATTTAGCACCAAAAGAGATGTGAAATTACTGGTGGGATACTTATGCAAAATAGTAACAATAAAGATCAATTCGTGTAAGAAGGCGGAGAGCCTGATTTTCAGCTGTGAATTTTTCTAGGAAGGCATGGAAGCAACATTCTCTTCAGATAGCAACAATGCTAACATCCTTTTAGAGCATTGCACAGAACTGGGGCATTCTTGAAATGTCCTTGGAGGTTTCTGGTAGTCACGTCAAGCCCAAAGGATATTTTTTGGTAGGCATTGCATTCCATGCATTGAAAAAGTGTGTTTATTTTCGGTGCTGTTTCTAATTTGAAACATCTGGAGCTGACAATTTAGCAGTAAATCTGCTCTGGGCACTAAGGTCAACGAGCCCCCTGAAAGCTGAGTCATGGCAGGCTTTTTACTTGGCATGCCTTCAGGGGAGAGGGCATTTTGTTACTCAGCTTAAAGACTGGTGACCGCATGCTTGGGGCACCTTGCAATTTGGGAACAGCTACGGACATTGCAAATGCCAGCTGTTAGAAAATCATTTTAAAAGGTGGACTTTAAAGGAGAGCTCCAACACCAATACGAGAGGGGATTCATTAATTATGAGGCTAATACTCGTCAAATTCTGCTTCAGCTGGTCCTAGGGACATTTTAGCTTGTTTGCCAATGATGAGGAACATGTTTTCAGCTACATATCACGTCCAGTATTCTCCTCAAAAATATCTGTATAAAAGAGTGAAACCCTCAAAACTGTAAAATAGATCCTTAGTTGTGAAAAGCTGCTATCATTTTCTCTTATTTTGTGTACATATTTGGCTGGATGTGTATGTTAACTGTTATTTATATACATTATTGTTTGTGTGTTTCTACTCGCACAAATCCATAATGGATTCTAAATCGTGATCAAATGGGACACAGTTTGGAAGTATAAAACCTTCTTTGTGTTCTTATCACTATGTGTTATTCCAGTCAAAAAATGTAGAAACTGTATAAATTAGTATCAGCCCAGAAACAAGGGATTAAGTAAAAACCAATTGTCTTCAGATAAGAAGTTATAAAACAGAATATTGCATGAGCTACTGAGTTGCTGAGGTTTCCCTTCATCTTCACGTTCTTTTTTGGTTTTTTTAGAAAAAAGACCCTGGAGTGAAGGGTGTATCTTTCAGATGTTTAATTTATTTTTTGTCTTTATTTACAGTCACACAAACATTGCACCCAAAAAGCTAAAGTTGGACCAAGCTCAAAGAAAGTTAAGGATTTCTATGGATGGTCTAAGAAAGAGACAAACAAACCTGAGGGGGAGGTTCAAGATAAATTTGCTGTACACCGGCAGACACTGGAATGCAAGAAACAAGAGAAAGCTGACTTGGAAAATCAGGTGTATGATGCAAAAGATTTGTTCTGCTGATAGCCAGAGAAGTTATTTAAAATTTGTTTCTTTATCCAGTGGTATTTCCCTTTTAACTGCCAATACGTGGAGCAAGCTGTACTTTTGGATAACAATCTTTCTACTGTGGTACAATGGTCTTAAAGTTAAAAGCACGTAAAGGACAGGAAATAAATGCTTTAAAGTGATAGCAAATGTAAGTGTTATTAATTCACCAGCTGATACCCCCCTCCTACATCCTCACTCATATCTGCTTTCTTGTGAGGAGAAAAATTTTCGATGATTTTACCAAGAGTTCAGATCCATCTCTCAACTTGCAAGTTAGTTAGAACATTAAAAGTTTTAAAGCTTTTTTCTGCCTTCTGTGCTAATGCAGTTTTGAGACTGTTTTGGGTAAATCCTGTTACTGGCTGCTAAGCAGCTGATCACATGGGCAAAAATAGGCAACGTTTAGAAGATGATTTAGGTATTTTTTTAATAGTTGTGGTATATAATCTTGAGCTTCTTTTAGAAAAATTAAATCAGAATTTGAAATGGAGTCTTAAATCTTGGCTGTAGTTAAAGTCAGCTCTTTGTGTGTTTCTTCTGCACTCTGGTATGGTTTGGAAGTGGAGGGGAGGGCTGAACTACACAAGTAGTTTGTTACTGTGGTGTAAACTGGCTGCTAAGGTTACCAGAAGAGAGAGAGAGGATGGTAACTGCAGCAAGAGTTGGCATCATTTTCCCCCTGTCCTGTGTCTGAAATGAGTCTGTACCAGGTAGTGCAGCATTCTGAAAGAAATGGGTTGAATTCCTGTCAAAGCATATTTTTTGTTATATTATAAACATGCCTGGAAAGATGGCTTAGTTAGAAACTGACAACATAAATGCCAATTATGGATTGGTAAGGAGCTCTTTTGCAGAAAAGAATGTACCTACTTTTATGAGACAGTGATCTCTTTAAGAGATTTTTGTTTCTATTGTAGATAACTTCCTTGACAGTTAATATTTCCTATATTGCACACAAAGCTATTTCAAATTGGGTGTTTTATACTGGTTTTCTTCCTTTATTTGGATGTAAATGTAACTGAATAGACTTTGGTGGGCTGGTCCTGATAGGAGTTTTTGTTCTTTAAAAATTTCCACTAGAATAAGTTGTTTTCTTTCTATTAGTTGAAATTACTTAAGAAAATATCTGCATAGGAAAATAATCCGTGAATGTTTTAAATATTATAAAGTGTTTCTAAAATGATCCTGTAATATAATCAGCAATTTTTTTCTATTCTGATTGACTTGTGCAGCAAAAAACTGCAAAGAGCAAAACATCTGAATGGTGGCCTTGGGGGTGAGAAAACTCACTGGCATGAGACTGCTTTGGGGCTGGGAATGCAGTACATCAACTTGGCTGGAATACACTCACTCCATCAGGAATTGCAGCTTACCTAGCAGTCTTTACATCCAGCTAGAGGCAAGTGATATGCACAGAGATTTTGTCCCTCTGGTTTTTTAATAATCTGAATGTCATTAATTTCTCTTCTAATATAAATATACTTTTAAATTATGTTTTAATAAAATTAATAAGTGGAACAGAAACTGTGTTGTTTTAGGCTTTTGAGTTTTGTTTATAAGGCTCCTGGGGAATATTCTTCTTTTCTTCCTACTGTACAGTACTTGCTGTGCAAACCATGGACCCCTTTGGTTGATTTTCTTCTCTAAAGCAACACCAGCTCCAGAACAGCAGCTGCTCAATCACTGCAGATGTTGTATTACTGCTCCACACCTGAGGCCAGGCTGGATGGGGCTCTGAGCAACCTGGTCTAGTGAGAGGTGTCCCTGTGCATGGCAGGGGATCAGAACTGGGTCATTTTCAAGGTCCCTTCCAACCCAGGCCATTCTATGATTCTGTGATTTGTGCCTATAACTCTTAGTGAAATAAACAGAAATTCAGAATACAGAAAAATTTTGACATGGTAGATGATTTTTATCTGTAAGAAATGTTGGGTGTCAAGAAAACCCCAACTTTGAATTTTTTTTTGAACACCAAAACTTGCCACTGAATTCAGCTGAAAAACGGAATATCTATTTATTATAAATCTGATTATAATATAAATTTATTATAAGCAGGATAGCTATTTATTTTGAAAATCAGGTCCAGGTTAATGAAAATTACTAAAAATTAAGAGACAAAAAAAATCAGTGCCTGTCATTTGAAGATAGAATTTGGATATTATCCTTGTTTCCCCTTTTCCTTCAATGCACTTACTTTGGCACTAGAAATACTATAGATATAGGGCATTGATTGTACTCCTGGAAGCACAACTACTTGTTGAAGTTAGAGGATGTATGCTGGGATTATGATTGTACATGTAACTTTTTTCAAGTAATTACTGTATTAATAATTCAATCATCCAGGCTAAACAGTCAACAAATATTAATGAATTCAACACTAGCAGAGTTCATCCTCCATTTCACTTTTATACAGCTTTGATCAAAATTGTTTTTGAACTAATGGGAAGATGATTAGCATTTTAAAACTAAATAATGATAGCTTTTAATTTTGAAAGGTGAGATAGAATCTACCTCAAATTGATGGTACACATCATGCCTGTAGTTATGAGTTTATGACTTGATATTAGGACCACAAGAATAGCATAAAATGCAACTCAAGCTTTTTGTAACGAAAAATTTTTAAAAAAGCAGAATTAGTGAGCAATCTAAGGATAATTTGCAAACATACACAGTGACTGCTTATGCATTCCTATCAATGAAGAGGGATTTTGTACAGGATGAAAACTGTGTGTATTTGGCTGGTATTAGAGAACTACACTTTCATTATTCAAATAGTAAGTCTGGTATGGAATATGCTGGAAATAATACGTGACTGAAACTTTGAAGCAGGGGAAGAAATAATGCAGGTTTTAGCTGAGCTTTTCTCAAATGACTTTACTCCTGTTTTAAAATAAGAATGAATAAAATGATTACAGACAAATTACATAAATATGATCTGGTCTAGACTGCTTAACACTCAGGTTTCCTGTGTGCAGTTTACAGTCTGCAATTGCTGTATCACCTGGTATCAGCCTGTGTTTAAAATGTAACCTGGCTCCATCTCCCTTGGGTCTCCCTTTGGGTCCTCAGAAGTGACTGAGCCACCTTGACATTTGGGAGCTCAGCAATTCTTCCAGTACATTTTTGACCCAGCAGTGAGCCCTGTGATGTACTGTGAGATTGAGATTTTCTCTCTACCACTGCTGATGCTACGGCCTCATCTGACAGATGTTTATGTTTCCAATCCTCTGTTTGCTTCTCCAGACCTACGGTGTTACCAATTTTTCCCTTATCTGTGTTTATCGAAAGTTACTCAAAATCCTCGTAACTTTACAAAGCTCACACTTTAACTTTCTTAATATCACGCTGTGCTGGATGGTTACAAAAGTATTTCCTGTATTGCTGAATGCATTTTACCTGTGAAAGCTTTCTTCTCTTGTGGGTAGGCTGGGCAGGGTCCCTTTCAGATGTTCCCTAAACCATTCTAAAAGGGAGAGGAAAGGCATCCTCCTTCAGCTGCTGATTGGTCACTCCCAAGTACGGTTTCTGATCCATAACAGAGAAGGAACCTCTGTATAAACTCTGACTACTGCCAAACTTCCTCTCCTAAATTTGTGCTTTCTTCCACAATATTCGTTTTCATTAGTGGAAAATTCCCTGTTTTCAAGTTTTTTTACTCACTTTATGCACATAACTGTACTAAAGCTGTTAAAAATTCCAAAATTTCAGAGTGATATTATTATTTTGAATTAAATATAAAATTAAATGCAATTAAACTTCCTAGGAAATAAGAAATGTATTCTAAGCACATTCTTTGAGGGAGGAAAATTCTTTTTTGTAAACAGAGAACTTTAAGATTAATCTGTCTCCTCTTAAATTCATCGAAGATTACACTGAGTATGTGCCTGCTATGATTTCATATAGAAGTGATTTTGCACTAAGGACAAAAGGGAATAAATTGCCTTAAGAAGTACTTTGAGGTAAACATTTGAAGAGCTTGTATTTCAATTTTGAAGGTTTGTATTTTTCCCTCCAGTAATGCAAGAAGATGGCTTCTGATGATGGCTCCCTAGGGAGCTATCAAACGAACAAATGAATAAAGAACATGGAAAAAGCCAATAGTTTGCATATAATCAAACTCAGTGACCCTCAATTTATTACCAAAAAAAAGTGCATTCAGTTTGGCAATCCTGGAAGGTTAATGGCTAATGAACGTGTAAATTACAGAAGGACCTGGAGGGGGCAGAATTAGCTAAAAAATGAAACTAGTGAGCATCCAGTGCTCTCAAGGAAAACAGATTTGTTTTTTCCCCCCTTGTTTTGAATCAAGTGAGTACTATACTAATTGAAGGCCTCACTCCAGGTTATAGGTAATACTATACTAAGATACTTCTTAGCAAAATATAATAGTCAATTTAATTTAAATATTTAATTGCTTTATGAGAATTGCCATTTCTCTTTTTTTTAAATATTAGAATAATATTATTTCTAAAATGTAATGTAATTTTTTTTTGTCTTTTCAAGAGTATAAATACCAGATTGCTAGGCTGGAATCATTAAAGATTCTTATGTTCACTGTAGCATCTCGATTGCAAGTCGTCTTGTTTCCTCCAAAGAGAAATAAATTAATAAAATACATAGGCACAACTCCAGCTATTTTTCCAGGGTTACTAACTGGACTACAAGTAAAGGGATGGATTGTTTATCTTCTGTTATTTATTACTTGATTTTGACAATCTTATATGCTTATGGTGAAAATTGAATTACGTTCAGACTTACTGAAAATGATTTCTGTGGCATATAGTTTGTTGTTATTTCCCTTTTTAAAAATGGCAGCCCTTAGACTACTGCTCTCAACCATTGGCAGCAGTAATAGTGATAGCGTTTTAGTTGCTTTTTTGCAAATTTATATTAGATAAAAAATTACAAGTACATTCCTTTGATTCATTTTTCAATCAGCTGAATACTCTCCTTATCTCTACCCATTGCTCAATTAATATTTTTATTGTTTGCACACTGTAAACACACATTATCCATACGTATTATAAAGAACAGTCAATCAGCAGTATAAATGCCAACAAGATCCCACTAATCCTTATGTTATTTTGAAGTGCTACCAGATAATATTGGAGAAGAACTTGATCCTGTCCTAGAGCCACTTCTATCAAACAGGCATTTAAGCAGTCAGGAGTATCTGCATTTGCCTTGGAGACTCCACCACTGAGTCTCTTCCTGAATTCTGCTTTTATAATATAACTAAGCTGGGAAATCCACATTATCTTGCTGGAACATCTGTTAAGGTGAGAATCCTGAAAACAAATGTGCAACTCTGTTTTAATTTTAAAATGATTGCTTGTCTAAAACCTGGGAAGAATTTCTGGCATTTGTTTGTTCCTCCTCTCCTGCCAACATTTTTTTACACTGCTGGATGACTGGTATCACCTTACAAGTGTTGACATTTCTCATGTCTAATACTTCACCTTGCAATTCTGTCATTCTTTCATCCAGTCAGGAATTTATTTAATTAATTACTTTTATCAGCTTTTCCAGTCTGGATCTCCTGATGCTATTTAGTCACCTCTTTTTATAAAAATATTTACAAGACTTAATGCAATAATCAGCTCACATGCAAAAGCTACATTAGGCTTTTTTATCTGTAGAGTAGTTAGGGACAGGGAAAGGTCTGGGCAGCCTAAGTTTAGCAGAACTGTTAAATTAAAGATATTGCTAGTAATCCTTTAAGTCAGAACAATATTTTGGGACCATATTTGAATGTACCTTTGAGGTAACCTTTACTACCAAGGCAGTCTGTGTTCTATAAACCTAACTCTTTGACTTTAAATCTTACTATTTTACATCTCAAAAAAACCACCTGTATCCCTGTGAGCCTAAATTAAAGTAACCGATAAATAAAATAATCTCACTTTGATTCAGAACCTTTCTGCCAGCAGAAATATGAAGATACAGAACCTGAATCCTGGCTGCCTGTGTGGATTACACCAAATCATTCCCAGGGAATGTTTGGTGTAAGCCCCTTTTGATGATTTTACCCAGGGAAGGCAGAGGAAGGCAGCCTCACAGAGCGTTCTCTGTGAATTAATAATTCACATAGCACTGTTTGGCTTGGGCTGTCTTCACTGGTCAGATTTTTTTAACAACAGGCTCCGTGCTGAGGTTTTTTTAAGCATTCTTTTCTCATGCAAACCATGTTACTTTTGTAACTTGAAAAAAGGTTGCATTTTGTCCCATAGTCATCTTTGTGTCAGTATTTTGTGCATAAATTGTATGTACACCCATTTAACTGATGAGGATTTATAACTTTGAAAGGACTTAATGCTAATAATAACCCCGTAATAATATTAAAAATGATCTATTTCTTGAATGGAAGTAAACAAAAATAGATTGAAGAACAAGACTGAAAAGGACACACAGATCAAACAACATAGCTTGCTCTCATTCTTGATCTTCTGTCAAAAGCTTTCCACTTTTTAATTATAATAGGTCACAATTAGGTTTCAGAGTTATCACCATGCCTGAAATACAAGAATGATCCTCTGAATAGCTCTCTGCCGAGGGATTGGTGGCCTAGGGAATTGGGAAAAAACTACAGAACTTCTCCACATCTTTGTTTCTACCCTGAAAAAAGTATTTGAAGTGGTTCATGCAAATTTTACACTGCATTTCAAACCACCTGAATGGCCTTCATCTTATCTTCCCTGAGGTGTTCAAGGTATTCAGGCAATAAATAGTTATCCTTCTATCTTACACTCCACACCTGACCCTAACCACTTCCATGTTCAGATAACACTGTCCACTTTTGCCAGTTCACTTTTCTTGCTGTTAACTTAAATGATGACATCTAACACCAATACTGAGTCAAGTGACCCAGGACTTCTCAGACCCTTTTAAAAAAATACTGCAAATATCAAGGCTTTGGAAATCATTTCTAATTAAAGAAATAGCCAGAAGTATGCAGAAAGACTGGATTTCTGGTTGGAAATGCTCATAAAAGTAACAATGAGAGACACTAAAGGAGCTAAGCAGTGCTAGCTCAACAAGACTGCAAGGGCAAATAGTGAAACTTCAGCTTTCTTTGGGTTTAAAAAAAAAAAACCAACCAAAAACCCAACAAAACCCAAAAAACCAGCAACTCAGTTTAGTCGCAACTCAGTTTAGTTCCAACTCAGCTTTAGTTCTTCTTTGGGAAATAGGCACTTGGAAAATGAACAGAGAAGCGATGACATTTGAAAAGGAGAGTGAGGGAGGGGACTAATTCATTATGCATAGTGGGATTATAGCTTTTTAAAATCTGTAGCTAAAATAAGTGAATGGTGCTGACTTTTAGCAGTAAGGAGCCAAGACGTATGGGACAGCTATGTGTGCATTCACACAGCCAAACTGGAGTAAAGACAAAGTCTCTCATGCAAGTGATGTTCTATCAAATGAGATCTGCAGATTCACTGACACTCACTATTGTCTGTTAACTGCCAAAGCATCTCACAAACAGCAACACCAAAGCTGAGAGCAGTTACTGACCCTTGCATGGCACCTCAGAAGGAACGGCATTACCTATCACAGTCCTGATGCAGAGAGTTGCTGTACCTTTTACTTGTTGGGTGGAAGCATTTTTCATCACCTGTGTAGCTCTAATACTCCCACTTTCATGTGAATACTCTGTTGTCAGGCTAATACAAAGTTAACACACCACGCACCAACTGCTGCTCCCACTCCTGAAGCTGCAGTAACAACACAACAGCTGGGTTAATCATAGGCCATTTACAAGCCAAGCCCTCTGGTGCTTTGCTTGACTTTAATTTTCTCATTCTTGTTTTTCTGCCATCACTTTCTGCATTTTGCTGCAGCCCACCTCATAGTTACCTTGTAATACTGTGATTGTCATTGATTACACGTTATCATTGTACCATTAAAGACTGGCACTAGAATAGAGTTCTAACAGAAAGAGGGAGCTAAAATGGATGCTCGTGTTTCCCCCGCCCATCATTTCTTCTTCACTTTCTAGAGAAGAACTTGAGCTCAAAAATTACTCTAAGTCTTTAAAAGATAATAATCCTGTGCTATACGAGAAACTTCTTAGAGTAACATATATTTAAAGGGTTTTTAAAAAAAAGCTTTAAGCATGTCAACCTCATTTCTGTAACTTAAGAAAAATCACTTCATGGATTGATGCATTAAGGGATAATTTGCTCTCAAAACAGGGAATTAATAAATGCTTTAAAGAATGTTGAAATACATGTTTTTAGGATCCCCAGCATGAGGATTTTCCTGCAGAGTGGGAAGACAAGCCAGGGGAGTTCAAAAAGCTGTTGTTCATTCACTGCCTGAGACCTGACAAAGTATGTACAAAACTTTCACCTTACTGAGAAAGGTCTGTCTGCATCTCAATAGACAAAAATATTTGCAAACATGCATTTTTATTCCACAACAGTCTCTCAAAGCAAAACAGGAATTAATAAGATTTTAAAAGAACCCCAGCGAGTCTGAAATTGTAACGAAAAACTTTTAAAAACAGAATAGTAGGGGTTTAGCTTTTGTTGTTTCAGTTGCACACCAAGATCCCCAGAGCTCTTCCTTGAGACTCACACCCCTTGTGTCTGCCCTCATTCTGTACACCTGCTATTTTTACTGGATGTCATTATCTGTGTCAGTTTTGTCTGATCTAGAAAGACAACTTAGTGGTAAGCGGGAGTGTAGGTAATGCAGGTGCTTAAAGCAATTGTTGCAGGTACACAGATCCATTTTGTTTGCTGGAAAGTGTTTTGAAGCAGAACTGCTCTGATTTGAGTCTGCCTGCGTATAAGGTTTTAACACAAAAAGTACTCACAGTTGTGAATCTTTATTCCAAAAAAAAGTCAGCTTGCTAAAAACCAGAATAAAAGCATTTGCTTAGACATTTTTCATACAACAGCAGGGTAGTGGGACTACTCCTAGTTCCCCACCTAGCCATATACCAAGAAAGCACACTGGGAAAGACAGGCCACAACAGTCTCTACTCACTCCTCTGATCCAGAGAGGCTGAGAGCAATTCTCTACATACACTTCCTCACACACCTGTTCAGCTTCAGATTCACACTCGGATAAAGAGAGGAATGTTTGCATTGCACCAAATTAAGAGACACTTTTAGAGTCAGACTTCACTTGTCCTGGGCTCGTTTTGCCTGGCAGGTGAGCCTCCTGGCTGCTGGGTTGCTGGCTCATCCCCGAGAGGCAGCGGTGCTGGGAGCTGGGGTCTGGAGCCAAAGTAATCCACGAGCCGCTGCCTCGTTGCCGCGACTTCTTCTTGAAAAGAGTTTATTGTGCGCCTGCCAACCTTGCACTTGAATCAAAGACATTGGGCCTTTCAATCGAGCAGTTTAACTGTGTAGTTCAGCCAGACTCCAATCCCCCTCCTCAGGCTGCACTCAGGTATCAGTGCTTCACAATAGCAATCATACCCTGGTCAGCCTAGTGCACAGCCCTCCCAGCCGCAGGTGACAGGATCCTCAGGGGCTAAGTGTCCCCACTTGAAGTTGCTGCTGCTTCAAATTTTTTATATACTGTACTTAGAAATTAAGTCATATTATGGCCAAGACCCCTTTTGTACCTTGAAACATTGCTCTAAATCATTCACAGTTCAAGTTAGGTAATATCACCTTCTAACACTTAGTCCACCTTCTAAAGATATCACTGGTCATACTGTGCCACAGAATCCTATTTTTCAGTTTAATCTGTTGCACAGTGACTTGAAATACCTAACCTTGACAGTCACCAGGTATATTTAATACAGAACATTATTAGCAAGGCAAAGATCTTACTTGTGCAGACCCACCAAGAAGTAATATGCAGAACCTTTTACTGTGCCTCACCAGGGAACTTGGTCCACTTGATTCTTACTATTCATATGATTAGGGCTCATATACCAAAGATCAGCTGATCTTGATCAACTGAGCAGCTCAGCCGTGTGCATTTTCACATGCCAATACTATGGCATGCAACCCCAGGAGTGGGGAGAAGTAAAATATTTGAAATGGGCTTTAAACTTTGAAAGATTAATTAGGCAGATTTGTACATAAAACTGGGCATGTGAAGCAACAATCTGGTCAAATTTTGTCTTTTCACATATCTCGTTCATCCCTCCTGTAAACAATAGAGCTGCTCAGTGTTGAGTTTTCTGCATTGATTATTGCACCCTATATACTTTTTTTTCCCTGCTGTAATGAATTGTTGGAAAAACACTTCTAAAAGAAACAGGTTTGCCTTCAAAAGCCAGACAAACTACACTGAGAAGTGCTTAGGTGCAGGTTTCTTAGCCAATAATGCACATGAATCATTACTTCAGAGTAAGTCATGTTCTAGCCTTAGACAATAATTCCTGGATAATGCTTGCAAATCTTATCCAGAGAAGTTCCTGTTTACATTCTAGCTTTGAATTTCAGATGATGTGGTTAACACTTACAATGAAGGTTCTGAGCCGTGTCATCTCCAGCATGTAGTACTCCTCCATTGTCAGCTCATCAAAGTGCTTGGGAAGGGATAAAAAATCACAGGTGTGACGCTTGGTGTGTTCCTCCCTGCAACATAAACCCAGAAAAAGAACAGATGTTAAACCCATGAAGGCTATACTTCAGGAGATGAAGAGATCTGGACAGGCAGGTCTCTTCAGTACTGGTGCTATCAGCAGAACAATATCATACAGAAAACATGAAACGCATTTTAGTGGATCTCAGAGAAAAGCTAGTTCAACTATTTCAAAGTTACTGGGCAAGATAAACTTCCAGCTCTGTGAACTGTCGTGGTGGAAACTGACACTGATATTAGCTCATTGTAAAACTACCGAAGAAGTTTGGAGAGATACTTCAAGAGCATTGTTACGTCTGTGCTTACCATGGGTCATCATTTGGCTCCCAGCCCTCCAGTTCTAACAAGCAAAAGAAACATTTTGCCACATCTGGTTCATTTGCACTTGGGCAGTGGATGAAGCCAGCCTTTGCCATCTGCAGGGGATAGTTTAGAAGTTTAGAGCCTTATCCCACACACTGCTTGTGTTTCCTGCCACTTTAGAATCATGTCTAGTCAGGACAACAAAAATTAAGTTTGTTTCAGTTATCAAATGCCTTCTCAGGTAACTCTTGCAGTATGACTCATCTGAGATTCAGGCTGGAAGTGTCATGTGTGTGCCAAAGCAGAAATCAAGTGGATTTTTTACCAAAATAATTTCCATTTCTGAATTTGAAGCAGTGATCATTCCACTACTTCATCCTTCCTGATGAACGCATAGTTGCTTATTGTAATGTAGGCTGCTTTGTCAGGAATAGAAATTTGCAATTAGAAAGACTACATAATACAATAAATTAATTTTTAAATGACAGGAACAAAAAACCAAGGGGAACAAGAACAGTAGCTATATTAAAATCTGTAGGCAGACTAGTGGACTGAAGACAGAAAAACCAGTTGATCCTACTAAGTGTTTCTGAGCAGGGAACAGAGGAAAACTAGAGCATTTAACTTTTCATCTTCAGGCTTAGTGGAGTCCTCTTGAACATGATTATGCTTAACAATAACTTCACAATCAGGCACAGTATATAAGAAGTAAGGCAGAGGCAAAATAACCTTTTTTAGACTTACATTCTCTGGAGTGCACTTGCAGTTCTCCTGGAAAGGCCACTCGGTGAAGGTTTTTAAACGATTCTCATATTCATACATCTCCCTAAAGTCAGTTAAGAGCTTGGAAGCTGAACTAAGCTCTTGCAGGAGCGCCTCCATCTATGAATCCTGCAGCTAGGGTAAGCCAGGGCCACTCTCCTGCTCTCACATTTAAGGCCTTTGCCAATTGGTGACACATTGCACCTGGAAAGCGAGGAGGGGCTAAAGGAGCCTCAGTCCCTTCCCACCACAGGTGAGTTTATGGGCAGGGCAATCAAGAGAAGTGAAGCTGCAGGAACTTCTTCCCCCTGTGTCACATTCTGTGCCCTTAATCACACAATACACTTTTTAACTGAAAGCACCTATGCTAATTGCAGATTTTATAGCTGAAAACTCAAAAACCGGAAGTCAAAAACTCTAGTTACAAGTAGAGCAACTTTGCACATAAAATTTCAAAAAATACTATCCTGATTGTGACCAAACACTGCTGTTTGAATCCTTCAGTGTTTCTTGAATTTCACATTCCAAGATTAATTCTTAGGATCATCTTTGCAGATACTCTTGCATTTCTTTAAAGAGGAGGTGGTTATTTTATAATATTCTAGTTATTCTATTATTTTTTAAAATACAACAGAGCATGCCCAGAGATAGAGTGGATGATAATATTTTAAAGATGTATATCTGTAAGGGTTTACAGGATCAAAGCATTAAGCTGTCATTTTATAAATGGTCTCTTATTTTGGTACAGAGTCCAGTTAAATTCAGTATGATGTTTAAACACCAGTGTCTTCAAAACGGCGGCATGCAGCAGCTTTCTAAGCCAAGATCTTCACACCTTTGAAAGGTGTTGCATTGTAAGACTTGAAAACTTAAATCTTCTCCATAATACAGATGGAGTAAATGCAGAAAATAATCCAGCTCATCATTCTGTCCAGATGTGGAGACAGAAATGGGATTAAAAAACATTTGTATAGGACTTCCAAGGTCAGCTCTTAGGGCATTGTTTTTGCCTAGATTTACAACTGCTACATCATTGATTCCTCTGGGACTGTACTGGTGTCTAATTTTATATGCAGGAATGCTGTCCTTGAAATTTATATTCAGATATTTAGAATAATATGTGTTACATGAAAATAGGACACTTTAATTCCTTTTTTTTTTTCTTTTTTAAGGTAATACCAATGGTGCAGGAATTTATTACTCACAACCTGGGCCCTCTAAGCACCGATGTTTATAGTTCCTCCTGGTGCTGACTCCATGGCAACTCTTCTTAAGTTTGCTGATGATCAGGTGTTTTGACCTCTTTTTTAATGTAGTTGATGTTTGTGTGTGTATGTGTGTGCATGTGTGAGTGTATTTGCATAAAGCAGGGAACTTCGTTTAACTAAAAGTTGAAATGCCAAAGTAAACCCAAAACCTGATTTTAACTGCCCAAAACCATGTTAAAATTGATCTGGTACTTCTCTTGAACACAAGGCACTAATTAATGCAAATGGGTTGTTTTCAGGAATGAATAATTTATCTGTTGTTTAAAAGAAACTGTAGGTTAAATATTTTGGCATATTTTATAATCTTGTGATGTCATGATCTATTTAACTAGTTTCTGTAATTTCAAATGGAAAATGGAAAAATGGAACAAAACCATTATAGTTTAAATGTTCCTTGTAAGAAGTCTTATCTGAAAATGCAATTTTTTTCCAAATACGCATTATGTGTAATTTACTGTTTAATCAAAACACCTCAGTAATATAGGACCTTGGAATCCTGGGTGACATTTATACAGCAGAATTAAAACATGGATTTTTTTTTTTTTTTGCTTTGACTGTTATTATGGCATTTAAACAAACAAGCCCTAATCAGTTCTTAGGTAGAAAAGCATTCTTAGAATACTAGAAAATAAGATTATACGTGTAATAATACATTCTAAGATGAATTTCTTGCATTTCCTGCCTGTTACTCTGTCAGAATTCCATGCTGTTGAGAATGACAGATACATTTCAAGTCTCCAGCCACCAAGCTGCAAAGGTATCCCGTATTTTATAGTAGGTTGTCTATATCCTTCAAGAGAAGCCTGTTTGCAGGAGTGTTCTGAAACTGTCAGAATTTTATAGTTTCAGATTAAATGGATGGGTAGTTGGAGATTTCACTGAAAGACAGATAACAGGTGGCATGACATGAAAGAAAAGATTTAAAACGTATTTTAAACTATACAGTACATTAAATATCTGATATCCAATATCTGATCCTGACTTTTCCAACAAGTGCAGAAAGCCTGTGAGTAATGTTGCAACTTTGTAAATCAGTTAAAGCAGACCCTGATGAATGTGTTTATATGATCTGGGAGAAAAAAGCCTCAGAAATTACATAGCTGTCTTCCACTGCAAGGTTCAATTACTGGCAATAGTGGAGTAAATTTATCTTTTATTTTACTGCTGGTCTCACACTTCATCAATTGAAATGTGTTGCTATGGCATTAATAATACAGCTTTCTAGGTGTTTTCTTTTTAAAAAAGGAAAGACTGGGAAAACCTACTCACTGTTTTTATAATTGGATATGTGTTTGCTATCACATTTTACATTATTTTGCATCATTTTCCTGTAATTAATGTAGATCATCTAAATGAAGTTGTATATTTAGCTAAATGGTCTCAATTGAAAACCAAACCAAATATTTCTGGCTGACATCTTTGTGTAAAGGCCAGAAATCTACCTTGGTAAGGATAAAAAAACCCTAAGATATTGTGTGAGCAATATTTTTTATAATACAATGGTATTAAAAAAATGTGTAGGTGCATGGGCTCATACACATAGCTGTATGTAATGTACATTAATTAGGTATACATGAATAAAGAGCTTTAAAAAATAAAATTGCTTTAAGGTTTAACACACTATTTGTAACTGATGCTCATGACCACTTAACGACCTCCTGCTGAAGGCCTTTGTCAAGAAAAGGTTTCCCCTGACTCACGGAGTGTGTGAGGGGACGCTGGGGTCTGAGTGGCTCGAAGACAGCACCACTATGAGGGACAGGGAGAAAAAGAACTGCTCCTGCAAGGTGTAAAGTATCCTGCTGGCACCCCGATGGCTGTCTCTGATTTATTCGGTGACAGGGACAAGACCAGCCCGGACTGCCGCACAGTGACAGCAGCCGGGATCCACCCGAGGGCCTCGGGCAGAGGGCGTTTCCCCGCGCTGTTCGCAGAGGCGGGTGTTTCCCACAGAAGCCTCTCCGGGATCTGCCAGCAGTACACGGCTCTTCTCTGTGCTCCAGCTTCCCAAGCAGCCCGGCACGGCAGAAAACTGTAAAAGTGAGGGAGGGGCAGGAACAGGGCTGCTGCTTTCACCCTCAGCCGGGAGTGCCTTTGGTCGGTAACGTGGTTAATAGGCAAAGCCAAGCAACAACGCGGTTAATGGGCAAGTGATTGAAGCACTTCACGGACGTGCTTCTCTCGCTTCTTTCAGAGAGGGGCGGTGGGTGGGCTGTGAGGGGGATGTCCTCCTATTACACCACCAAAGGTTCTGAACGAATAATAAATATAGTCCCTAGCAGGGAGAGAACCTTTTTCTCCCCCTGTAAGATAATAATTTTTATGTAGTAAACATTTCTTGGTACTTTTTCTGACTGTTTTGTTTTATCCCAGTTCTCAGTGTATCACCCAGTCTTGCCTTCCTGCAAATAATTTTCTGTCATCACCCATAATTTTTTGTTTTTAGGCACCTAGGAGGAGTCCAGCTTCTCCCAGCCTCAAGACTTTAAGCATGTTTGATTTTATTTTCTAAAAAAATAAATTAATTTAAAAAAATATTATGAGCAGAGCTATGGCCTTGTGACAGCATACATTTATTTTAGAAAGATGCCAAACAAGTAGAGATAATTTTGGAGAAGTTTTCTATAAGCTTGTATTCAGGGAGTTTCAGCTGCATTAGTATGGAAATTTTTGGTGCTATTATTCTTCAAAAGCAGCAATGGCTGGGTGACTTGAGGGATGATTATTAAAAAGTATTTGAAGAGCTGGAGATCAAATGGTTCAAGCATGAACTAGCAGAAGTAATTAACAGCTTTTAAACTTTCCAGTGAGAATTCTGGCTGCCTTCCAAGTGAATTACAGTGACACTGATACGGCTGCCCAGGGAAGCGTGAGGCTGCTGCTCAGATCACTGTCCTGGTTTCCTGCAAGAGGTGCCAGCTGATTCTCCTCACTGTGTGACTGGGGAATGCAATTATGGTGCCAGAGGAACTGACGACTGGGACGGGCTCTGTAAGTGTTCTGAACATGTTATTTTCCTTGGAAATCCATTACAGATGTCAATTATATACTTGATCCAAGTGGTGTTTATTTTGCCTCTCTTGAAGGAGATGTAAGTATCTCAGAACAACAGAATTACCAACAGCTTATATATATAAAAAAAAAGATGTATCTTTACTGAAACTGATGTGTGTCTCAGTGTTTACTCAGTCACTGCTTGCTTTGGTGGCTTAATCTCGCCTTCTATCAGGCCTTGTTTCAGTGACTTCTGAGAAAGGGACATTATGTAAACACCACCCAATTACTGCCATCTAAATTGACTGCTCTGTGTGAGTCAGTACTCAGGAGACAGCAAGTGAGAAACACAGCCCGATGAAGTTAAAAGCATTTTAAAACAGGCATATCAGAAATAGGTCATTGTATCTACTGGAGGTAGAAAGGCCACAGTAATCAGCTTAATCGATCACACACGAGTTGCATCAGTCATCAGCAAAACACCTGCAGACACTTGACAAGCAGTGGGCCCAGAGAGGGCCTGCAGCCCCCTACACTTGGTATCTCAAATTAACAGAATTTTCATCAGCTGCCAGAATTTTTCAGAAATTAGTTAAGCAAAGCCAATCTTGATTTGAGGGCAAGAGGATGAACTGACGGAATTTGTGCAGCACAGTCCGCCCCGGTGTTGCCTTTTACATCTCAGTTTACATACTTTATCCATCACACTAGGAAAGCCTGTAGTGGGTTTGAGGCACAGCTCGTGGCCTCTTGCGAGCTGGCTGGCTGCTCCTGCATCTTTCCAGTCTAGGGGTATTTCTTCCCCACCTATTTTCAGTACCAAAGCTGCACTGAATATACAAAGACACTTCCACAGAATCCTTTCCCAAAGATCTTTAGAATGACCAAAAATGCTGTTATTACAAAGGATCAGTCAGGAACACAACTGTTATTTGACAACATTCTTCTTACATAGGCATGTAAAGCCACACATCATCTCACCCTAACCTTCTACTGCATATCCATGTTAGTATGTTCACATTCCCTTATGAGTTTTACTGTACTTTACTGTGTTGTATCTCCCTTCTGGTGAAATTACTTTTCCACTTAAGAACATTTTAAGTCTTTGTTTCAGGTTCATATTTTTTCTGACTGTCTTCCTGAGGAAACATTTTGTGACTGTACAGTCAGTTTATGTATCTCCTACTTCCTCCAGCTTCTAACAATTTTCAACTCCTTGGCCAGCTCTAGTCCAGTTTGTAAGCCAGGTACAGTGTAGAGAAAGAAAAAAAGACAGATCTGTAGGCAACTGGACTTTATTTGTTCTAAGCTAATAACTTTTACTGCAGTAATAGAGGGAATTCTGCTGCTTTAGAGTAAGGCACTTGCAGCAATGCCACAGAATGTGGAACACGAATAGTGAAGAGGGTTTAGAGTCAGTAAAACTCGAATGTGCTCTGGGAAGACCATGTTTCTGAAGGATGGGAGTGAGAATTTCCCAGCATAGGCAGCTTTCTCCACAAGAGGCTATGGACCTTTTCCCCCAGCAATCCAATGACCTCAAGATCAGCCAGAAGATTGCAGTAACCTTCCATGAAATCCCCTGATCCACTACTCTTGTTTTCAGCATTGCTCCTACCTGACTGACCTAGAAGTTTGTAACATCTGCTGGACAGAGCATTGATGTTGGTTTTTAATTGTTTAAGCAACCCTGTTAAGCAAAGTATTTTGACACCTTCCTTTTCATAATTTCTTTTAGGGGCCTGTAGTGATGTCTGCTGAACTAAAAGGGGCAGTAACAGCACTCTGAAGGCAGAACTGGAGGACTACAGACGAGTGAGTCTTACTCGAGGTTTTTTACAATGTTGCATTTGAGACAGAATACTAAAACACAAAAGTAATCAAGCCTTATAAAACCCAACAAAAATATCTGCTCCTTGAATAATTTTTTTATTTTCTGAAGGCTCCTTATGTATAAGGAACATACATAAAATGAACACAACACTGTTGACAATGAACAAAACAGCATTTGATAATTTCCAGCTTTATAAAATTTTTAAAAAATGATTTAGTCATAACAAAAAAACCCAATAGCTCAGCAAGTTATCTTATTGGACCATTATCACATTTTAAACCATAGACTCAGCTGTTAACGGGGAGAGGAAAGAAAAAAAAATAAAAAAAAGAATCACACTGCATCTAGCAACTACAACATTTTCTAAGCGTAATCACAGCGGATTGAGTGCAATGTGATTTACATCAGAATTCACATGGGATGTCACACAGTGACAGCATTGTAATATACAAGTAACATTTATGCCCTCCAACAAATACAAATTAAATGAGACTCTGGATTCAAGCAAAATGGAATGTTGAAGCCAAACAGAAATGTAGTGGAATTCAAATTGTCTGTAACACGACTCAAAAGTGTACATTAGAATCATCTGGAATTCAGTACTGGTGGAAACGTTAAGAGAAGTCACAGCTGTTACACTGCTCTGTTACATTTGCAATAAATACTAGAAAATAAAAGTGAACAATCTATATTCCATGAAAGTTCCTACCTTCAACGACCATGATTTTCCCTTGCCTGAAGATGGTCTTGGAAGGAAGCGAACTATTTTCCTACAGAGGCAGTGTATTAAGCTATAACCACATTCTAAGTAATACAACAGTAAATATACTACTGGAAATACAGAAATCTTCATTTGAAAAGAATTAAGAGAAATAAACCTTCAAAAATGATTTGACAAAACATCAGTTCAGCTGCATAATGACTCCCTTATGCTAGACAGAATTAACAGAAAAAAAACCCTCAGTCATTCAATTTAATACATAAGAAACAGATATTGTTTCAACTCAGACCCTCAGAAGGTATCCAGGAAGTTTTGTCTCATTGACCTAGCATGGGCACTATGCAAAATGTCATCCAGGAGCTTTACACTGCAGAAATTCAGCAATCTGAAGCTAAGAACAGTGTGTTTGCTAATCAGGGTTCTACAGTAAACATGTTTAAAGAGTTAAAAAGAAAAGCTGAGTTCAGAACATCAAACGGCTGTGTGCCTGAACTCTGGGCTTTTGGCTTCTTCACTGAAGAAACTGCACCCTTCTTTGAAATGGACCCCTAATACTGTTTCCTGATACTGCATTAGGAAGAAATACTGGCAACCTACTGATACCTTTAGCACATGAGCTGCTCTCAGTAGAAGCTAAACTGACCAATGAAGCTTCCAAAGTAAAGGGCCACAGGAAACACAGGAACTTGAAATGGAATGCAGATACTCACTGGCTCTCATTAAAGGCGTTAGGATTAGTGCTTTTAGCAGCTACACTGGCACCAAGCAGACGGGAACTGTAAAACTTACGGCACATAGTCAAAGTACAGCTTTTACCTGGCACACACAGAAGAGAGACAAATTGGATGTTTTAAAAAAAAGCTACTACCATGCTTAGGACTGGTACTACAGAATCAACTTGCACTCCCCACAAACTCACAATTTTATTTACTTTTTTAAGGAGATGGGTACAAGAAGAACTAACTCATGTCTGGCAATATATGCCTGTCAGCACGATCTGATCTAGGACAGCTGGTCCCAGCAAGTTAAGGCCCAAATTTTCAGTCTATTCTTCCAAATGACACATACCATGGTTCTACCACATCTGCTTTTTAATAATCTAATTTGAATACCAAAATTGTAAAAAATATCATAGAAATGAACTCCTTTACACTGGAAGTAGAAATCTTCTTACATACTCTTTACTGCCAGAAATGGCTGGTGTCACAACCTCTGATATCAAGGCATTGTAGTAACAGATTTGATCCACTGTTACAGTATCAGAAATACCCTACCAGTACAACATACACAGAGCACAATTTAACCCTTGTGTCCAGCTGCAGGAACTAGCATCTTGCACCTTGGTTTGTCTTAACACGAAGAGAAGAAAACAGTCCAAAATAATTGTTTAAAAAAATGGAGAAATTCCCACATGGATTCTCTTGTTAAAAAGAGTTTGCACAAATTCACAGCCACAATTCTTCAGTAGTTTATGCTGCAAGTGGCACACAATACATGTTTAGCGTCTGTAAGAAAGAACCAGAAACAGCTTAATAACTCCAAGGTCAGGGATTTCCCCAAGCTAACACTAATTCTACTGCATTTTGCATTTTCCTACTAATATCAAGGAACAAACATCAAATAAATCTCAGCTGGGAAAAACATCATCAAACTGACCCTTGACAGAAGTCACACTTTGCAGAGTACAGGGCAACAGGCTGCCTTCTTACACAGGAGCTTTGGAATGATGGAGTGCAGCTTAACACAGCTTGTAAGAATTTAAACAGTGTTTAGGTTCGGGGTTTCTTTTTAAAAATTTAAGCCAGCACAGTGGTTTCCAGCCATGTCCTGCTCTAAGACTGAATTATTCAAGTCACCACTATGCAGAAAAATCAGCACAGGATTCATACATACATACATATATATATATATATATATATATATATATATATACACAGATATGCACACACACACGTGTATATATATACTCTATATATCTATACACACATATAGACATCTACGCACTTCTCAAGACTCATGTGGCACTAAAAGCTTCCTTGGGTTCCTTGCACAGGTATGAGTTTCAGCTGAACATCTGGTTTCTGTCCAAGTGCACCAAAGGAATGGTATCCCAAATGAGAAGATCATTCCCTGTACTTTTTCTTTCTTAAGCAAGCAGTGCTCCCTATCCAGCATCCTGACCTTGGCCCTTATTTCTCCTATTTAGGGTTTCCCAAACGTCACTCACTTGAGTTTAGGAGTTATGTGGGGTAAGCTCATCTGATGGGACTAGAGAAAAGCAGAAGCTACTCTAGGCAGAAAGGAATCTCCTGTCCTTGTGTAAGCAGTGCAAGCACCGCGTGTCCTCGAGCAACGTGCACACAGAGACACAGTGCAGACTCAAAGCCAGACAGCGACAGACTGGAACCACAGTGATTACCAGCATTAGGTCAAAACTGGATGTCAAGCACAATTTTGTCTTCATAGAGGGCAATCACCAGCATGATGGCAAATCCAAGCAGCAGGCCCAGATTCTGAAGAATGAACTGCCCCACAGGACAGTAACCATGCTCTTCATTGTCTCCATCTCCATGAAGCATTTCTGGAAGCTAAAAGACACAAAAAAATTTAGAAAGTTATTTTAACTCTATTTCATTTATACATGGGTAAGTTTAGAAGATGATATTGTCAAGAATAAACACTCCAGGGTTCAGATATAAAACCAATACACTAAGACACAGCTTAAACTCTACTGAACCACTCCATTCAATAAAAACAGGATCACGTGATGTATTTACAAAACAAACTAAAAATGCCTTTCCTTTGGACTTTTTTTCTTAAACTTTTACTGGATCATCCATATAATTGAACATTAAGTTCCTTAAGATAAGGAGGAGCCCAAGTCCTGCTCTTTTAATTTTAATTGAGTAAAAGAATTTGTCATGCTCAAATAAACATATGACTTTGATTAACTTAGCCATTCATGTGTCATGTTAGATGCTTACACATATTCACATACACATCCCTTTCAAGTATGGGAATGATACAAGCAATTCAAGACAAATTTTATGTGCAGATATAAAAAGTTATGAAAGTTCTGGACATTGCTCATATTCCTCACCTCTGAGGAAAAGGCAGAGTACTGACAAAAGCAACTAATAGTAGTGCTCTCGGAAGATGTAAAAACAAAACTTTGTGTTTTACAAAGCCATCCACATAGAACAGAAGTAACATATTTACAAGGAAATTAATTCAAGAAAGCAAGAGGTAGATGCTAAAATTCGATTACTGAAAGATGCTTCTGCCCAAATTAAGGTGCATATGAGACCATATGCCATAGTCAAGAGTCAGGATTTTATTTAACTGCAACTATGAGGTAAAGAGAGAGAAAAATGGGAAAGAGAGAAGACGGAGAAGAGAAAGAAAGCAAGTGAGAGAGAAAGATGAAACAGAAGATAGTCACCACCCATGGATCTAACTGGTGTCCCCCTGGTCCTCTTCACCCTGGCTTCCCCGGGGTGGATGTCCTGAGGTCACTCAAAACTTCTCACCATTTACATATTTTAGCAGACAAAGGCTCGATGCTCACTGGCCACACAGTCCTCTTATTCTATTGGGTAAATGGTTCCAGTGCTCATTAGTCCCATCTCAGTCTCCTTTAAGTCGGTGCCTCCTGTCCAGACTGCTGGGCTGTGGCCTCCCCCTGCTGGGCCCAGCCAGACATCACTTTCAGCAGAGCTGGTTTGCCGTGTGGGTACATTCCTCTCCCCTAGCCTTGCTAACTTCTCCTTAGGCTTGAGATAATTGGACAATAGTCCCACTTTTATCTTATCTCAAGTCAGGACTACCCTCAGCGGGGTGGGATTCCCTGGCGGCAGACCAGCAGTTGCTGCTTTGCACAGTGCTGCTTTGCTACAGTGGGCCAAGTAAATCAGTGATTTAACAGTGTTTGAGGCACTTGTGATCTTTAAGTCTCTCACAGTAATCCCTTCCTTGAAGGAATTCTTACAGGAATCCCTTCAAGACCCACTTAGTACAGAAAATGATGATACAGAAGAAAATGAAAACTCTTGCTCTTCATTAGATCGGCCAGGATAGTTTTGGTTATTCCAAGAACCTGAATACTGCCCAACAAACAATGACATCAAAAATGCTAAAAACCCAAATATATTACCAATCTCATTTTGTATTACTGTATTTCTAAAAGATACATAAACCTGATAATTAATTTGACCCACTACTTAAATATTAATAAAAAAACAACAAAAAAAACCCCTCAAAAAACAAAACCATGACCGACCCCCCTCGTTGGTGTGAAAAATGTTTAAATGGTTATCACATATACACTAGACCAGGCAGCTCAACAGCAAGCACTACTCCAAATTAAAGTACTGTTAAATCATTAAAAACGAAGGGCTTCACCTCAGCCTTACTACACTGGGCTTTAACATTGCTGGATATTTACTCTGACAGCATGTCTATAAAGACTACTAAACCTTTTGCTTTATTGGCTACTGATGTGACCAATTTCAGGGACCATATAAAGAATGGTTGTGTCAATTGAAAACACCAGAACACCCTTTCGAAGTTGAAAGCTTACAGTGTCAGTACTAGAGATAAAAGGAACAAAACCCTTAACAGATATATCTGTTTCCCAGTAAGATGAAATTAATCAAGCTGGACTATTCAGTGTACCCATTCCAACCAAAACAGGAGAGTCAGGAAGGAGGATATTATGATTACTCTTATAAGTTATCACCAAAGGAAATTTCATGAAAGAACATGGAAAGCCTGAAGATGTTGAAACACCTGAGTTTAGGTTGTGCTGGAGAGGAATATCCTTATCATTAAAACCCATGTAATTAGACAAACTTCAGGAAAGTCAGATGCAAAAATACCAAAAGGCTCATTCTCAATGGGCTGGTGTAAGGCATGGATAGAAAACTGCACCTCTGTGAACCTCTGCTCACAGATAGGGAGGAATCAAAACCTGGTCTTCTTGTGTGCCAGGTAGCGAGGTCTTTGAGAAGGAGGCTGATTATGCAAACACCAAGACAAAACTCTGGTTCAGTTTCAAGTGTCTCTTGCAGAAGCTTCCCTGCTCTTGTTGAGTCAGACCACAGGGCTTCGACTATTTGATTACAACTATGATGGACAAGGCAAAGAAAAAAGAATGAAGGAAGGAAAATACTGCCTTCCTTTATACATGACATCTTCAGTCAAAGTAAGTACAGGAAATAAGTATCAGACACACAGCTTACAAGTGAGTGATATTTCAGGCATTATAGGCTACTATAGAACACCCAAAGTTGCAAGAAGGATCACTCTACCCAGACATTCTATTTAACAATTTAGCAGGCCCTGAAAAGGACTTACTCACCTATTAATAGATTATACAGTGACTTTATAACAACAGTATATTCACAAATTAAAGTCCCCATAACGAAGTGGAGAGCATTACAAAATACCCCAGAAGTGAAAAATAACCTCATCACCTTTGGGCTGGGGAAGACGAGAAGGGAGAAAATTGCCTTATTTAAATGACGATCCGAAGCAGCTTAGAGGAGGGAAATCAGGACTGAATATGGACTGGTAACACGCAGTAATGCACAGCAGTATTGCTGCCTGCAGGGTCTGGCTCTACAGTGTACTCACACTAAGGATAATGCACTTGTATGTTCTTGAAGCAGCAGCATTTTTCCACCACGTAAGTTTTTTAAAAGCTACTCACCACACCAACTCTGCATTACCAGCTGCTCGTGGTAAAAGTTCAGACTAAACTTTCCAGAACTGAATACATGATGATTAAATCTCAGTGAAGAATAAACCTGGACACCAGACTGAAGTGCAGCACCCACACAAGTCGCAGGTCTCCCACCCAGCACGCCCGCGAGCCCCAGCCCCACGCGGCCGTACCATGTCGACCAGGGCCACGTAGAGGAACATGCCGGCGGTGACGGCGAAGATCCAGAGCGTGATGTTGTTGGCGTACTGCCCCACGGCCGTGCCGATGAACATCCCGACGTAGGCCATCATGGCTGACAGCAGGTTGTACACGATGGCCTGCTTCACTGTCATCCCCGCCTTCAGCAGCACCGCAAAGTCACCTGCGGGACACAACAGGGGCTCGGCGTCAGCGCTGCCCCGAGCAACACGAGAATCGGCCTCCGGGCACTGCCTCACCAAGTAACAGAGCTGCTGCAGGGGCTCAGAGGCAGACTGAGCCACAGAACTGCCTGCCTTGGAACAACTGTGCTTATGTGCCTTGATTAAAATATGATTTAAAGGTGCCCGTTCATCACGCTGATTGTCAGAAAGGCAGCAGTGACTAATTGTGAAGGGTGAATGGAGGAGCCTAGATCTGCTCTTCCCACAGAGAATACACCTGTGTGGCACACACCCATCTTTACTTTTCAGAAGTTCATGGCACACAAAACCAGAGGCTTAGTTTGGATCAATACCTGTGAAAATTCCTCTTAGCTAGATACACCTCATTCTGTAATCCAGGAAGAGGATAATGAAGCATTTGTCCCCACAGAAGGAGACAATGAATTTGAATTTGAGCACTAGGAAGTCACATTCAGAAAGAATGACTTCACATCCACTCTGAATCAGTTTTCTGGTTGAAGACACGCCAAGTTAAGGTGTTTTATTCTGAATTCAGGACAGCTCTGCTAAAATAGGTGCTAAAGGTAGATACGCTATAAAAATCTACACTTCAGTCTTGTAATCAACTCTAACAGTTTTACTCCATTCAAACGGAATTCTTTTGAATGTGAGAAGTGTAAGATGAGGTACAGACATGAGGGCAATTAACATAATATTCTCATGTCATATATGCTTGAAATTAATTGCTCAATCTAGAATCAAAAATTAGAATCAAAACATAACCAAACAAAACAAAATGCAAAAACTGGAACAGTGAACTAGTCACCCTTTACACAAGGTGAATCTCATCATGTTATGCTGTCAGGTTCTAAGCACTGTAATATATATTGCAATGCTTTATGCACTGCAGCAGCTTCACCTAATGATTGTATAGCACTGGTGTCAAAGCACGAACATCTGCTCCATTATCCCCCACCTGTGCCCACTACTTACCTACAGCTCAGGAGCTGCCTGTACAAAATGCTTTCCCTCATCCCCTCTAAGGGTTTAGAAGTACTTGTTTTACCTCTCTTTTGATCATTCAGAGCCAGCAGCTCTTCAAGGGAGCAAGCTGTGAGTACATAGCTCAATCTAGCACAACTTCACATCAGTGGCAAAACAGAAGATTCCTCCTCTCTCTGGCTGCTCTTTTAAAAGTCTGGTGCAGTGAATTTTCAGGCAATGTGAAAACAACAGGTTTCATCACGGTTAGCTACCTCCAGCAGAAATGCTCCAGTTAGGGGGGAAGAATCAATGGCACTGGTAACAGTGCCTACATGCCTCACCCTAAATGGCCACACCTGCTCAACTTGGCCACAACTGGTACAAAGCCTCTTCTGAAGAGCCCCCCACAGAATTTTACTTACAAAACCTGTGTTTACTTACGTGACTTAACTTTGTGTAAGACAATGCCACACAGAGTAGTGTGAAACTCTGTAAAATGCAGAGCCATGTAAAATGCATGCTCCTAGGAACACTTTTAAAACACTCCCAAAAAGCTTCACAGAACTGCTGTAACTAGACACTGCCAATATAATCCTGCAGCAGTACCTACTCTGAAGCAGTATTTCTCCCTCACCCCCTGAAGTTCTGGTCTCCCCTGCAGCTTCTGCACTGCATTGTGCTTATTACGGTATCACAACAGCTTTTAGTTAAGGATTTGGTACACACGGAGCACAGCATTTCTAGACTTAGTTACCTAATTCATGGGGAAGCTCGTGACAAAATACTGCTATAGATGTACTAATCCCCCCTGTCAGTCCAGCACTAAAAGCTGCTCCTAGAAAAAAAAAAAAAAAAGAAAAAAAATTAAAATGGTATTTGACTATTTTCAGGTCAGAAAATCAATCAGCTTTGCAGAGCTGACACCCTTCTGTTAGAATGCACACTAATATTTTTCAGTATGTTTGTGTCCTGTCCCTACATAAAAAGGAAACACTTCAAGTACCCTGGATGTGCATTACCACTGCAGGCTTTATTACTCATTTATCTGAAAGACAAACCCTGGAGAGAACACAACTGGCCAAAACTGAGACATAAAAGCAACAAGATAATAAATAGCACCACTTTTACATTTTTAGGAACATTAAAGTACATGAGGGCAGTTAGGAATGCAAGTGTTAGACATGAGCAACAGTCTGGCTCTCTCCTTTCCAGCTAGGAAATCTAAACTAATATTTAACCCCTAACTTCTCTAGCTCCTTTCTAGTTATTTTTAGAAGACATATCAGCAATATTAGTAAGCCAGACCTAGAAAATAATATGGATAAAAACACTGCCATAAATATCTTTCAGTACTTTTGCATAAGCTAATTTAATTCAATCAACTTTTAAGTTTATACCTTAAATAATTTTGAGATGAGAAAACTGGTATTAAATTGCTGTACTGTAGCAGAGAAAAGCACAAAGAGAGCCTGCAGTGAGCAGTCAAAACAGGCAGCATAAAGGAGAAAAACACGCTCTGAAGACAGAGAGGAAATCTAACTTTCCTATGGATTCCTCATAGATATATTAAAAGTATGAACATGCTTTTCTAAAATCTACATTTTAGCACAGATTCATCTGTTTGGGGTTGACAGAGAAATATTTAGAAACGGCTTTTCAATACTGTGAAGTTCTCAACAAACAAAGTGGTAATTGTTTTAGACCTTAGAAGCCATTGTCTAAATGTCTTACCTGTTTAATGTGGAAATAAAGCAACAAGTTCATTTTTAAGGAGTTTAGTTTCTTTAGAAATTGTCTGAAGAAAGTGGAGAAACTGTAGTAGATTCCATTGCTAACTAGAGACCCTGATAAATAGCTTATCCCTCATCCTTCAAAATGGGTGTGTCCCTTCTGCCATTAGTTCAGAACCCTGCATACTCTTACTCTTAAGCAGCTACCTTAGTAAAAAAATCAAAAGCATGTACTTCAGTCCTCTCACCAACATGTGGACTTGTATATCCAAATTAACACACTTTACAATTCAAATCACCTTTAGAGCATCGTGTGACTCAAAGCTGATTTAATAAATCTAATAAAATCTGTTTGGTACTTCAATTTCTTCTGCACTTGGCTAGAAATAAATCTATACTGACCATGAGCCAAAACCATATTTTGCTTAAACAAAAATTAAATTATCCTAAGTAATACTTTTAAAATATTATTTCTGTAACCTGACTCACAGCGTATTTTTATTTACAAGTACTGCATAATTCTATGTATTAACAATTATAGAAACGGTATTACTATTATCGCTAATAAATATCATTCTAAGTAAGACTAAAAGGCATTTATTTATAATTCTAAGGCAAGTAAGACTGAAACAAGAAACATGGGTTACTGTGCTCCATAAATCCCAAGGTTTGTCTGCAGCAGTCTCTCCTTGGCAGAGATTGTGACTGTCACTGCTACTGATACAATAATTTTGATAGAAATAGCACAGAATATTAACGAAGGGTAAACTACTACAACTGATAGCCTTTTAATTTCTGCTCTGCAGGAGACTGAACAATGCCAGTAACCACAGGTGCTAACAGGAAGCCTTACCTGTGATCACTGATAAGTCAAATATTAGCAGAGTTACTAAAGGCAAGGAGAAACTGTTGAGAAATACTCAGTGCTTTTGCTTACCGATTGCTAAGCCATCACTAAAGTTGTGAATGCCATCTCCCATAATTACCATCCAAGCAATATTAGCTATCCCAGTATCTTTCAGGTCTTTTCCAGAATGACAGTGGCCATGGGAATGATGGGAATGTTTGTGATGCCAGTGGTGACTGTGTTTTCTAGCTATCATTTTATCTTCGCCATGGCTGTCATACTCGGAATCGTGCAGCTCGTGCTCTTGGGCAGCGTGGGAGACATCGTTGTGAGAGTGGCGCAGGTTGTTGTCCTCTTCCACAGACAGGAAGTTTTTGGGAGGGGGCTCCAGCTGCCCATCCAAGTCAGTGAGTTCAGTTTCATTCAGTCGATCTTCAGACAGCACCGAGTCGTCTGCACCTACATTGAACCAGTTGGGAGAGACACTGAGTTAATCCCCATCTAACAGCCACCACTGCACCCCTGAGCTCAGGGATAACTGCTCTGGGAAAGCAAAACAAGTATTTTAACACATCCCAGTCTAGGAAATTTGTTGTCAGCATTCAATCCAAAAACTAAGTCTCTCATTGAGACATTTTTTTCACTAATTTGCATGTACAACATACCAAAGTCTCCACTACAAGGCAGCAGCACTGTATCCATAGCACTCAAAGCCAGTTTTAGCCCAGCCTACGCTCATGTCTGTAATTTTGCTACTTACAAAGTTTATGGTTCAACACTGGCAAAGGAGAGTTGCCAGAATGATGATAATGTCTTAGAGCTGTAGATGGGATCTGAACGGCCCAGGAAACCCTACCTGGCTCTGCCTGCACATGCCCATACAGGTCACAGCTCAGCCTCCACTGTCATGCAGACATTCCAAATGTATGTTCCAACCCCTGCACTGCTGAAAGACTTTCCATGCTCTGTGGCAGTGCCTCAAATCCCATTTGAGATTGTTTGAGTAGAGAAGGCTGCAGTCCTAACTCTCTGTTCTGCAAACCAATCAAATTAAATAAATCTAATTTGTACAAATACAAATTTGAATAGGTTCTTCATTAAGAAATTCATTCTGCAGCCATGCAAGGCAACAGAACAGGAAGGTTATGAAGCAAAGCCTTTACCCTTCTCTCACCCTGTGAGAAGGGGGACACAGCATTTCTTCTGGGTACACACAGTATGAGCATTCACAGGCTGCCATGAAGAAACAGTGTGAAAAAGTTGTTTTGGATACTTGAGGAATATTCAGGATACTCGGCTGTATTTATGGAAAGAAACAGATTTTGTTTATCTGTAACTGGTCAGATGCTGGAATCTTCAAAGTAGAACAGATATTCCCATTCATTGTGTGGGTGTTCATTTTTGATCTAATTTTTGCCAGGGCTGAGCTAGTCAGGCACAGCTTAACTAAAACACACCCTGAAAACAAACAAACAAACAAACAAACTCCCAAAGACCCACAGCCTCCCCAAACATGACTGCTTCAGAAGTCTGAGAACCATCTGTATGGTATATTAGGATATGTTCAGAGTGCTCTCAGATCTAAGGAAAACAAAATAAAGAAAGATTTCATAGGGAAAAGCCTATTAAGTCTTATTAACAATGATTTGCATAAAAGCAGCAAAACTGTACAAGAGGTTACACGCTACACACCATGCCCCAGTAACCTGCTCCAACTTTGGATCTCACAGTCAGAGAGAATTCTCACAGTAACTGCCTACCTGCAAGGGGTTTCAGCTGGAGCCAGTCAGCATCTGGTCTGTTATTCAGTTTGTGATCAGAAAGTTTCCTTCCAATTGGTGACTCTTCAGTCTGGTTTTTTTTGCACCATTTCTGCTTACTCTGCAAGAGAAAACAGGTAACATCTGGTTTGTAAAAGGACATTGATGAAGTAACAGGAACTGAAATGCTGTCCAAAATTCTCTTCTAAACAGACCAAGCTACTCTCTCTCACCATGCATTACAGAAATATGTTACTTCAGAATATCGATCTTTGTAAGGCTCCCAGTGGGAGTTCTTACGTACCTACCACGGAATCTCACTCCCCAACATACACACAAATATATTTCACTTTAGTAAGAAGGGGCAGTCTGTCAAGGTTTGCTCTCACAGCCCAGAAATACTTCCATGCAGCTGTTAGATTTGTTGAAGAAAGCAAACATGCAGCAAGAACAGCTCCTCCGATTTGTTCAACTTTATTTTTTTGTTTTATATTCCGGTAACTTCCTTGTTTTTTCCTTTAAGAAAGCAGCAAGCTTTTCTCTATCTGCAGCCCATACAGTAGACTCCCAGGATCTGCCAAAGCAGCCTAGGGGATTTAACTACTTAATTAATCTCAAAGAAGATAGGCCCAATGTGACAGTTTGTATCCTTGTATCAGAAGATCTAAGAAATGCCTCCTCCAACACAGAAAATCTTTTGCTGCCTGTCCAGCTCAGACAGCAAGTCTGATGTGAAAATAGAGAACTTGGAAAGTTTTCACAGTCATTTTAGGACTGACATTTTTCTCCTTCTTCTTTCAGGAGAAGCAGTTGGAGTTTCATCAAAATAGTTTTCTCCTCAAAGCTGAGTGACAAAAGCAAAAGCTAAAACTAAATTTCCACGCACACCCACACTCCCCAGGGTACTTGCTCTCCTTTTATACCCCCATCATAAATACAGAATACCCCAAGTGCTAAAAATCCAATTATTTTTACAAAAAAAACCTTAAAATTTGACTGACAATTTATAGAAAGCAGGAGGTCTGAAAATTTTAGCATTTTTCTGATATGGAAAACCTGGATACCTCTGTTACACTGGCATTGTTAAATATTAGCATACTGCTGAATTTCTTGTAAATTGTCTGACAATTGCTGGCTCTATAACCAGGTTCTGCTTCCCCTGGTTTTGCAGAAAAACCCCAGGGTGCTTTAGAGGAAGAGCTGCAAACTCTTTTACTTAGATCTGCCTCCAAATGCAGCGGCCAGAAAGCTGCAGCTTCCTCCATCAGATTTCTACACTGTTTTCCCGAGGTACCTTGTTGAGAAAAGCAACTTCTTTAGGAAAGGGATCCCTCACGTAACATCAGACAGAATACAGAGCAAACAGACAACTCCTCAGCACTCACAAGGTAACTTTGGATAATTCATTTTTAAACAGCAAACAATTTTAGTTCCTACCTTTTGTTTGTTGTAATGTTTGTACATTCTTATACAGTGCTCAATGATGAAGAGAACATAAATGCCTCCAAGCGCCAAGAGCCCTTTGAGCACGGGGTCGTTCTCCTGCAGGAAGCCCTGAGCGTGCGGCGCGTGCGCGTGGCCGTGCCGGTGGGAGCGCCTGTGCTCGTGCACGTGGCCCTGGCCGTGGTGGTGGCTGTGGTTGTGGCCTCCGTGCGACTGGCGGGAGAGACAACAGTGACACCGCTGCGGCAGCCAGGACACCGAGATGGCACCGGGCCACAAAAAACAACAGAAACCCCCACCCTTTTCTGGCTTTTCTTCACACCGAAACGTTTTGCCACGTAAGTGTTTCAACAGACTGTTCACTACAGTGAATCAAAAAATCAAAATTCCTCTGGGAATTTTTTTTTTGCAGGGGTAGATAATCTAGCTTCAGCTTTTCTCTCACGATGCTGAGGATGAGACTAACACTCAGAAATGTGAATCACCATTCTTACACTCCCATTAGCAACCAAGCCTTATGATTTTTTTCACAGCCTTAATTCTGATCTGAAATATAAACTTAAAAAAACCCTCAAAACCATGACCAAAAATGTGTATTAGAATTATATGAAGGAAATATGGAAATACTAGTCTTTGTGTTAAACAACTGAGGTAACAAAATTTTAGAAAACCTTTCCCCTTTTAAGAATTACAGCACACCATCACGAATTAAAAGCTGCTTACCTTCCCAGGAACTTGGGCAATTACTTGAGTCAGTACATTAGAGGTTACTTTCTCCCCCAAATGTAGTAACCAGGCAGGTTAATCACCAGGAAATACTTTTAGGTGGTACTGATACACAGCTATCAGTAAACAAGAGACAGCAATACTGCTAACTTTAAAATACTCTTGTTGGGTTCATGAGTGTTTTAGAACAGTGTGACATCAGTTCAACTATAAATACACAACTACTTTTTCCCCTTTTTTTTTGAGGGGGGGGTGGGAACATATTTCTTTTCTTTTTGTTAGCAGAAAGTCTCCAACAGTGCTTCAGGGTGTCTTTCACAGTCAAGTCAATCTACATGTGCATCAGTGAACATTTCTTTATTGACACTATCAAACAGTTCCTCAAAAATTCTAGTCTCATTTGCAATTAAGAATAAAAGGTAAGGAGACAATACTTACATGTGGCAAGAGATGGAGCAGTGCATCTCCACTCATTGTTCCTACAGCCAGAGCTACCAAGAAAGTTAGAAGAAATTTGAAGCACCATTGGTTAATGATGGGAACCAAGATCACACCTAGCAAGGAAAGCAGGCTAATGACGGTGATAGAGATGATACCACAAAACCAGGCTGTGGGAAGAAATGAACACAGAAAGGTTATCAGAACAACACCTGGAAAACTTCTAAGACTGATTAATGACTTTCAACAATCTCTTAATAAGGTGACTTTCCTTTAACCTAAGTTGTGTGATTATTCATTCAAAAGGTGCTGAAAAATATAAAGGCAATACTGAAGTTCACAGCAAAAAAAAAAACCCCACCACAGGCTTATTCACAGTACAGTATAATACAGGGAGACATCAGAAGACAAATAGCTAAGAAGAGCCCAACAATTCTTCCTGATTGTTAGTTACAGGCTTAGCTTTGTAGCCCTTCACGAAACAAAAAGCAAAAGGTTTCATACTGGAATAAAACCGTCTCTGCTACTTAACTTACTAAGGCTCTACATGCACTAATGTGTATTTAACAGTTGTTTTTAATATGCTTCTGATGCAAAATTTTTCTGGATTCCGTATTTCTCCCCCTGTTTGGAGTCACATGTTTAGTTTGGCACTATTTATTTCACCTGGTCCTTTGAAACATCCATTTTTATCCATGAGAAGACCCAACCTTTGGCAGAGGAGCTCTAAAAATCAAATGCTACAATAAGAGCTTGAAAAGCTGAAAGCAACTTGCTACCACCAAATAGCAGCATTTATTTTTTCTGAGAATCTACTGTTGCCATTAGAAGAAGTAATAATGGAATGTGATACACCCAACATACTCCTGTTAATTATGGAAGACGTGAAAATTTCTACATGACATTGAAAAGAAGGAATTACACAAGAACCAGATCCTGTAACAAAGAGATGTGGCTCTTGCAGTCAGCATCTCACCCTAACAAACTATTTTCTTTAAGTCTTAGCATAAAGGCTTTGATTTTCTTCCAAGGTGTTTTCTAGCTCCATTTTTAATCAAAAATGTCTACACAATTTGCTACACAACTTGCCAACTTTAATGTAAGTTAACAACTCCTGATTTAAATTCACTGACATTTCCACATTTCAGAGCACAATCTGACTTTCCTTGCATTTGTGAGGGTCTACAAGTAGGGGAAAACATCCTGGAAAATGGGGCAGGCTATGAGTGAGAGGAGAAGAAAAAGGAACAAATACGCTGCAGCTGCTCAGTGTCAACATCAGGGTGAAACATCCCAAGAATTCTGTCTGTACCAAACCCACTACGGAGCAGATCTGACAAGACTTTGCCAATAGAAGTGTGGCTGCTGCAGGCTCGGTCTGGTTCAACACCAAAGCTCACAACATCTGCTGCTTTAAATTTTATTTCGGGATATTCATTCTTACAAAGTCTGTAGCTGTCATTCCACGACACTGCACAAAAGGAAACAGTCCAACTGAAATGCAAGGTGTACAAGACCACATCCACTGGGAGAATATGACTGGAAAAAGCTTTAGACAGTATGAGGTGTGCACTGACAGAGAGGAATACTGACACCAGAGAAAAAGAGAGTGGGTGAAAAGGCAAAGTCTGCTGTCACATGAGGAACTCAAAAACACAGGCTGGAAAACAGGAATACAAAAGTAGGTCTAAAGTTGAAGCAGGACCCTGATGACCGAAATACTGCCACAGCCTTGGCTGATCCCCAGAGCACTTCAGCCACGTACCCTGGATTGACAGGCTCTGCTGAAACCCAGCATACGTGGACCTGTCCCTCAATGCTCAATCAAGCATGCATGCACAAGCAGCACAAATAAAAATGACACAGCCATTGGGCAGGACACTGCCTCCAGACTGGACACTCTGGTGCTAAGTGCCAGGTTAGACGATCAACAGCCTTACATGGAGAAAATGGAAAGGCACAGGTTTCATTTATGACAGCAGATTTGGCAGACACACCTCTGAGGGGCTGGAATACTCCTACGAATGATACAGGACCTAAACATGGCATCATGATTAAGATAAGGCACATGAGATTAGAATATGGAATCTGTGCCCCTCTTGGACTGAGCTCCAGGGAGCACAGGCATCTGCACAGGCAGAGTTACAAATCGCATCTGATCTGAAATACTTCTAATTGACAGCTCTAAGTGATCTCCATCCTTAAAGAAACCTCTCCCTGTTTACTTGTGTGACTTGTATGGGCTTCATTCATAGCAGGGTGTGCCTTTCCTTTCCACAGTTGCTTAGGAGCCCTCAGTGGTGACAATGCCCCCTCTTCCAGCAGGCACACTGTGAAAGCTCAGTTCTATGGATAAGCCCTTGAAAAACCTCTACTAGAAGATGTCACAGAACTATCTTAAATTACAGGAAGAAAACCCAACACGGCTTCATAAGTTTTTGGCAATCAATTAAATTACTTTGCTTCAGAAAACCACACTGGAAGAGGTAATGGAAACCTCCCAGGTTGGTATCAATGAACAGAAGCAACACTGGCCTGTTAAGATTGTTTGAAAACTTTAACTGAAAGTAAAGTAAACCACAGAAAGCTCATGCTTAAAAGCAACTGCATTCTCCTAACTTTGGTGAATACTTCTATCTAAAAATGTTTATATTAGCTCAGGGGGGCACACACTTTCATTTTAGTACGATACTACAACCTACAGGTTAAGTTACTCTATGACAGACGTTTGCCCTACACCTCCTACACTCCCCATACTCAAATTAGGATTTGTTATTTTCGTGATTAATTTCCTTTCATAAGTAGGAACAATTATTATTATATCAACTGAAATCTTGCTGTAGTTAATACAAGAGAATACAGGAAATTGTTATGAAGAATGATTTATCATTATCTAATCAAGCTGAACTGTTCTGGAGGTTACTGTTTGAGAGCCAAATCAATGAGTTAGAACCCAAATTTTTACAACTAACTGGCAAAGGTGTTACTTATACTCAAGGTATCAGATGCCATAAAACATGTTAAACATTCACAATAAGCTTCACTAATTTTGCAGATTAAGTCTCTTAAAATGTTAAAGGTCTTTAAGATGAGTTATTCATCAACTCCCTTTCTCATTACAGAGAAATAAAATGCAATCTTTTAACAAGAAGCACCCATCTGTAGAAGCTTCCTAATTAAACTGGTTCAAAGCATGTGCAACATGACAGTTTTGTACAGGGTTTCAACATTTTAATTGGCAGAAAATGCTTAGAGCTACTCTAGCAATGCTCTTGGTAATAAGGCAGGGGTCAGCTCTCACTACACTGAGACCACACCACAAAGCAATTTGCTGTAGTACAAAACACACACTCTTATCTGGGTTACAGCAATCTCTGAACAGCTAACAAGATAGCAGATGTGTCACTAGAGGAGATTTATCTATAAGAAGTTAATTATTTGAATGACTCAAGAATTGCTAAGAAAGATTACCAGCAATGCATTCTTTCCAACAGTTACTAACATCCATGAGAATGTAGTTACTTCAAGCTTTATTTCTAATGATGCTAATAAGCACCTATGTACTAATCAATAGTTACATTACTTTTATTTTCAAAACACAGACATTATATCCAAAGTTTTTTTGATTTTTAATATTTTAATGCAACTAAACATCAACAGTTCCATTATAATTTATGAAAGATAGCAGTGGCAAACACGTATTTGAAAAGTACATTCAGTTATGAAATCACAAAAATGGGTTCTATCCTTAAAGTAACTGCTTCAACAATAGTAAAAATATTTTTAGCTTAGAACTATGGCAATGAGATAAGTCTACTCAGTTTTACTCAAGGTACACACAAAGAAATTGAAACTACCAGCAGAGGATTTTGATGGAAAAATTTTCATGTGCTTAGAGAGAAATAGTACAGAGCAACTGACATTGGAAGTAAGAAAAGGGAAGTGTCAGAAATGGCAATTAAAATGCTCTTGTACTTATGTCTATTTCTTTATGTCTTGTACTTGCTTACATCTATTTCTTAAGTTCACCAAAAACTCTGGATGTCAATTCTACAAATTTGTATCACTGCTAAAATATAAAAATGGTAACACCTAAAATCTTATTTTCCAGTGAATGAACTGCGATGAAAGTGTTGTTCTCTATTCATGAATCAATAGGTCCAGGTCAAATTTATCAAGAAATTTAGTGCCAAAGTAACACTGCAACTTTCCAGCTTTGAGATGAACATATGGACCACCTCAGTCCCACAAAGAACAAAAGACATAACATGTATTAAATGATGGCAATAATCCAAACTGTGGGTGGACTTGCCCATCCCGAGGCGCTCTTGTCTCCAAAGATTCTGTACCTTGCCCGTGTTGCTACTACGGGTATTCAGCATCCAAGATATGTTGGAAGAATACAGGCCAAAATGGCCAGGCCCAATGACAAGAGGTTAGGCCTCAGTAATAGAGGGAAAAAAAAGCAAACAAAACCCCCCCCCTCCCCCCAAGCAAACACAAAATAGTGGAAATAACAGTTAAAAAAGATGAAAAGGTACAAACCCAAAAGGTGCCTCTTTGATCCATGGCTACCTAGGAGAAGCTGTGACACCACCTACCAGGCTGCTGTGACTCTGAAGTTTATATTTACAGTGCAAAATAATTTTGAAAGCTTTAGATGTTGCACACTTACCTGATGCACCTGTTTTATCGTTATTGTCAATCGAGGCATTTTTACTTTTCGTAAAATCTTCCAGCTCATCATAATGCACAATACAAAGCCTTCTCTCAATCTGGTATAGCAAAGCAGGACACATGTACACGAACAGCTCAGGAGATATTAGAGAGCTGGCTTCCAGACCATAGTACCGTAGCAGCTGTGTAGCATTTAAGCACTGCAAGCAAATTGTACAAACAAATTAAATATAAAAGTATCTGTTTTCACTTATGGAAAATGCAGCATATTATTTGAGAATACAAACAAAGCAGAAACTTTGGTCTAAACATTCCACCAGTGCTAAAACATGTCTTGAACTGATCTAAGTGGTTCATGAGGGGAAAGAAACAGTAAAAAAATCTGCACTGTGAGTCTCCCAACACCTACATAACTTTTGATAAATGTCAATGAAATGTCACTGTCAATTCCATATTCTTTACACAGTACAAGCAATGAAGAAGGAGCGGCAGGTGAAGAGTGGGAAAATGTAAATCCAAAATAGGTTTTTCAACACTTCTGTTTACCTACCCACCACCTGTGTTCAGAGTTTCACTTTTTAATACAGTTTGAAACCCCGAACTCAGCCCTCCCTCCATCCTTCTGGTTCAAAATTACGACATCACAAGGTACTGCATCTGTAGTTAACTGTAAGGGGAAGGGATTTATGGTGCTTGCAGAAATAATGGATGCTGAAGGAAAAAACAGAAGAGCTTCCACCGAGCAAAGTACTACTGAAGCTACACCTGCAATTGCTTCTTAACCTCTAAGGACAAAGGTATTAGAAGTGTGCTGAAAAGATGAAGGCATTTTAGGAAAAAGCATCTGTGCAGTTTTCAAAAATGCTAATGATCTCAGATTCAGAAAGAAGACCAAAAAAAGGCGTGTGTGGTGGTAGTATCCCTGAATACTGGGAACTGAAAAAACCTCACCTGTAAGCAGGGTATCTCAGAAAGCTTTAAACATCAGCTTCATACAGATAAAGAGGGATGACAATAGGTTTCTGAGAAAAGATGGCTGACGGGCACATAGAAATGCTGACTCAAAGCTCAGAATTGTGGCAGTGACCGCTTAGCACCGTCACTCTGCTACCTGTATTACATTATGGTTCTGTTATTTGTGGGTATGCACCTTCAATTATTATGTGACAGCACTGAAAGTCAACTTAGCAGCTCTCCATTTCATACTCACCTCTTCATGCTCGTGCTCATCTTCACTATGATCCTTGTGACCACGTGCTGCAGGAAGAGAATGCTTCCTCACACTGATCTGCTTGTGAGACGCCTCTCGCTTGCTGGTGTGGCGGTGCCCATCGGCACTGCCCGAACTGCCATCCTGGTGTCCGTGGCTGGCAGAGCGGTCACCGCTGTGCTCGTGGTGGTGCACGTGCAGATGAGAGGCATCATGGACATGGTCATGTTTATGAACACGATTGTGCTCGTACTGATCACCAGGATCGTGCTCTGGGGCATAATCCCACGTAGCGTCTCCCGACGTCTCGCTGATCTTCTTTTGCTTCTTCTTCTGTTTCCGCTGTTTCCTCTCTGGCTGGTCCTGAGTCGTGTTTGTCTCTGTGGAAGGTTCGTGGCTCTGCTCCGCGTGGTGGCTGTGACTGACGGAATCGCTGCGAGAGTGGCGCGTGCCATTGTGCTCGTGCCGGTGCGGGCGCGCGTGGTGGTGGTGGTGGTGACGGCGGCTCTGGTTATGAACGTGTTTGCCATCCTCCTTCACTGAGGGCACCACCGCGTCCCTCTCAGCGTCACATTTATGACTCCTCTTCGCGGACACACCAGCCGTGGTCTGGTTTTCTGAATCTGAGTGGCTGTGAGCATGGTTATGTGGATGAAAATGCTTTCCTTCCTGCACTTCCAAAGCATACAAGTGAGAAACATGATCATGGCCAATATCATCGTGATTTATCATCACTACTTTTACCTCTCCCAAACCAAGGCTTATTAACAGTTTTTCCAGGCCAAAAAAAGATAATCTTCCATTTTCACCATAGCGATCAAAAATCTTTTCAATGTAGTATTTTTGTTCATTTTCTGCTTCCAACGTTGAAAATTTACTGGGCATAGATTCTGTTCCTCCATTCTGGAAGTACGATTCATTTGAGATCTGATAGTCATTATGGTCATGCACACGATCCTTTTTGGGACCGCTGTTATGTCCATCTCCATGGCAATGATTGCACTGATGAAAAATAAATGTCAGCAAACAAATGATGCAAAATTTTGTGTGCATGTGTACCTTCATCTCCGTTTCCTACAAGAAACACAAAGGGAAGCACTTAGCTGTAAAAGCAATCTCAATGTCAGTTTATATGGCATATCAGTTCGGTACTTAGGCCAACTGAATCGCTCACAAAACTTCTTAGATACTGGCAATAAAAGAACAGCAATTGCAGTACTTTTACTGCAGAAATCGTATTAATGTACTTTTCTTATCCAACAGTAAGACAGACTCCGTGTATTTTAGAGATGCTGTTTCACAAACCATGCTTACAGGAGGCGATGATAAGATTAAAAACACTTACAGTCAGCCATATCAGAACATTTTTGTGCATATTTTCAGAGGCATCTATGCTTATGATAACCTACAATATTGAAAATCTTGATAAAACACAAGCTACAAAAGAATGAAAATGATTTTAAAATAACAATGCTGTATTTTCCTGTTCAGGGAAGTGACAGGCAGGCAATACAGCTGAAAACCCACGCACCATTTGTTCTCTTTTGTGCTGCTAAAGTGCCTCCACTAAACACACACTGCACAATCCCCTATTTTGAAATTGGCCATTACCAATGTAAAAATAAGTTGTCATTAACCAACTTCAATGTATTGCTTAAATATTCATTTTTTTAGTACTTTTCACTTACATTGGTTCAGTGACTTTCAAAGATCTACGTGGACATCTATTTAAAAGTAGGGTTATATGGGAAACACCTGCTTATGCGACTCAAAAAATACTTTTATTGCTGACAACTGCTGAGGTGAAAGCAGTTAGTGTTGACTTCTAGAAATTATATCATCGAGACAATGAAGTTTTCAATTTAGTGTTACATGTAAAAAACTTACAATTCAACACCAGGTTATGAAGGAGATATTGCAAAAGTGCATCTTGTGCTCAGAATTGAAAACAATTCACCATTTTACACTGCAGCAAATGCAGGGATGTAAGGGAACAGGAAACAGGCCAGCTGCGCTTTGAGCTTTTAACACTGCCAGCGGTTTTAGGTCCTGATGGGCCTTGACTAGAGCTGCCACTGGCCCTTCATCACAGACACGAGTGACCTGCTCAGTGCATCCTACAGTGCCACTGACTCTCACACAAGACAGGAGAAATTTGGTTGTCCTTCCCAAGCCCCCCACAGCTGCTCCCTAAAATGTGCTTTGTGAAATCGGCCAGGAAAGTGCTCCTCAGCAAACCAAACATTTAAAGTCCATCTTACTCTCCTACAACACCAGCTTGCTGTTTTGTGCTTAAACACTTGTAACCACATTATTGCACACACATACATAAAATCTGTTGGAAGCTCCTATACTTGTAACACATTGGCAGAGAAAAGGAAGGAGCTGCCTTCTAAGGACTTTCCTTGCAAACAGATGTGTCAACACAAAAGACTTTTCTTCTGTTAACCTCTACAAATCTAAAAGAGGAAAATTCATTTTTCACTGGAGCTTCAAACACTTGCAAAAATTTTTAAAAAAGCAAAATTCTCTTTTTCAACTGTCCCATTTAAAAATATAAGCCCAGAAGAAAATCTGTCAAATAGAGGCATCTCCATCAACATTGATTCCATGGACATCAGATGGGTCAATGGCTACTCATTGTACATTAGTGGTTTATTTTTATAAGCAACTGATGTTCAACCATCAGTCTGGAATGACTGTGGTTTGTCTCCAGTTCAATCGCCTACATTCCAGTTACTGACTTCAGGGCTGTGATAAACTTTTTCAAGTAGTTCAGTATGATAAGTTCATCCCCAAAATTTACTGAAATACTATTTTCATATAATAATACATATATTATGTAATACTACTTTTTAAGTAAGACACCTTTTCTCCCCCTTAGCCACATAATGGTATTACAACCAGAACAAGCAAAGTTAAATTATTCTCATTTAAACAAGCATGATCCAGACTAAAATATCTCTACCAGGAAATTCATGACTAAAGCACGATCATAATCCTTTTCACAACCTCATGATCTTTTCCATGTGACTGTCTCATACAATACTACTAATACATTACATGGAAACTTCAGTCATGCATCCCTAATTGTGGTGTTTAGCTTTGAATGGTACCTTTTCTCCATGCCCTAATGGTTAAAATAGTTTATAACCTATGATTGTGATTCATTGCTGAAAAACAAGAGCTGAGCAGTATGAGACCAATTTCAAAATCAATTACTTGTCTGTTTTCAGTTTAAATAGTAATAACCCCAGCAAAGTATTTTTGATCTTCTATTGTATAATATTCTGTTATCTTCTACTGCAAATCTTGTTAAGGACCAGATACTTAAGAAACAAATGTACCCATAATAAAACGTTTCTGAAAGAACAACCAGAAAGAGTTAATTCTTTCCTTCTTTTTAAACAAGCTTCATTGTTCTCTAGGCAACTGTAAATTGCTGTCATGTTTAACCTGTCAGGCAGTACTCATATGCGTGTAATACCGGAAGGCTGAAGTCCAAGTTCTATACACTTCAGTGGCACAAACTTGTATCTAGATGATCTCATTATAGGAACATTAAGACTCTCAAATCTCCTCAAGAGAATATGCAAAGGCAGCCTGAGGACAAGGCTACACCAAAGTCGAAAAAGATTCTGCCTATTACTGCTGTCAGCCTTTGCCTAATTCTGTTCCCTTGTTTGATTCTCTGCTGCCTCCCCTCCTCAGCTCCTGACGGGCAGGAACGCGATCCCAGGCAGACAAGAGGGAAAACAGCTCCAAGCCATGGGTTGGTAAGAAACTACAGCACCCAAAAAGGGCACGGCTGAAATAACAGCAGCTGTCAGATCTCCCTGAGCTGCAACAAGAACAAGCAGAATCCTTCCTGACACCTCAGGCAGTGGGACAAGCCCACCCCAAGCCAAGCTCCAAAATTAGAATGTGTACATTTGCAGGGGCAAAGATGAAGTGTGTCCCACCAGAGGGCATTTCAGACAGGCATACGGTGCTGCCCAGTGCACCCAGTCCCCTCCCCACTCAGAAGTGCGACAGATCACTCCCAGCAAATGCAGAGAGACTGAACCATCCACACACACAGGCTTGAGGTCAAAGCACCTGAGCAGTACACAAGCAGAGTCACCTTCTCTGCATGGAAAACTCAGCACATCTCTATGCAAACCACTCTCTGCCTGGAGAGTTGCAGCTACTTAAGCAAAGGCACCTGTGATCAGAGTTGGGTTTGGTTTTGTTTCTTTTTAAAATCCTTTCTTCATTCAATTTCCCTTGGATTTCTGAAATTTATCCATGGTACTTACTGTTTCAACCATTCTTCATATAGAGCACTTTATGCCTTAAAGCCTGGAATACGAACATGTGTCTATTTATCACCAACTGCTTCACTCAGACTAGAAAACTAGTCCAAGAGTTAGGCTTTACTTGAAACAACAAACTTGGATTCAAATAATGTGGTCATACAAAATTCAAACTCAAATGAAAGCCCCATCTGTTTTTCCAGCATTTGCAGCCCACGCAGTACAGCATTTTTTCAGCGTACAATGCTGACCAGAATATTTTAAGTGCCCGACTTTCTTCCCCCTAACCCTTTTTCATCTGCTCCCAACAATTTTAATAACCTGAAATATTTGTAATATAAATGCACTGATTTCTTCCCTTCCCACGCACCTTCCCAAGTAATTTCAGTTTCTCCCCCTTGTTGTTCAACTTTGTTATCCTTATTTTCTCTGAAGAATGTTCTGCTCATCTACGAAAAACATCTTCGATTCCTCTAAGTTACTCAGCTTGAATGCCAGAGAGAGTAAAGTGCCTCAGCAAGATTTCATGGGCAACTATGAGCTGCACCAAATACATGTTCCAGCTAAGGCAAGAGAGAACCTAGAGAGACAAGAGGTGCTAAAAATAAGAACAAAGCAATATTCTTACCAAACTAAGGCATTCTCACTGTGAGGCAGTAAAAGTTCAGCACTTGCGTAATTCATTTCTATTAAGAACTTCTCAGAGTAACAGCTCTATGAGAAATGCCAATTTCTTAAAAAGAGAAATATTTCTTGAAATAAAGTTACTGACTACGCAAAGACAGTTTTTCTTACAATTCCTAGAAATTGAACTTCTTTTCTAATATTGCAGGTGTTCACTCCAATGTACATGCAGGAGAGATGTATGCAGCTTTCCCCCCATCCCAAACTGTGCAGTACTTCCTACAAATATTTGGTTCAAAAAGAAGGCTGGAATCTGAAAATCCTAATGAACCTTCTCTACATTTTTAAAATTTCATGTTTTTGACAAATACTAGAATACAAAATACTATTAATCTAGCACACATTTTTAAGGTAAATTATTTTTTGAAAAATTAATGTGAAATTAATATATTGTAGTTACTGAAAAACATTTTAAGAATGCCATAAAACCATTTAAACTAGATAGTAACCTGTTTTTGTTTTATCAGTCTTATGCTGGACAGGAAAATGTGCTACAGATCAATAAAGTTAAAATGAACCATTTCTAACTTAAGTTCTCACCCATCTCCTGTATTTTCTTCCCTCTTCAATTTTAGTGAAGCAGGTCTGTGGATTTCAGTAAAACTCATTCATTTGAAAACCTACAGCCCAGTAGGAGGGGCACTTTGTAAGAACAGACCATTAACTAATTGATCCAGCCCTATTTGCTAAGTTAATACCAGATAAGACTTAAAGAGTAGAGAGAGCATTTATGCATAACTGAACAAACCATGAATACTTCTTAAAAATCTGAACTGTGAAGTATTTGAAAAGCCAAGTCCCAAGCATAATAAAATGATCTTGAACTAATACAGCAGCAGTCTACCAGCTCAGTTATCCAGAAAGGAGCATTTATTTTCAACATAAAAAACCTGGACAGCCTTCTTCAAAGGGTCAGTTACTCGTAAGAAATTGTTGAGTACCGGATCCTTCTCAGAGCTCAAAAGAATATAAAAACTTCAGAATAGTTGGAAGTTCTGCTCACCAATTTGCAGTCTTTCATATATAAATTGGATGTGGTCCATGAAACACCTCTTACTGCAGAGAATTGATAAAAGAACTAATTTGCTTTCGTGCCAATATTCTACTGTTCAATTAGGTCGTATTAAGATACCAACCAGTGCTTGTAAGAACGAAATACCTGAAAAGGCGAACCACTTACAGCTGCATTTTAATATTTCATTTTTCTTCTGAAAGTAAGCAAATTCTTCTGGTTACAACCAAGGCTGAAGTTCAACAAATATTTTAAGATGGTGTTGCACTTAAAGCAGCAGTCCTGCCCTCCCCCACTGCTTTACTCTCTTGTTCCCATTCCCACAAAACCATTTTTGGATACCAGCACATTTGTTTGCTGATCTGTTCACTGTGCAGCTGTACAACTAGATTCTGCTGAAAAACAGCCTAGAAAAGGAAAAAAAAGAGATTATTTTCAAGGCAGATTACTTTTCCTATCTGGCTCACTGTGCAGCTGCACAAACACCGTAGTCCACACAAAAAAGGAGCCACCCACCTTTAGGTGGGAGCACCAGTTACTGATCTGGTTGATCTGCAGTCTAACAGAGTATTTTGATAGAGCACAAATAAAACAACTGGCCATCTCAAAATGCACTCAAATAACACTGAAAAAGCAGCAGTGGACATTATTTCCTATTGAGAGCCATTTGAGAATAATTTCTCCAACTCTCCCTTCAAAACACAATATAACAGTATTTCTAATTAAATGTTAAAACCAGTTGCAGTACTTTTATTGTTCTTGTAACTTACATCACTGTAAGTATTTCATCCTTGCACTACGTTGTAATACTTGTGGTATGTTAGAAGGCATTAAAGGCATGTCTTTGATGAGTATTTAATACCTACATCATTGTAATAAACCCCTCTCTGCCACAGCTACAATCCAAAAAGGAATTATGCATGCCTACTACTAAGATGATAACTTCTCTTACTTGAAAAAAACCAGAAAAATAAATTTAGAAAAGCTGTCAATTATGGAAGTCCACGGAAACACGAGACTAAAACATACTTTTCTCACGTGTGCTATGCCAAATTAGTGCCTGACTGACTGTGAAGGCCATTCCTAGAATGAGGAGGTTTCAAATTCTTTACTTGGCAACATATACCATTGAATCAAATCTGTATTTTTAAATAAGAGATTTAGTTAATGAACCACCGTCACAGACTTTTATAAGGTGCTCTGTCAACATGCCACTCAAATTCTTCTTAGCAAAGTTACTCAGTCAAGAGAACAAAGCAGAACTGCTACTCCTAGAGAGCAGGCAGCCACTGGAACCACTGACATCTTGAATTAGTGGGCTCCCAAACGTATCTTTGTCCAGTAATTGTGGGAGACAAACGAGTTAGTCAAGACATCTTGGCAGATTCAAAAGTAACACTTAACCAGTCTGACAAAGGACATAAAATAGTTGTACATATTTCAACAGGCAAACCCAGCAAGAAAATGCCCAGCTGAACCAGTATGTGTCATTTTCACCAAATTCCAAGTCAGACCTCAACAGAAGCCATGCCACTTCCTAGCCATCATTTATTTTAACCAAGGTTATTCTGAAAGATCTACATGGCTACTCATTACAGGTTTGTGTGGTGTTGGAGGCAAACATTCAAACTGATAAAAGTACTGACTGGCTTCAAAAATCACTCACCACGAAATATAAACCTTTCTTAGCAAGGTATTAACTCAGAGGGGACACAGGTGCAAGGTGAAATAATGAAAATGTATTTAATACCCTCTTAGTGCAAGATTAGAAACAGAAGAGGGGCAAGGAAGCACAATATTACTGGTAATGTGTGAGGCAGAAATGTCAAGAGTCTGGAATTGCTCATTGTCAAGGGAAGAAAAACTGAAGCTCCATGTCCAGAATTAAAAACTGCAGAGCAGGTGTGGGATAATTTTTTCACTTCACTATTATTTAATCACCGCTTGATTGAATACAAGGAACTCCTGTATGACGCTTCTCATAGGATATGTGCAAAAATTCAGCAAAAAATGTGGGGTTTTCCCATTAATATATATTCCTTTTATGTGAAGAACAATGTACTCCTCTAGAGGCTGCACTTTGAGAATATTTTGTTTATAAAATAAAATTAATCCTTTGTCTTTGCCAATTTACTGTAACAATTAAGCTACAGTAATGGAGAAAATTCCAGTAAATTAATTTATTTATAGAAACTCTCAGCATTTTCCACAAACAAGTGACAATTTTCCTTTTATAATCCTGTTTTAAGAACTCAACAACAGTACAATACAAGGCAAAGTATGGTCTTCAAAGACTCTGTATTTTACATCACTCAGCATAACTGTTTACTGCAATTGATCTGAACCACAAAGTTTGATACAAGGGAAACAGAATAATAATTTGTTTTACTTGCTGCATTCTTATTAAAGCATCTCATCTTCATCTGTTCTTTTAGGACTCAGCATTAACCCCTCACATTCTGTTGCTGTTTTAACACGGATGGGGAAGAAGAACGAAGGTTTAAGTTGGAGACCAGGTTGAGAGAAAGTGAATTGTTTATTTAATTGCAGACAGGATTTATATAACTCTCACACTAGTGTATGGTAAAATATTATTGGTCTTTGGTTTAACTACTTCTCTAAGCGATTGGCTGGACTTCACAACACTTATTTTCAAAATATTTTCTACTTAGTTTCATAACAACTCTACATACAAACAACACCTGCAAGATGTTTAGAAAACCGTCTTGCTTGTTTGTGTGAGAACCAACAACTTTCTCACAGAATACTTGCAAAATGCTGGATTTTTCCCTGCATCCATTTTTCCCTGGATTTTTCAGCATCCACGACATTCCTCTCCCTACTACTGAACATACACAGTTAGCAAAAGCCAGAATAAAAATCTTTGCCTAAAGCCACCAAAAATGAACTTCTGGGACTCTGTATCACACTCTGCAAGATATAGATGCACAAACTTAGACTACACACTTTACCAAACTCAATCTCTTATCTGGAGTACAAAGACAGCAACTCATTGAAAAAATAACCAGCTATGGGCATACTACAATGAAAAGCAAAATTTTGTATATACATCCTGCTGCAGCTACTGTGTATTTATTTACTGAATGTATGGTCTGGGACCAAGTGGGCCCTGTTACTATAATGCAATGCCTCTGCTGTACAATTGCCTCAAAACATAGTTCAGAACAGCAAGGATGGAAATCTATCCTGTTTATGTTTTGTATCAGACATTAAAAAAACAAGACTATTTTATATTTAGCATAAAAAGCTAGTATTGCAAGGAGACCACATTATTTGGACTGCAGCCAAGTAGTACATCGTAAGTTTTAAGGTATGCTAGTACAATTTAAAACTGTAGTTTTAGGCTGAGACACTCTTCCAGAGACTGATGTTCAGGTCAGCACAAAAAAATGCTTCTGTATTCTGCAGACAGCACCTGACAATATATATGGCCTCTATGATACTGTTTGCATTTGAATGAGAGCAGTTATCAAGGTAGTGGAGCCCAGATGGAAAGAGGCCTTCCCTGACAGGAATGGATTACAGAAACTGCACAGAGCCCTGAGAAGTAATGCAACCATCAGGGTTAACACAGAGTACTCTTCCACTTGACAGTAAAGCACATTTTCTGGAATGCTCTCTACATGGTATGAATGAAGCAGTGCCTACAGTGGCAAGGCAGGACTGAGAAGCACTACTGGCTCACTACTCCCCCTTGCAGGAACACTCACTTGTGGCATTATTAGTTACTTTGCAAGATGAACTGAACTCAACTGCCCACTGTATGAAGGACATATGGCTATCATTAACAATCCTAGATGGGATGCAGAGCTACTCAATCCTATTTAAAATGCAAAAAAATATTAACAAAGATATTACTTGAAAAAAAAAATCCACAAAAAGAATAATTTTGAACCATGTCTACTGAAAGAGACTGCCTTTAAGATTACATTTATTTTTCCTTTGTTTTTCCCTGATACTCCAATCTCAGTACGGTTGCATGCTATTATCAGCAATTAGCTGGGCTAAAGAGGAACTATTTATAGAAATCAAACCACCAGCTGAAAGTAATTTATTATTCACAACTGTCTTTGAGAATTCAAGGTATTATTTTTGTCTATTAATAATAACCACCCTAAAGAGCAATTTATTAATGTTGCACAGATAAGGTAATCTTGAGATCTCTATTTCTACATGAACTATATGACAACACCTGTCTGGAATTCATGTTGTATTATAGTGGTGCTTACTAGGAACTGTGATTGGAAACTATTTCTAAAGCATTTATAACCTACATACAGAAACACTGCACAAAGTCTCTCTTGATTATATTTACAATTTTACGCAAATTCTGCATAAAACTTCTTTCACACATTCCTAACCTGAAGAGCACTTTATCTCACAAATGCATTTTATCTTATCTAACCAACCACGACTTCGATTGCTGACTTTCAGACACTATCAGTTATACATCACCTTCCAGTATTACACAGACCTTCTTCCAAATCTAGATTGGTTTAGCTACCTCAGTGACTTCAGAACTGTGTCTTTATCATTTAAGCACCAAATTGAAGGCTTATACAATTTTCTGTACCTCTTAACAGTCCAGATACTCTCTCCGTCTGGAGTTTGAACTCTGTTAATATTCCACATTTTGTATAGACATGCTATTTTGTTTCATACTGACAAGACTGTCAGCACAGAACAAAAAGAGGGGCACGTTTCTCTCACAAACTTCATGAGGCTACAGAAGGGCGACAGCCAGATGAGAATGAAGCTCCTGGGTCACTGACAGTTGGGAGAGAAAAGACAACAGCTGAGTCATTCCTCCTCTGCAGCAACAGGAAAAGCAGCCAGGAGATGGAAAGGGAGAAGATGAGGCAGCACGATGTGATAAAAGATGAGAACATTTCCAGTCTAGTGAATCATGTCCCCCAGCAAGGGTACAACACCCTGCATGTAATTCCAACATCCCCTTCTTCTCAAAAGCTTTTGAGACTTACATCAGGAAACCATCATCTTCCAGATCTTTCAAGCTGCTTTCCAGCCTTCTGGGTATTAAAACCTGTACAGACTTAGGACTATCACAAGAGGTAACAAAAGTGACTTCAAACAATTATTTTTTAACTTCTTTACTCCTCGGATTTTTATTACATCCAAAAAGCCGGGAGGAACGCCACTGATTCAACAGCACTTAAAATACTATGAATAAGTGGACTGACACAGCACATACCTTTCTTTCCTTTAGGAGGTTACACCGTGGCAGGACATGGTTTCCAGAATTTCAGTTTTTTAAATTTAGAAAAAAAAAAGGTTTTATTAGCTTTGCCTAATTGGTACACATTTCCTTACCAGACGTTATTACATGTATTTCTCAGTAATATCTCAGCTGTAATTAAAAATTACCTAAGATCAGTCTAAATTCTTTCTGCATCAAGCATTATTTCAGGCCTTTATCAGCAAGATTAAATTACTAGTTTCATTTAAGATAACTTCAGCAGCCCACCCCCAAAGACGATACTTTCTGTAAGATAAAAATGTTTTAAATAGTTGCTCTCTAAATTAAGTTGGACTCCCACAGAAAACCAGGAAGTTATACTGATTTTCTTCACACTAGAACAGAAATTGCTTCCCGAAAGGCATGAATTCTCAGTATTCACAGAACTCACCCCACACCTAAGTAACGCTCAATCCTGTGAAAAGCATACCTGCCCAAGCAACAGAACTGCCATTAAACTTTCCTTCTCTCAAACTTCTACTGACATTTTAAAATGTGTTACAGAAAGTCAAGGTACATTTAACAATTCTGAAAACATGCTATAAAGCAACATGCTACGAAAATAACAAGTGTTCTGACAGTTGATCATCAAACTGAGAAGAAAATGGAAGGAGATTTTCTCGTTCTGTTATCATTTTCATTGCTGACACACGCAGTTATGTCTGTCCATCCCTCCTACTGCCCAACAGTTTGTGCAGATGCCACCATCCTTCCACCAAGTTCCACTACAGTAAAAACCAAATTGTAACTCAGAGAAAAACTTTCATGGAGTTTAGCTTTTAAGTAGCTTGTGTAATTTTAATCAGCAATTCCATCTGGTGAAAACACGCAAATGTTCTCAAACTGAGTTACTTTATCACTGATGTATCAAGTGCCCATCACACATTGAAAACAAACCTCCACTTCTGTAAAAACTGTGACAGAAACAGGAATAAGTCTTAACAATAGGCACGATCATGATCAAATGACATTGAAACTGGACAGCCAAGGCAAACAAGTCCAAACACACTTCCTTTGGGACTATACACACACAAGCTTGAAGTCAGTATGATCTGGGCACTACTTAAAAAGTCTCTTCAGACTTCAATCAGCCACTGCTCTGCAGAAGATGTATTATGAACAGAAAGAATACATTACAGTTGCTTGACTTGGTGAACACCATGAAGGAAACCTATGCCAAGTCGGATATATTAATTTTGCCATATTTATACATTTCTCTCACACCATCTAATGATGGTCAGCACGTACTTTTTCATGTCAAGTAAACTTTCTAGAACATGACTGAATTACCTTGATGATCCAATTTCATTATTTTCTCGCAATGGGAAAAACATCCGTTAAAACAAAGCCTGTGAGAGTATTTGAGTAACCTGAGACAACTCTTCTGTAATTGCACATTTGATGACTGACTGGATATATGCTGCAAACTTAATCCGGGGTTTTACGTAAGCCAAGCCAGAAAGCACAAAGACCTACACAAATATTAATTGAAACAAAGCACAGTGTCTTGGAGAATTTTTTTTTCTGTAGCCCAAATATTGCCTATTCCAGATAGGTAACAGTGCATAACACCCCTACACCCACCCAAGGACACTGATGTAATGTCCATATGGAACTGCCACTATTAATCTCATCAAAATTACACAATTAATTCAGAGTCTATCTATATATCCAGGCCCTGTTCTTTAGAAATGGATTGCATGGCTGCATGCTTTTTTCTCGAAAGTGTGAGTCAAAAGCAACTCAAAATACAAGTGCTGCAGGACACCACCACCAATCCTATTTTAAACATTAATTTAGCACAAGAATTTAGCTGGTGAAGTCTACAGTGACACTGGTCAATGTTCTTGGGAACCACAGAGCTTTTTCACTTTATTTTCTTACGTTATCATGCTAGACTATTAGCCTATGTAGCAACCATTAGTCTCTCACTTTGGAGTTGCATAGCGTGCCTCAGTCCAGCCCACAGTGAATTCCTATTTCCCTATACATCTGAAGCAAAGCATGTTATTCACTGAAGGAAACCAGAGTGCATTCTCAGTTAAAATCGAATTAAAAAAAACTCATGTATCTTTTTAATACAGAAATAATTTTCTATTCTTATGTCACTGTGTCAGTTACTACTACCCAAGGGGATACAAGAACATACCCGCTGGAACATGCCAGGAATTACTTTTGTTAACTAGATGACAACTGCTTCCGTTCCTCTGAAAACTAACCAGGTCTTCCAGTGTGCATTTCTCAGTTCTGTATCAGGCTCGAGGTTATCACAGGCTCCCTTGGTGTTATGGTACAAGATCCTACCTTAATAAAAAAAACACATTATGATTGCTACTTACAGACATACAACATTAGGAGTGCTAGAAAACCGAAGTATTTGTACCCGGGCAACTCTTCCTCAGTTGTAAAAGCTAGCAGGCATGAACGCTTCTACAGAGAGGCCCAAAAACGACAAAGATAGCTAAGTATTTTAAAGAGCAATTTTATTCCGCAGTTTCAACGTTAAGTGTGTATTTCCAAAGGATGCAGCATAAGCAGCACAGACAATTGAGAACAGGAAATCAATTCTTTTAGCTCACCATTTCTGTGTCCGTATAGAACACCGACAAAGCCTCCTGATCCTCCCGCTCTTACCCTTGTTTGAAGGTACGTGCAGGTTACGCTACAGCCCGAGTCATTTTTCCGTAGGTGCTAACGATAAACCCCAACCCCAAGCTTTACAAGATTTAATCACGGGGCTTGCTCACCAGCCACCGCCACAGTACTGCCCCCAAATATCGCCAAGTGCTGCGGGGGTCCCCGGCGGACCCGGCACGGCCGCTCCCGCTCCGCACACCCCGCAGCGCCCACGCCGGGCGGGCAGAGCCGGCACCTTCCACCCGCGCCCGCGGCCTCCACGTGGCCGCACCGAGAGCGAGCGAGCTCGGCAGGGCCGGGGCGCGCCCAAAACCGCACTCCCGGCAGGAAGGCTGCGACAGGGAAGTGGGAGAGCGGGCGCCGGGCAGCTCCGTGCGGCTCGAACCCGCCGGGCCA